>OZ023214.1:18526445-18703966 GCA_963995525.1 Escarpia spicata | reverse complement strand
GCATTTAAAATATAAGGCAACAATGCTGTATTTTGAACATATATATCGTTAAACCACACATGGTTCATCCAACTCTACAAAACTACAAAAGCAGGCACGGGACATGTGAAATGTTGCACATTCTAATAAAATACATCACAAGATTTCTTTCCCCTACAACTCTGTTTCTGTGTGGAAAAATATTCAATTAGTATTTTCTCAAATTTGGCATTTGCGCTCAATAAATACTTTGCATCAGACCATCACTTCTGTTGGCATGATCTAGTGATATGATTGCACATAATTACCTTATCTCGCCATCATATTAACATTTTTTTTATGAATTTGCCCTTCACCATTCAGGGACAACATTTTACTGCTAGAAAATGCGTACACATTAAGCAAAATTACAAAGAATTCACATTTACAGGCTAATGGTACAATTCACTCTGACATTAGTTAACCTCCTGTTTCGCATAGACCTGATCTAGACATTTTGTATCATTGTAGCTACACACAAGTTTATAGTGTCTAGATTCTGTTGGCAACATTGAAAATACATTGAACGTTTCTCTTGGGTTGACTTGGCTCTGATGCCTAAGTCAATATCTACTCTTCAGCTTGTCTTATTACAGCATCAGGCCAAGCAGAACCAACCAACCAATCCTCTAACATATCCCTTCCAGCAGTGCATAGGCATCCACTTTGATGACATTTTGTTTGCCACTTGTCACGATTTCCAATACTTAATAATTTCATCAGTCATATAATAGATCTTTTTATCAGACATTTTTCAGCAAGATGACAACAAAACTGTGCTTTTGTTTGAAATATCAACCAGTTCTTATTCTGTTAATAAGTTTCAAATCAAGTATCAACCAGCCGAGATATATAATTTTAATGGGTTACATTTATGTTAATAAAACTAATAAAACTGCAGTAATGAGGGGTGTCAGGGCGCCACGACATACCCCGACAGCGTCAGTGGTGAGGTCCAGGGGTCCCTTGCCCTGGATATACAGGTTGCTGACACAACCCTCTAGCATCTTCTCGTGCTGACCAAATGTCATGCCATCCAGGTTAGGCACGCCTCCTGAAGCATAACCAAATCAAATCAAATTTATTGTAACTCATTACAATACATACAATACAAATCAAATTTAGACAAATCCTATATAACATAATGAGCACAACAAGTGAAGAACATTATACTATGTTATATTCGCTACATAACAACCAATGTCAACCCTTTGGCAATACTGGCCGAACACGCTGCAATTAACCTATCCAGCACGTGATATGTTGCCTAGCAAAACCTCCCGTCAAATCATCAGAAACCAGAGAAAGTGTGTGTGTGATAATTTAGATACATTTGCTGCAGTCTCTGATGATGATGTGCGCAAGTTGGTTATGAAATCTAAGACAACCAGCTATGTTCTGGACCCCATGCCAACCAAACTGGTCAAATAGTATATTGATGCATTGGTGCCATTCCTTACACACATCATCAATTGCTCCATTGCTGCTGGGGAATTCCCACATGAATGGAAGACTGCACTTGTAGAGCCACTGCTTAAAAAAGCAGGACTGGATCCTATTCCAACAAACTATCGCCCTGACAGACAGTCAGACATGTGGTCAGATACATTGAAAAGTATTTAAATACAAATGCAAATACTTTTGACATTTCAAATGCAAATGCATTTTGTTATGTCAAATGCAAAATTTAATTTTCTCCTGTGACAGGTTAATCCTGTTTTCCATTTCCTGTGCCCATTGATGCACTGTCTTCCAATACAATTAGAATAAGCCACCCACTGTTAATTAAATGCTTGCTAACCTGACTCTGCCAAAGGCCAACTGATACACTGATCATCCATCTGATAATGACCCAAGTAGTTAATGATCAAAGCATGCAAATGCTGCAGTTGGTCAGCCAATAAAAGAGCCATCGGAAGGCCATTTGTCTCTCAGTGAATGTCATGCCTCGGTGATCACTTAAGTAACATGAGTGACCTGTATCAACTACCTAGACCACGCAACAATTTAATTAAGTACAGCTGTGATAACAGTTTTCATTGACATAATTAAATGCTATAAGTATTTGAAAAGTATTTGATTTTTCAAATACTTTTAAAATGTATTTAAATGCAAATAGTTTTGGCTCCAAATTTTCAAATGCAAATGCAAATGCGAACACTGGATCAGTTGCATTTAAATGCAAATGCATTTGCATTTGACCCCATGTCTGCGCCCTGTGTCGAATCACCAGTATATCTCTAAATTATCAGAACGGGCTGTTGTAGACCAACTTTGCTTTCATTCAGAATGTGGATTTCCTTGTCACCTTGTCAGTCGGCGTATAGAGCTGGACATTCTACTGAAACTGCACTTGTTAAGGTCCAGTCTGACATTCTTTTAAACATGGACCAACAGAACACAACTGGTTTTAATTTACTTGTTGTTGACTTTTCATACTGGGGACCATAAGATTTTGTTGATTATTGTGAATTCTTCTTTTGGTGTATCAGGCACAGCTCTAAATTGGTTTTCGTCTTATCTTCAAATTAAATCAATTATTATTGATGGCACTGTGTCTGACCAGTTTAAACTTGATCAGGGAGTACCGCAAGAATCATGCCTCGGTCCTGTGGAATTCACACAGTATCTTAGCCCTATTTTTCATATCATTGATCAGCAAGGTAAGGTGGGGCATGTGTATGCTGATGACCATCAGGCATACTGTAGTTTTAATGCCAATTCTATGGACAGTAATCACGAGTCTATGGAACGGTGCATTAGAGACATCAATAGCTAGATGCAAAGTATGAAACTTAAAACAAACAACTCCTAGACTGAATACATCTTAATTGGTTCTCCGTAACAACTGGAGAAAAAAACAGTTGCTGCGGAAAACGCCTAAAAGTGGTCTCATTTATGATTCTATCATTTTTGGTTCTCGAGTTATTGCACAACATTACTCCGAACAGTGGCCATTTTGGAGTCAAGTCAAGAGTCATTGTCACACACGTTTGCCACAAAACACTTGGAGCAGTCAGCCGCACATTCTACAACAAGCAAATAAACATCAGTTGAGTAGTCACAACAAGGAACAGTAGATGACAGTCTCTCAAGACATACATCAGCCATAGAGACAGGGAGAGGGGGAGAGAGTGACACAGAGAAAGGAGACAAGGAGAGAGGAAGAGCGAGGCAGAGAGAGAGGAAGAGCGATGGAGAGAGAGAGAGAGAGAGAGAGAGAGAGAGAGAGAGAGAGAGAGAGAGAGAGAGAGAGAGAGAGAGAGAGAGAGAGAGAGAGAGAGAGAGAGAGAGAGAGAGGGAGAGCGATGGGGAGAGCGAGGGAGAGAGAGGAAGAGGGAGGCATAGGGAAGAAGAGAGACAGAGGTGGAGAGAGACCGAGGGGGAGAGAGAGAGGAGAGGAGAGAGGGAAAAGAGAGAGAGGGATGGAGAATGATGGAGAGGAAGAGAGACAGACATACATAACATTCGGCATTTGATTGGCAGCCAGTGTAGTTCTTTTAGACGTGATGATTCTGGCTGCCATGTTTTGGATTCGCTGGTGTTTGTGAATGTGGTTTCGTGGTAGTCCAGCCAGTAACGCGTTCCTGTAGTCCAATCTAGATATGACGAAAGCGAGCACAAGTGGTTTAGTCGCATATGTTGTGAGGTATTGCCTCATACGACTGATGTTGTGGAAGTGCATATACGCTGTTCGGCAAATGGTACTTATGTGGTTAGTCATGTTGAGGGATTGAACAAAATAGAGCGCCCAGGTTGCTCGCACTTGAAGACAAAGTCAAAGTCGAGTCAAAAATACGAATCTCCTTTAGTAGTGACAATTTCTGTTTAGTACCAAACACCATGACATCTGTCTTCTGATCATTTAATTTCAGTAAATTGGTCCGAGACCATTCGCCAATTTCTTCTAGGCAACAGCACAAACGATCCATTGAGTTCAAGTTGGCCATCTCCACCAGGACAAAACGAAACATAAAGTTGCGTGTCGTCGGCATATATGTGATAATCCAAGCCGGATTTCTCGACGACGTCGCCAAGTGGTGTGATATATGCAGTGATCAGCAATGGCCCGAGTACGATGCCTTGCGGTACACCAAACGGCACAGCAGTTGGGGAGGATTTGACACTTCCAATACGAACGACTTGATGCCGACCGGACAAGTAAGATCTGAACCACTCAAGAGCTGCGCCAGTGGCACGGAATATGTGAGTGAGTCTGCTCAATAGAATTCCGTGGACAATGGTGTCGAAATCGGCGGTCAAGTCAAGCATAACCAACACAACAACACAGCCACGGTCTACTGCAGACAGACTATCATTGTGAACTTTAAGCAGAGCCGTTTCAGTTGAGTGATCTTGTCGATATGCCGATTGAAACTGGTCGTGCAAGTTGTTCTCTTGCATATGGACGTTCAGCTGTTTTGCTACAACGCGCTCGATTACTTTAGAAAGAAATGTCAGTTTCGATACAGGTCGATAATTCTGCATTGATTCTGGATTTAGTCCAGCCTTCTTGATGGCGAGATGCAGCCAGTCTTGTATTTATCTAGAACAACGGACGCGTGCGAATAAACTAAGCTGACCTGCATTATGATCGTATTGATCAACCAGTTCTTCTACGTTCAGCAAGTCAAGATCAACCGAACAGAACAGTGGAATGTCTTGTCGAAAAGAAACTACATTATTGTTGCGTAACTTGCAATATTTAATTTTCATCAAAAGAGTGCGATGTTTAACAAGATTTAACAAGATTGCCATCCAGAAAATTACTCTGGGTGGCAGTTGGACAAGGAAGCCTTTTGGCTTATCGAGAGTCCAATACTTTTTATCTACATGTATCCCGCCTTTTTAAGGTGTGTGTCGATTTTATTTTTAAACATATTCACGCTACTAGCACCAACACAATCAGGAGATAATCTGTTCCATTCATTTACAGTCCTTTGTGAGAATGAGAACTTTCTTATATCTAATCTACACTGCTCCTTTACTAATGTAGCTTTATGTCCTCTGGTCCTTCTATCTTTCTTAACTGAGAAAAAAATGTTTCTATCAATATTTTCATAACCATTCAATATTTTAAACACTTCTATGTGATCTCCTCTCAATCTCCTGGTCTCTAGTGTTGTTAAACCACATTCTTTTAGGCGTATTTCGTAACTAAGATCCCTCAGATTTGGTATCATTTTAGTCGCTCTCCTCTGTACTCTTTCTAGCATATCTATGTCCTTCTTGCGATATGGCCTCCATGCTTGTATACAATATTCTAAATGAGGCCTCACTATTGTTTTGTACAGCGGTACTATTAATTCTTTTTTCTTATACGCTATATTTCGCCTAATTAATCCAAGGATTTGATTTCCCTTTGACGCTGCAATTCCGCACTGCTCTGAAACCTTCATATCAGCACTAATGGTTAACCCTAAGTCCTTTTCTTTTACAGTAGTACTTAGAAGAGTACCCCCCATTTTATATTTTACCTCTTCATTCCCATGACCTGTGTGGAGGCATTTACATTTCCCAAAATTGAACAGTATTTGCCACTTTTCAGACCATTTGATCAACCTATCAAGATCATCTTGTAAATGCTGTCTGTCTCCATCACTTTTAATCCTTCTAAACACTTTTGTATCATCCGCAAATTTTAACACCTTGCTTGTTATATCATCGTCCAAATCGTTGATATATATTAAGAATAATATAGGTCCTAGTACTGATCCCTGTGGTACCCCACTCAATACCGATTTCCAGTTTGAAGCCTCCCCATCAACTACTACACGTTGTCTTCTGTCATTCAGCCATTTTTCTATCCAGTTTATTATACCATTTCCTATGCCATGGGCCTTTAGCTTAAGGAGTAATCTTTGATGTGGTACTTTGTCGAAAGCTTTTTGAAAATCTAAATAGATGATATCTACTGGTGATTCCTCATCTACCCACCTTGTGATGTCTTCCAAAAAACATAACATATTTGTTAAGCATGACCTCGCTTTAAAAAACCCATGTTGAGATGGGTTTATCAAGTTCTGTTTAACAAGAAAATCCACCATGTGATCTTTAATTAGTCTTTCTAATAATTTGCAAATCACTGATGTTAAACTCACTGGTCTATAGTTCTCTGACTTGTTTCTCGAACCTTTTTTAAATAACGGTATAATGTTTGCCTCTTTCCATTCTAAAGGAACCACTCCCTCTTCTAATGACAAATTGAAAACTGTTGCAAGCGGTGCGCTAATTTGTTCTACAATTTCCAATAGTAGTTTGGGCGGAATCCCGTCCACTCCAGGTGATTTATTATCCTTCATAGCCCTTATTTTCTTAGCTACCATTTCCGAGGTTACAACTAACTGTCCTAAATAGTCTGAATCTGCCCCCTTGAACTTAGCCTCTGGTACTGGCAGTGAACTAATATCTTCCCTGGTAAACACTGAACTAAAATACTCATTCAGGTCTTCTGCCATTAAGAATCCCTCTGATATTGTATTTCCAGCACTATCTTCTAGAGGACCGACCTTATCCTGAACTTTCTGTTTGCTTCGAATATACGCATAAAAACTCTTACTGTCATGTTTTATATTACTAGCTAATTTTTTTTCATAGCTTCTCTTTGAATTTCTAATTTCAGATGTAGCTTGATTAAGTGCTTCTTTATAAATGTTGTAGTCTTCATCATTTCCAGTACATCTATATGACTTCCACATCATTTGTTTATACTTAATTTTTCTAATGGCTTCTTTCGATAAGTGTTTCTTTTTAGACCGTTTCCCTTGTTTTTTGAAAGGTACAAATTTATCGACTATGCACTTAATTTCACTATTTAAGATATTCCAGCATTCGGTTGCTGTCTTATTCTTCAGTGTGTTATTCCAGTCTATCTTTGCTAAATATTTCCTCATGTCCTTATACCTTCCTTTGTGGAAATTTCTCCTATACTGCTTTTTACTATTCCTTTCTGATTTTACTTTGATGGTAAAATGTATCTGGTTGTGATCACTACTCCCCAGTGGCTCACATATCTTGACATTGTCAACTAATTCTTTCTGTGAGGACAAAACTAAGTCCAACACATTCTCTCCCCTGGTTGGTTCTAGCACATGTTGAGAAAGGAAACTATCTTGTACTAAAACTAAAAACTTGTGGTCCTCACTCCCCATACTCGGTAGAGGTTTCCATTGTATATGCCCATGGTTAAAGTCCCCCATAATAATACAGTTCCGTTTGCTTACTTCCCTTATAGCGTTTTGTATTTTTTCATTCTCTTCTATGCTTATGTTTGGACTTCGATAAACTAACCCAACTGTTAACGTTGAGTTTCCTGTAACTATGTTACACCAAACAGCTTCTTCGCAATCTGCTTCTCTTTCAAATTTTATTTCATAAGCCTGGATAGATTCTTTAATATATAAAATAACTCCACCTCCCTTTCTTCCTATTCTATCTTTCCTAAACATTACATATCCTGTTAGTCCCAATTCGGCATCTGATATATCAGTGGTGGCCCACGATTCGGTTATACCTATTATGTGAGGGTCAATATCTTCTACCATAATGTTTAGTTCACTTCTTTTGTTTACTATGCTCCTTGCATTTAAACAAATGCATTTATATCCTGATTCAGAACAGTTTTCCAGGCTGTTCTTTGCCGATTTATTTCTGCTGTCTTTATCTATGCCTCCAGTTTCAGGCTTCTCTGTGAATCCCCCCTGCGAATCTAGTTTAAATGTTGAACAATGTCTATGTTGAAACTCACCACAAAGTGGTCAGAAAGGCTCATGTCCGTAACGGTAACATTTCGAACAAGGTGTTCGTCCTTGCTGCGGGTCATGAGTACATCCAAAGTGTGTCCTTTCCTGTGGGTTGGCCCGCGAACATGCAACACCATCCCTGTGGCATTCACAGAATTGGTCAGTCGCCGTGCGTCAACATTTGCAGCGTTGTCAATATGAAAGTTCAAATCTTCCATGATAATCAGAGGTCCAGGTTTTATGGCATACTGGTCGATGAAACGGTCCCATTCTTCAAAAAACACAGTTGTTGACAAGCCATTTTTCACTGATGGCGGGGGTCGGTAAATAACAACGATTCTCGTGGATGACGTAGGTGTTCAAAGGATCGAAACGCATCGGCATCGGTAACGGTATTTGTGTAAGACGATTTCGGCGTGTGCTTGATGGAATATCCATGTGGTACAATGTATGTAATCACATTGGCGTCGCTCGAAGGCTTCAACCACGTTTCGCATATCGTCATCATATCGAGATGGTTTTCAAGTATATGATCCGCGATGGCGAGTGTTTTGTTCCGACACGATTGTGCGTTAACGTAGCATACTCGTACGCCTTGATAGCGCTGTACCTGTTTATATAATGGTAAAGTTATGAAATTTGGTACATTTCGGCTTGGTTGTGGCAACGTCGGTACTCTTGCGTAGTGAATTATTGTCCCGATCTGTTTTGCGACTTTACGACCGCCACGGTGTTTACGTTTCATAGTCGAACGCTTGGAGATGCACAGTTGGTGAAAGAGAAGATTCACACAGCAGGTCACCGGAGATCTGATATACCTGGTCGCATGGGCGGCAGTTGACAACAAATGTGTCCTAGAATAACGCACCACTGATGTTGACACACACGCATGCTGAAGTGCGTCTTGCGTCACTGAGTATCATCGGCGATTGCACAAAAGTTGTCCGTGGTCCGGTGTTATCCAAGAATAGACCAAAGCGTTCTGCTTGACAAGTTTGTAACCGGTTCTCAAGGCAAGCGTAGACGAATGTCGATTAAAAACAATAACAGTCCGTCACCAGTAATCATTGTCAAGTAAAATGTAAACGTCCGAAGTAATGTATGTACCTCTATACACGCACCTGAGAAATATGACAAAAGTTCCTTGAATTGAAATACGTCAAACATGTAGCAATAAGACAGCTGTCGTGGGAGCTACTGCCAAGCACAACACCTCAGCTCCATGTCATGCCATGAATATGTAAAAACTAAAATCGACACACACCTCAGAAGGGCGGGATACTTGTAAATAAAAAAGGGTTGAACTCTCGATAAGCCAAAATGCTTCCTTGTCCAACTGCCATCTAGAGTTAATTATCTGCGTGGCAATCTTGTTAAATAAGCAGAAATTATGCTGACGCGGCGGTGAACAATTTCAATAGCAACCACCATCTTTTGATGTCACAGTTGAGCCAGGCAAGCAAGCGGAGAAACTGAAGAAAAGTTGAAGTGAAGATACAGCGACATGGCGTAGCGGCCAAAAAAAATCAACAGACCTCCCCCGCCCGTCTTCCCATTCCAGCAGTTAAGACGAGTTATAGGAGGCAGCGCAAGAGCCAGCGAGAAGACGGTGAAATTACGGCTGTGCAATGACAAAACATTTTCAACACCACCCCCCCTCCGCCCCATACTCCCCTTCACCCCCCCCCCCCCCCCAGTCATCCGATGTCACCAGTCGAGCAGAGACAGTGGAGAAGCTGAAGTTACGGCGGTGCAGCAGCAACACATTTTCTGCGACTACAGCATTTGGTTCGGCTCAGATCGAGAAACCCTCACCTGCACCTTAAGTTAAGCCTTAAGACTCACAACACACTTCCAATTATACACCTACCAACCCCACCTCCTTCACTGCAACAGCAAGACGTCTCTGGATGCAGTTTTTTGTGTGCGACAAATAGTGGCGCCACATCACGGGGCTTGGTTAATCAAGGCTAGAAGAAAATGCTGTAGTTCCAACAGATGACATTACTGCTACTAGCAGTCCACGGACAGCCGTCTCAGATCTGCTGAACTGGGATGAAACGTACTTAAGAAAGTTCATTCCAACACGATACAGACGCCTACAAACAATCATAGTGTTGTTGATGAGACGGTAGCTGTTTGAGTGTCAACACAGTGTGCTTGCGAGATCAATCAGAACAGCCTCAAGTAATCGTTTAGTTAGTTAATGGGTAGATGTAAACACCATCCCAATGAAAAACCACTGCACGTAATATTTTATGATACCTTTACAGACTTATGTTACGTATAAACATCGAATCAAACAGACATGCAAATAATATAGTAATTGTTGTAGATGTAGGCACTCCATGCATAATCTTTCCGCATCATCTTTGTCAAACACGTCCGTAGATGAAAACAAGGCTGGCCTGGCTCACTGTCTCATCCATTACATGATGGAGCACAGTAAGCACCTGCCCGATGGATGTGAACTCGTCGTGGGTGGGGGATTTCACGACAACAAATGCGCAAAATCAACTGTTAGAGATGTTTTGCATTTAAATAAGGAAGCAGACACGCGCATCATAGTACATGCACGAGACAGTGACAAGCCCGTTCAACAGGACAGTGGTCGTGTACATAGACACACGTGTCTTCCTCGTGTTGCTTCTCTTTATGGCCTCATATTACATGCATGTGGCAGTGACAAGCACGTTCAAAAGGACAGTGGTCATGTACATAGACACACGTGTCTTCCTCGTGTTGCTTCTCTTTATGACCTCATATTACATGCATGTGACAGTGACAAGCACGTTCAAGATGACAGTTGTCGTATACATAGACACAAGTGTCTTCCTCGTGTTGCTTCTCTTTATGGCCTCATACTACATGCATATGACAGTGACAAGCACGTTCAAGAGGACAGTGGTCGTGTACACAGACACACGTGTCTCCCTCGTGTTGCTTCTCTTTATCGCCTCATATTACATGCATGTGACAGTGACAAGCACGTTCAAGAGGACAGTGAACGTGTACACAGACACACGTATCTCCCTCGTGTTGCTTCTCTTTATGGCCTCATATTACATGCATGTGACATTGACAAGCACGTTCAAAATGACAGTGGTCGTGTACACAGACACACGTGTCTTCTTCGTGTTGCTTCTCTTTATGGCCTCATATTACATGCATGTGACAGTGACAAAGCACGTTCAAGAGGACAGTGGTCGAGTACACAGACACACGTGTCTTCTTCGTGTTGCTTCTCTTTATGACCTCATATTACATGCATGTGACAGTGACAAGCACGTTCAAAATGACAGTGGTCGTGTACACAGACACACGTGTCTTCTTCGTGTTGCTTCTCTTTATGGCCTCATATTACATGCATATGACAGTGACAAGCACGTTCAAGAGGACAGTGGTCGTGTACACAGACACACGTGTCTCCCTCGTGTTGCTTCTCTTTATCGCCTCATATTACATGCATGTGACAGTGACAAGCACGTTCAAGAGGACAGTGAACGTGTACACAGACACACGTATCTCCCTCGTGTTGCTTCTCTTTATGGCCTCATATTACATGCATGTGACAGTGACGAAGCACGTTCAAGAGGACAGTGGTCGAGTACACAGACACACGTGTCTTCCTCGTGTGCTTCTCTTTATGGCCTCATATTACATGCATGTGACAGTGACAAGCACGTTCAATAGGACAGTGGTCGTGTACACAGGCACACGTGTCTTCCTCGTGTTGCTTCTCTTTATGGCCTCATATTACATGCATGTGACAGTGACAAGCACGTTCAACAGGACAGTGGTCGTGTACGTAGACACACGTGTCTTCCTCATGTTGCTTCTCTTTATGGCCTCATATTACATGCATGTGACAGTGACGAGCACGTTCAACAGGACACTGGTCGTGTACGTAGACACACGTGTCTTCCTCGTGCTGCTTCTCTTTATGGCCTCATATTACATGCATGTGACAGTGACAAGCACGTTCAACAGGACAGTGGTCGTGTACATAGACACACGTGTCTTCCTCGTGTTGCTTCTCTTTATGGCCTCATATTACATGCATGTGGCAGTGACAAGCACGTTCAAGAGGACAGTGGTCGTGTACATAGACACACGTGTCTTCCTCGTGTTGCTTCTCTTTATGGCCTCATATTACATGCATGTGGCAGTGACAAGCACGTTCAAGAGGACAGTGGACGTGTACATAGACACACGTGTCTTCCTCGTGTTGCTTCTCTTTATGGCCGCATATATTACATGCATGTGACAGTGACAAGCACGTTCAAGAGGACAGTGGTCGTGTACACAGACACACGTGTCTCCCTCGTGTTGCTTCTGTTTGTGGTCTCATATTACATGCATATGGCAGTGACAAGCACGTTCAACAGGACAGTGGACGTGTACACAGACAATCGTATCTTCCTCGTGTTGCTTCTCTTTATGGCCTCATATTACATGCATGTGACAGTGACAAGCACGTTCATGAGGGCAGTGATCGCGTACACAGACACACGTGTCTTCCTCATGTTGCTTCTCTTTATGGCCTCATATTACATGCATGTGACAGTGACAAGCACGTTCAAGAGGACAGTGGTCGTGTACACAGACACACGGGTCTTCCTCATGTTGCTTCTCTTTATGGCCTCATATTACATCAGGGGCGTAGGCAGGATTTTGTATTGGAGCGGGCCATCTGGCATTCAAGCAAGCAATGAGTAGCGGTATATGACACACGCACGCACGCACACACGCATGCACGCACACACACACACGTATGTATGTATATAATTATTATATGTGTGTGTTTGTGTGTGTGCGTGCGTGCGTGCGTGCGTGCGTGCGTGCTTGCGTGTGTGTGATGAGTCGCTGGCGTTCAACCAATGTTTCACAAAAAATCCGTACCGCTCTGGCGGCGTCGAGTGAGCTTCACAAAAATGTCCCTGTCGTGTGTAACGTTGTCGCTTATTAAAATTAATTAATTCCCAATACGAAGTTCTGACTACTCAGTGGAAAATCGACTACATAAATTGCTTTGGCCGTTTTGGCAGGTTGCAACTTGATCTTAGTCTAGTAACTAATCATCTTGCCGGGCAACTATCATTTTGCATCCTTGTGTTGATATATTAATAGGCATTAGCCATCAAACACATTGTGAATGATGACATAGTCGTTGCCCTGTAACCTCTTGGACTGCAACCTGCTGGATGCTTATCGCCTACGGCAGAAGTAACGGGATTCCTCTACTTTTGGTAACTCAATCCCATTTGAATGATGACAAATGTCTTTGCCAAAGACGTGGAAGTCATACACAGGCACCCCTATAACCTCTGTACCTTGTCACTCTATAAATCAGGTAACCAGTTATATGTCTTCAGTCTCCTATACCCTCCTAATTTTCCGGGATTGGGGGGGCATGGCCCCCTTGGCCCCCCTCTGGCTACACCACTGTACTACATGCATGTGACAGTGACAAGCACGTTCAAGAGGACAGTGGTCGTGTACATAGACACACGCGTCTTCCTCATGTTGTTTCTCTTTATGGCCTCATATTACATGCATGTGACAGTGACTAGCACGTTCAAGAGGACAGTGGTCGTGTTCATAGACACACGCCTCTTCCTCATGTTGCTTCTCTTTATGGCTGGATTCAGTAAAACCAACTATTGGGTTGTACTTGGTAATGTTGTAAGAGATGGCACTACTTTGAACACACAGAAGTGCTCATCTGCAGGTGGTGTGGTGTTCTATATATATATATATATATCAGTTTGGAGGTGAACACATATTGTGAACGCATTGTGCTAAACCATTAATGTAAGTAAAAAACAATCTGGAGTTTCAGCGCCATTCCGCTCCGCATAGACGTGCCTTCCTCGTGTTGCTTCTCTTTTTGACTTCATATTACATGCATGTGACAGTGACAAGCACGTTCAAAAGGACAGTGGTCGTGTACATAGACACACGTGTCTTCCTCGTGTTGCTTCTCTTTATGGCCTCATATTACATGCATGAGATGCATGGCCGGATTCAGTGGTGTTCTATATATATATATATATATATATATATATATATATATCAGTTTGGAGGTGAACACATATTGTGAACGCATTATGCTAAACCATTAATGTAAGTAAAAAACAATCTGGAGTTTCAGCGCCATTGACAACTGATATGCACTTCTTCGTCAAACATAAAAAATGTATCGCATGCTAAATGGCTGTCCAAAATCATGGGCAGAGACGAAAGAAAATGTCTGATGAAGGAGGTATGTAAGTTGACGGATATAGTGAAGGAGGTGGAGATGAGACTCAACATGGAAATACAGGGATGACAGGGAGAGATTTGGGAATACTACGACAGAGAAGGAGCAGAGTTGTGACATGGAGACTGAAGAAAGGAGACTGAGAGGAGGGAAGGTGACAGGTGTGAAGGACCAAGGATATGAGAAGAAGACAGAGGGACAGAGGAAAAGAAGTGTTCGGCAGAGGAAAAGAAAACGGGTAAGTAGGAATAGATCGAAAGTGGACTGACTGTAGAGAACGAGGAGAGAAGCGACAGCGATACAGGTGGTGAAGAGGTTGATACCACAGAAACAGTTGGTAATACAGTGAAATAAAAGACTGAGAAGAATACACATGTAAGAAGAGAGAGTGTTCAGCAAAAGAAAGGTAAACAGGTCGGTGTCGAGGAGCTGCAACAGAAGGAACTCAAGAGTTATTCAGATACTGTAGTTAATGGGAAAGAGAGGAAACTGCGAGTGGTCATGGGGGATTCTATTATCAGGAAGTTGGACAAGGGGGAGGATATGACTGTATGTCTGCCAGGGGCAAAGATAGAGGATGCCACAGAAACAGTAGGCCTAATCATGGGTAATGGCAACGGGGGATCTATTCTTGTGCACGTGGGCACCAATAATGCTGAAAAGGAAGGTACGTCCATCATTGATAAGTATATGAGTCTGGTCTGCACACTGAAAGAGGCACGCATTGGCCAGATCGTGTTATCGAGTATACTGCTGATAATGGGTGGCAGAGGACAATACTACAAGAATTGCAGAAGAATGGTCATCAACACATTGGTACAGAAGTTATGTATGGAGGAAGGAGTCGGCCTCGTAGACATGTGGGCAAGCTTTGTAGGGAGAGAAGATCTGTTTATGAATGATGGGCTACATCTGACAGGAAGATACGAAGAGCCACCTCAAAGAAATAGTACAAGGAAAGGTCCAGGAACTTAGGACATGCAATGATAATAAACAATGTTCACAGCAAGATACATATATGGAAGCTTGTACTGGGATATATTTTAATCTTTTTAAACCACACCTTTTGAACATCAATGTGTTTTGGGGAATAATGGAGTTATGCACTGTTTTCTTTCCTAGAATCGGAGAAGCAACAGGGGAAGCAACTCTAAGCTAAACCATGTTGCTCACACACAGTTGCTAGAGACGCGAAAGGAGATGATAGGTTAGCCTCGTTTTTAGATGAAAAGTGATGACGCATGAATACATTTGTCTATCATCAGTACAGACGCGATATACACAGGACTAGTGTTTAGATATCTTTCTCGCTCTCGTCACTGTCATCGTCTGTCCAGACGTCCGAATCTTCACCGTCCATCGCTCCCACGACGTCCTCGACATCAACGGGTGTTGCTGACAAATGTTCCGGCAGTGAATTATCTTGGAACCACTGCATGCAGCTCCAAACTGCCTGACTTCTCTGTCCATCCACAGTCCGTGGGTATCGCCTCACACGTCGGGTCAGGCTGGTCGGCCCTCTTCCACATTCGTGCAGCAAACTCTCATGATGTCGTTGGTAAGAGTCTTGCAATAAGGGGGAGATATGCACAGTTGATTTCCCGGATCTTGGCCAGTGGGTCCTTCTCACGTCAACAACTCATTCTGATGAAGGCTCTGTATCTCGCTTGGTTGACGTCGGTGCATTTAAACCCATACAGGGAGCAAACAAATGACGTGATGGCTGTTAGGTCGACTGCTTCTGGGGTCAGGGACCGCAGTGCCATCACATGTTGTTGCAATACATATGTTTCTAGTTGTTGGAAGTGCCTCACTTTGCCCTTTCCAAAGAAGCAGGAAGTGAAGTCACATCCTGTCAAATCATGCAGACCCACGAGTGCATCCGTGAATCCATGGTTTCTCTCGTCAAGGGTGGCAGCTATATTTGTCACATCAATGTATATACGGTTGTTTCCAGATCCATAACCCAGGGTGATGTTCATCCCTTCTGACCTTCCGGCCAGAGAAGAATGACGAGTACACCTGTGTCAGTTGTGTTGATGTTTCCGGTGGAGACGCTGCCTGCATGATATGCAATGAGTGTGTCGGCCTCCTCGTGTTGACCTTGGAGATGATTCGGTTCCTCTGTTTGTACAATTCTTCCTCGTGTGTCTTCATCGCCATGCATTTACCACCATGTGATACGAACAGGATCATCCTCCCCAGGATTGACTGACCCGTAGTGTGGTTTATTCCATACCTCCATGAGGAAATTGGCAAACTCTTCCTTGAATGCACAATGGGGGAAGAGTTGCATCGATGGGCATGACATCCTGTATTTTCTCAAGAACCTTGGTATTGGTAATTGCTGCTTTGTTCGCCTTCAGTGGGGTCCCGTCGCTGTGACAGGGTACCATAGCAGGTGATGCATGTTAACGGCATCACTTGTCTTGACAGCGACAGCCAGAATTCTCCTAAAGACGTCCCTACTCCCTCTGCTGCATCCCCCCTCCGCACCGCAGTCTTCAATCCTTTTATGTTATCTGCAGCGAAGTTCACCATCTTGGTCGTTGCCACCGTCTTCGGAAATCGTGGCCCATCGACCACACACTCTCCTTCGAATTTCAGTCGAAGTGTTTTCCTCCGTGCCAGTGTTCCAAGGAGAAATGTCTTGGTCTCTTCCTTCGCCGTCTTCCCCGATGACACATTGACCAACTCAGCAGAGGAGTCCGCGGCGAATGGATTGCAGGTGTTGTTTAAGCTGTTGGCGAGGGCATCCATGTCAGCATTGTCACGCCGAATCCTTCTTTTTAGTTGGTTAGCCGGTTCTTCCCCTGATCGAAGACCGACCATTTCCCGTAGTTCTGACAAGGCCATGCAGCGTTGGGTGAGAGTGACGGACCACCTTGTGAAGGAACTCTCGGAGTTTCTGAAAGCCGTTATGCCTCTCGTTGGAGATGCAGCGTCCCTACTGACAGTCTGCTCCAAGCTTAAATCAACCGCGGAGCTTGCGTATACGATTTGTGTGTGCGTCGAATGCACAAAGCGCCATCCTTCAAGATTTTCGGTGCACTGGAATCCTTATTTTTGCGAAGCTTTGTCAATCTTTGGGGGTTGCTGTCAGGGGGATGCCATCACTTAAAGTTGCTGGCGTTGGTCATTCCGTACTCTGGAAACAACAGGAAAACTTTTGAAACTGTTTTTATTCTTGGCACCGTTCACATAAATATAGTAATTTTTGACACACTTCTGGGGCTGTTGTCAGGGGGTTCCACCCCGTAAAGTTGCTGTCATTGGTCATTCCGTGCTCGGGGAACACCAGGGAAACTTTCGAAACTGTTCTTAGCTTTGGCGCTGTTCACATACTTTTTTGCCCACTTCAGGGGGTGATTT
Organism: Escarpia spicata; assembly: GCA_963995525.1. Classification (NCBI taxonomy): domain Eukaryota; kingdom Metazoa; phylum Annelida; class Polychaeta; order Sabellida; family Siboglinidae; genus Escarpia; species Escarpia spicata. The sequence goes on along the minus strand of OZ023214.1, from coordinate 18,686,572 downwards.
AGGGGGCATTCCACCACCCAAGACCCGGCAGCAACTCATTTTTGTGATGTCGGGGGTGGGGGGGGGTTCCTCCAACACATGGGGTCAAGCATCTTGGCCCTTTATGCATAAATAAAAGCTTTGGGCTCCCTGTCTGTATATTTACTTCATTTAAAACAAACTGACTATAAAATGTTGGACGGAAATTATAAATTTATAAAACTCAGGTAATATATTAACATGTAATCGACATTAGACATGTAGCCATCATATATCATCCAAATGAACGGATTGTCTATTTGTAATCTGTGCATCCTCCTTTAACACTAGATATATATGTATTATTTAGTGTCAATGCACCTGTTCTTAGTTCACACGACAGCAATGTTTGTCGAAGTGATTCACACCATAAAACACGAGAAGGGAGAGAATGTCTACATTACCACACGAATTTGAAGGAATTTTACAAGGAAAGGTCCAGTAAATATCCATAAAAATGAACTTAGATGTGTGTGCTTAAATGCCAGAAGCACAGTAAATAAGAGAAGTGATTTAGACATCATGATAGCGGATATAGACCCCGATATAATAGGCATCACAGAATCATGGGCACATGAAGACATTGTAGATGCTGAATTAGCTCTATCGGGATATGTCATGTTTAGAAAGGACAGACAAGAGAGAGGGGGAGGAGGAGTCATTCAGTATATTACAAAATCTATACAGGCATATGAAATACAATGGAATGTGTTATAATGGGTGATTTTAATCATGGGCATATTCAGTGGAAATGACTAGAGAGTGTTGGAGGTGATGACCAACAGTTTCTACGTTTAATACAGAACTGCTTCCTTACCCAACATGTTTTGGAACCAACCGGAGGTGGGAATGTGTTGGATTTAGTGTTTTCTTCACAAAAAGAATTTGTTGATAATGTTAAAATACATGAACCTTTGTGATATATTGATCATAACCAGATCCATTTAGTATAAATGTACAATCAGAGAATAATGTTAAAAAGCGATGGAGGAGAAACAAAAGCAAATATAAACAGATCATAAAATATTTAGCACACATACATTGGGCTAACTTATTGAAGGACAAGACAGCAGCAGAATGTTTTTGGACCATTTTGAAAGATGAGATTGAGGGCATTATTTAAAGATGTGTCCCCTAAAAAGCAAGGGAAACGATCTAGGAAGAAACTCCTTTCAAACGAAGCTATACGAAAGATTGCTTACAAACAAATTATGTGGAGAGTTTACAGAAACACTGTAAGTATATAAGACTATAACAACTACAGAGAGGCCCTCAACCAGCTGCAACCGAAACTAGAAAATCAAAACGAGCTTTCGAGAAAAATTGGCGAATGATATAAAAAAATGGTAGCAAGAGTTTCTACGCTTAGGTAAGGAGTAAACAGAAGGTTCGAAATAAGGTGAGACCACAGAAAACAGCGCAGGAAACGGAATATCTGATGGGTTTCAAATGGCAGAGGCTCTGAACGAGTATTTAAGCTCAGTGTTTACCACATAAAATATAAGTTCACTGCTATTACAGTTACTAAATTTGAAGGGGTGAATCAAATCAATTAGGGCAGTTGTTTGTTATTCTTTAAATTATATCAAAGAAAATTAAGATGATGAAAAAAACAAATCACCTAGAGTTGACGGGTTACCACCAAAACTGCTTAAGGAAATTGTAAGACCAAATCAGTACACCACTTGCTATATTCTTTAACTTTTCATTTAAAGAGGGAATCATACCACTAGAATGGAAAGAAGCACCATTATTTAAAAAGGGTTCGAAGAGCAAGACAGGTAATTACAGACCAGTGAGCTTAACATCAGCTTTATGCAAATTATTATAAACGCTTATTAGATTCCACATGGTGGAATTCCTTGCAAAATACAAATTAATAAATTAATCTCAACGTGGATTCCTAAAACCTAGGTGTTATCTAATCAATCTCATATGTTTTTACAAGAAATTACAAAGTGGATAGACTATCGGTCACCAGTAGATGTTGTCTACTTAGATTTTCAGAAAGCATTTGATAAAGAGCCACCCCAAAGATTGTTACTTAAAATAAAAGCCCATGATATAGGGGATGGTGTGACAACTTGGATACAAACGTGGTTGATAAACAGAAGACAGAGAGTAATAGTAGAGTGAGAGATTTGGGAAAATACTTAAATTCGGAGACGATACAAAAGTGTTCAGAACAGTTAAAATGGATGCAGATAAACACACTTTACAGGATGATCTAGCCAAATTGGTCAAATGGTCTGAAAAAGGCAAATGTTATTAAATTTTAGGAAGTGTAAAGTATCCACATAGAACATGGAAATCTGAAGAAAAGATTACACAATGAGGGATACTATATTAGGTAAAAATGTAAAAGAAAAGGACTTAGGAGCGACAGTTAGTGCTGACGTGAAAGTTTCGGAGCATCGTGGAATTGCTGCTTCAAAGGGTAACCACATACTAGAGCTAATTAAGAGAAATATCACATATAAAAAGAAACAGCTAATTTACCACCGTACAAAGCAATAGTTTAATATATTGAATGGTTATGAGGATATTGATAGAAATATTTTCTTCAAACTGAAAGAAGGCAGTATAGTTAGAGAGCACAATCAGCATTATTCAAGGAACATTGTAGGTTGGATATGAGAAAGTACTCATTCTCTCAGAGGACAATAAATGACTGGAACAAATTAGCTGATGATTGTGTTAATGCTAGCAGTGTAAATGTGTTCAAAAATAAAATTGACAGCTATCTGGCGAGGGCGGGTTATTCGTAGGTGGAAAATTGTTGGACTCTCAATAAGCCAAAGGCTTCCTTCTCCGCATGCTGTCTGGAGCTTACAGAGTGCTCACGTATCAAATATTTATCATCAAAAGCAAATATACATTAATCGCTTCGTATAAATGTAGCGATTCCGTCCGTTAAAATCAACACTCAAGCATACTCCACCATTGATTTCTGGAGAGAATATATATATATATATATATAATTATTGTTTGTGATCCTCACACACGTGCACGCACACGTACACGCACATACCACACGCACACGCTCAAGCACACACACACACACGCACACGCACACACGCACACGCACACGCACGCACGCATGCACACACACACACATACGTACATGCATAACTTAGAAATGATTCAAAAACACACATAGTGATATGTGTTAACTGCCATCACAAGATGATAGTGTTGAATTAGGATATAGAATATCTTCGCAGATGGCGGGGCAGATGCAAAGGTATGCATGACATACATACTTGTACCTGGATTGAGAGGATTATCGTCAAATCACTATCGGTTCCCTTCAAAGATTATCAACAGCATGCAACAATATTGACCCTACTACATTCATGATGACTTACTTTCCCCTCAGTATTATTTATTACATTGTGGGACTCTCTGCGTCAATTTAAGCAGAACAACACCCATACGTTACATTTATTAGCATTATTATTTACAGCGGAACGCATGTATCGTCAGCATGTCGAGGCTACGTATATTTTAGGACCCCTTCTATTTATCGTATATATTAATAACATCATATTTTCAAGTAATCATTTTAAATTCATAATGTATGCAGACGACACCACTCTTTTTAGTACATTGAATAAATTCCAATCTCCGGATGGCCAAGTCCAAAATCAAAATATAAATAAAGAATTAGAAAAATATATGCAGGTGGCTAAAGGCAAACAAACTTTCTCTTAACATTAAAAAAACAAAATTCATGGTATTTCATATGCCCCAAAAAGGAAATCGAACTTCCTAAAATATAAATTGATGGGACAAATATTGAATATGTACATGATTTTAATTTTTTAGGTATCACCACAAACCAACACCTAAATTGGGACAGCCATATAAACAAAACAGCGAATAAAATCAATAAAATAATTGGAATTTTAAATAAACTTAAACATGTATTACCTAAGAATATATTGTATATAATATATAATTCGCTCATTCTTCCCAAGATTAATTATGGCATATTGGTGTGGGGTTATCAAGCCCATCGCATCTTTAAACTTCAAAAGAAAGCAGTGCGAATAGTTACTTCAAGTAAATACAATTCTCACACAGATCCCATCTTCAAAGAATGTAAATTTCTTAAGCTGGATGACATCTATAGACTCCAACAGCTCAAATTTTATTACAAATTGATCAACAAGGTTATACCAGAATATTTCAGTCGTATTCCATACACAAATAACTTTGCAATTCACCAATACTACACACGTGGTAAAAAACAACTTATTTATTCTCAGAGTCAATCATCAATATGCAAAAAAGTACACCAGACACAACATTATACAAACTGTTAGCAATACTCCAAACATCATCCTTGATAAAATGTATACACATAGTTTATATGGTTTTTCCACTTATACAAAAAAATACTTTATCAAGAACTATGAATCATGTTGTCATATTTCTAACTGTTACATCTGTCATTCTTAAACTAGACATGACTTTGCATTTGTTTAAACTAATTTCTGTATTATATTATATTATGATATACTATACTAAGCATACTATGTTTACACATATATGAATGCATATATAGCTTCCATGATAGCGGCATATAATTGTCTTAATGGGAGCCTCCCTGACCTTACAATGAATTTTATATTGTAGTTTATGTACTTATGATGGTCAAAATAAATACTGTCTGTCTGTCTGTCTGTATGTCTGTCTGTCTATCTGTCTGTCTGTCTATTTTAGAAGAAGTAGCCGGTTTTACCCTAACACAGCAACGCCGTCATAATTAAATCCCACGCGAACTTGCCTTTAGAACAGAACGGCAATGATCATCAACAAGATTATCGGGAAGTCGTGTCTAGGAAAAGCGGAGTAACGTTTGACGTTACGTGGGATACGCGGTCCTTTGCCAAGCAACCTGTTTGTCTACGTAACAAAGAACGTGCATTATTTACTTATCACCGTTACGCTCATGTAATGTCACTGCTTTTCTTGCAGATTTCAAACGGCTTTCCGTCAACTCTATACGAAGCAGACAATTGCTAATGCTGACATTAATAAGATGAGAAGAGCCAGAAATATACCCTCTGCAGCCAGCGGAACACTTTACGTAGTTATTTTTATGTCTTGTTATCTCCACGCAAACGGTGAGTTAATTTGCTCTAGTAACAACATTTACGACCAATCTGAAATCCCTAAGAGTCTTATTTACCGGGGTCTGTATATCAAATACCTGCTCACAAAATCGGGCTTGAGTGTGTAAGCAAGCAAAACACAGCATTCCGGTAATTATTAGCAATTATGTGTAAATGCTACATTTGTAAATAATGAAGGCATGATCGTTTTGATATGACAGTTTGATGTACGGTACTTACGCCAAAGATTGATGAAGAATAGAGGCGACACTCTTGCTGTTTGAGTGAGGCTGGCTTGCGAGAGAGCAATCAGGCGACAACCTGCAACCACGTAACACACACGCGACAAGCACAAACCTTTTTGACGTTAATTCAATCATTGTTACGTGTAATTGCATTGCTTAACTATTCATGATAATTGCTCATGCGTAATTAATACCAAACATATAATTGCTGTATGTTGACCTGTTGCCCTCCAATTGCCAATTTGTTTGTTGATTATCGATGTTTTGATTGCCACATTTTTTTTTTTTTATTATGTTTAACATAACAAAAACTTCCACATAGTTGCAATGCCAAGCATCCGGAACATAAACAGGGAAGTAATTGAAATCCTGTGTCGTTTGCCGGAGTAACCAAAATAAGGATTGCAGAGAAACGTGGACGTATCAGTTGTATTGTACAGCGGGTATTCGTGTATGTTACTGAGTTGTCATTAGTAACACGCACACTGTGCTGATGCTGTTTTCGTTATCACTTCAGCTAATAAAAGTCATGAACCGGACTGTAAGACTACAGTAAACGGCACAGACTACAGAGGACACATTAATAAGACAGCGTCAGGTCGATTGTGCCAGGCTTGGACAGCTTCGAAGGTGGGCAGATATTTTAGGAAAAGTTAACGTAATCGTCCAAAACGTTTGTGAACAGCCTCATCGATGAAACAACAGACACGCACGCACGCAAGCACGACGCACGCACGTATGCACACACACATAATATGTGTAATAATATATATATATAATTTATATTATATATATATATATAATTATTATTAGTATTATTATATAGGAACTCTCGTTTTAGTGTCAAGTCACTTACCATGGTTCATTGTATCAATTCGTCAATTGTTCTGTTATAGTATAGCATATGTATTACTAGTTATGCTTCAATAATGTCGTACACAATTTTTCTTAAAAACGTTACGAATGTTGTTAAAGCAAGTGCTGGTGTTGGTATACTAAACATGTTCAATTCGTTATGCTTGGTCAGACATTACATATAACTCAGATTGGATAGTATTTCCTAAAAGAGTGTTAGCATTTGCCCTGTTCTCTGTTTTACACTGATGTTTCTCTCGGCCCAGCCACACCATAACAGCTGTCATGCAGGCGGTCCCGGCAACTACTGCCGCAACCCAACCGGACCTGGTGTCCCCACCTACTGCATGGAAACAGTGCCTTGGTGCTACACAACGGATCCAAACAAGCGATATGAACAATGCGCCGTTCCAATGTGTTCCAGTAAGTGGTCACTCAGTCACTGCTGTTCTCAGTGTGACGTACGTTCACTGATGTTATCAGTGTAAGATACGTTCACTGATGTTATCAGTGTAATATACATTCACTGATGTTATCAGTGTGAGATACATTCACTGATGTTATCAGTGTGAGATATGTTCACTGATGTTATCAGTGTGATATGCATTCACTGATGTTATCAGCGTGAGATACATTCACTGATGTTATTAGTGTGAAATACATTCACTGATGTTATCAGTGTGAGATACGTTCACTGATTTTATCAGTGTGAGATACGTCCACTGATGTTATCAGTGTGATATACATTCACTGATGTTATCAGTGTGAGATACATTCACTGATGTTATCTGTGTGAGATACGTTCACTGATGTTATCAGTGTGATATGCATTCACTGATGTTATCAGTGTGAGATACATTCATTGATGTTATCAGTGTAAGATACGTTCACTGATGTTATCAATGTGAGATACATTCACTGATGTTATCAGTGTGAGATACGTACACTGATGTTATCACTGTGATATACATTTACTGGTGTTATCAGTGTGATATACATTCACTGATGTTATCAGTGTGAAATACGTTCACTTATGTTATCGGTGTGAGATACGTTCACTGACGTTATCGGTGTGATATACATTCACTGATGTTATCAGTGTGATATACATTCACTGATGTTATCAGTGTGAGATACGTTCACTGATGTTATCAGTTTGAGATACGTTCACTGATGTTATCAGTGTGAGATACGTTCACTGATGTTATCAGTGTGATATACATTCACTGATGTTATCAGTGTGAGATACGTTCACTGATGTTATCAGTGTGATATACATTCACTGATGTTATCAGTGCGAGATACGGTCACTGCTGTTTTCAGTGTGCAATAGGTCTCTGCTGTTGCCAATGTAAGATATTGTCACTGCTGTTGTCAAAGTGAGATACAGTCACTGCTATTCTCAGGGTGAGATAGTCATTGCTCTTCGCAATGGTAGGTACCGTTACTTGTGTTCTCAGTTTTAGATACAGTCACTGCTGTTACCATTGTTATATACACTTACTACTGCTTCCAATAACACACAACTTTGTTTGCTTGCTTTATGAAGTTTAAATGCTAGGTTTTTTTGAATGAACTGTAAACCATATTGTAAAGCTGTTATCAATAATGCACATGACATTGAATTGTTAAATATGGCAATAGAAGTATGTATTGCATGTCATGCTATCGAACTGCTATTAATGACACTGAATACTTGCTGTAGTCGATGTAGTTGCAACGACAGGACCGACGCCTGGGTGTCGCTCCACAGAAGATGGCGTGGACTACAAAGGATTCCAGAACAGAACTCGGACAGGTTTCCTATGCCAAAGTTGGCAAAGTCAGGAGGTCAGAATACTTTGGAGGTTATTTTTCCCTAGAAGTTGCAGCCTCTGTTTTCATGAATATATATATAATTATATATATGCATATATATACATATGTATATATATATATATATGTGTGTGTGTGTGTGTGTATGTATGTGTGTGTGTGCGTGTGCGTGTGCGTGTGCATGTGCGTGTGTGTACAAATTGATATTATGCCTATTTGTCTCAAATCAAAATCGATGCATCGATGTAGCACATATTAGTTATGTATTTGAGGTGAACCAAATAAACTTCTCCCCCCAGCCACACAGACACAGTTGCGGTGGAAGCATTCTTGGTAATTACTGTCGCAACCCAGTCGGAGCTGGCATTCCGGAGTACTGTAAGGATTCACAACCTTGGTGTTATACTACATATCCCGCGAAGCGATCAGAACTCTGCGATATTCCAATGTGCGAAAGTAAGTCTACATTCAGCGCAGCTCTCAATGTTAGATTACATTCCTGGAGCTATCAATTTTAGACATAGTCTCAGTGAAATGCTCTGCTTTTCATGTAATTCGGCATATAAATATACTTATGAAGCTCAACACAAATCTGCTATCGGCTTTCAATTCCGAGTCATATTGTGATCACCAGAGGTCAATAAAAAGTCACATTGCTTAATTTTCAGCTTGTTTGAGCCAGTAAAGTGTACTGTGATGTAGCTTAGCAAAATTGAGGGACATTTCAGATAAAAGCACCAACTTTGTTTCTAACACTTTATTAGTTCGTAGTTTTCCGTTTCCGTTTGGCTCGTTATAACATCTTTATTATTGAATTTGCCACAAAGTTATGGGATAGCAAAATATTTTCAGTGATCTTGCTTAAACATTTTGTAAGGATAGCTTGTTTAGTCTGATCAAAGTTGTTGCGAGTTCGGTCATGTTTCGCATTTGGTTATATGGCGCATTTGCAGTTGCAAATTTCAGTGCATTTCCAGTGTGCCTTCAGAACACCTTGCGCCAAAGCCACTCACGCTTTTGCAGTGGCTGGTGCCTCTGCTGACAATTGTGCTGCCAGATGTGATGATGTTCTGCTTGTCTTCTGTGCTTTCGGCAGACGCAACCTTTCCTGGATGAGGGCAAAGAGTTCTTGTTTATTGGTGGTGTCACGCATGTTTCCATCCCTATTTTGCATGACTATGTATTATCTGGAGGAGAGTGACAGATCATACTTCAGCAGTGCCTGCTTTGTCTGTGCCTTGGGTGTTGGACAACTAAACAGAGGCAGTCAGTTTTTGATAGGCTTATGGGTAGAGCGTCTGTGGTCAGTTAGCACTGAATGACGGTAGGCGTTGTTTTGTTCCCTGCCCATTGCTTCCACGTAGAACTGTGTTCACAACAGACTCCTCGAGGACATTCCGAGTATCCATTGTTAACAGTTCAGGGCTGGCATCTATGAAAGGATTGCTCATCTCAGACATAGTCTGAACAAGACCAAGTGATTGCTCTTTCAGTGTCCTCTGCGTTGATAGTCCCTCCTCGTGGTGTTTATTTTTAATTTTCTTCTTCTGAGGTAAACTTCTCCTCAAACTCTTGAAGAAGACGTGCTTGCTCATATCCAGCTACCATCCCCTTCTCGAAAGAAAGCTGAATGGTTCTCTGTCAGTCCCACTGCACCCCCTGAACCTTTCACCAGGGTATTATGTTGCTAGTGAGTCTGGTCAATTGGTATGGATAAAAATCGCCTGGATGTCTTCGAAACAACCCAGTGGCATTTGTCTTCAAATTCGTCTTGAATGGCTGGAGGGAAGTAGGCTTTCCATGTCTCGTATTTGTACGGGACTCCACCTGGCATAATTCTGACGATCAAGGGAAAAGAACTAACCCACCAAAGCCTTCAGTGATTCCACATACAAGGGGAAGTCTCGTTCTCACGAAAATGAGATCAAGTATTTCCATCTTGAGGATGGTATCCCAATACTGAAATGTTGGGCTCTTGCTAACCATATCTTGTCTCCACGTTTCTTTGGTCCTCTCATCGTGTGGTCCTTCAGTCATAGTGTGTGTGTGAAGGCTCGTGCTGGAGATTCACCAGGGCGAAAGCACTCACTTGGTGGGCATGTCTAGTCCTGGTGAGGTGTGATGCCTTGAGGAAGGAGTCAATTGTTCTACAGGAGGCGATTCCTGCTTGGGTCAGTGCAGAGGCCTTCAAGTGGTCCCCGAATGCTTTCCACATTGCCATTTCAATATGGAGACCACCGAACATGATTACGTACTTGTCCTCGCCATGCGTCTGCATACAGTGGTGCATCTAAAGTAATCGCTGGAATCTGTCCAGGATTCAGGAACTGAGTGCCTTCGTGCTGAACATTCATGCTTGATCGTAGCAGCTGAAGCAGCCTTCTCGTAGAACAGTGGCAGGAGTTGTGTGAGAGCGGGATGTCTGTCATTAGAGATGTTGTCCTGATGACTGGCATGCTAGGCTGACCAGGCCACAGCATCTCCCTTGGTCAACTCCTCCTTCTCACTCAGCTTTGAAGCATGCTCCAGCCAACATTTCTTTTTCTTACGAGCTTCCTCCACACGTCCAACCACAGCTTTAGTAGCACTGGATGTCTCGGGTACAGACACACTGTAGGTACAATGGTGGAGCTGACAGGTAACAAATGATTCTTTTTTGTTTCTTTAGAGGGCAGTCCAATATTGGACTTGGTAGGGCACTGAAAGAGACTGATGCCTGTACTGTGGAATGAGCCTTTGGTTGTGGTGCTTGATGGGTTGTGATCCAAGTTGTCCAAGGCACCGACAATGAAGAGGTCTTTGCGTAGCTGGGCATGACTCACAGAACTATTGTCCTTGATGTTCTCATATACAGCGGTAGCCAGATATTCCTCAGGTTTTATCATAGCTTACCCTCAAACACAATGTATGCAACTATGTTATCAACTTCTTGGACCTGATTTGTGTGTGAACATTTAGTCCAAGGTAGAGGGGCAAGGGTCGTTCATGCTCCAACGAATGTCGGGAGCTGGCAGTTGCAGCAGCCACTCCCTTCATGATAATTCGAGTCCTCTTGTTGCAATTAAACATGATCAATTACGAGACCGTAAGGCATGCATGGGAGTCTGCAGAATTCTGGTCCTTGAGGTCAGCTCCATTCAGAAGCACGCTTAACAGGGATTTGAATGGGAACTGCATTCTGCTGGCTATATGGGAACTATATGGGAACGATACATCAAAGATAAACCCTTTAGAACACAAAATATCGTCATGAACAATTTTGACAGATTTCGCCAAAATCAGTGCATCCCCATCATAGTTTGACTTCAAACAGTCTTTCATCAGTTTCTGCAAACCTTGCTTGAAGACAAATAACACATTATTACCATAATTTTGCTCTTGTGCTTGTGGAAAGGACTTCAGAACTTGTTTCTTGAAACGAAGACTGTTGATCTCGCTACCAATACCAATGTCGGCCAGGCAATTTTCATATAGCTTACGTAGCGATGAAAACTTTAAATCGAAGGTTCCATCCTCTACAGAATTCTCAACGTGCGTAACAAGCTCAACAAAGGCTCTTGCTTTCAGTTTCTTCTCTTCCACGTCAGTTTCAGTGTATTCTTGGCTTCTCCTCAGAACGGAACGATGGCAATTTCACAATCCAGTCAAACAAGAAAAATTATACTTTGCATCAATCGAAACAAGATCACCAGCAACAATCCTGGTCAGTATAGCTGTTTCCTGCAGATCTGCGGTCATGTCTCTGATGTTGGTGTCTGCCTGAAGAGTTGCAAAGACATGGAGCTGCCCCTCACATTTGTTGCAGAATATGCACATGCCAGTATCCGCGGGCATGCGGCTCTGACGTCGTTTGGCTGCAGCATCACTCTCAGTACTAGCGACTCTTTCCCGTTTCCAGTTTCTCCCCACTGAACTTGACATGACCAGTTTTATGCCCCTGTGCACGATGCTGAATAAACTGGGCCTTATCCACGTCCTCACTAAACATAAGTGGGACCGGGGGTCCCCCTAACTGTCTGAATTCACTAACATTGTCGAAAAACGTTCTCTATGCCTTTGAGCTGTCCGTGTGTTGACGCACATTAAGGGACCATCGGAGTGTGTCCGAGGTTGTCTGCCGACATATTGCGCACAAAGCCCAGTCCATTGTGCGCAACTGGCCACAATGGACAGTCTGCAATAGATAGAAGTATTAGTTTGTATGGAAACGGCTTTGTCTACATCCAGTTAGCGTGTGTAGTGCCGCCTAGCGACTATGAGTGATAAGTGACATGGACAAAAATAGGAGCGCGGCTTGCAGACATCATCACGCGTTATTCCGTCGCAGTTGCGTTATCCCTGTATCGATTATTATATTTCAGCAAGTTACCAAACACCAGCAATGTTATCTGTATTAGTTTCTTGCAAATCAGCCAGTTCTAAGTACTAGGTAGGGCAACTAAAACCATCGTGCACCCGGTGGCGAACAGGCTAAAAATTAAACAAAATAACCCTTTAGTGACCTCTGGTGACCCAAATATGGCTCGGCATGGAATCGGTATGCATAGATCCCGAATTACTCGACAATCTGAGCATTTAATTTGAAACATAACATTTCAATGTTTTCTTCAAAAAAATGTTTTAAATGGGTGAAACAGGCTCCAGAAACGTCATACGACTTGTTTCCAAATAAAATTATGAAAAGTTATGACACATAGATTGTCAAGAAAAAATGTAGGGCTTATGTCCAGCATATCCTGATAATGTCAACATTTGGCCCTAAGCTGCCTCACTAATAATCACTGTTTCTCTCAGTACTAGACACAGGTCATTGTTGATATTAAAATTCATATTATAAAACAGGTCGTTCTCTGTTTATGGTTATGTGCACCCACATCTCCGTCAGTTTTGCATGTATCGGGCTGAAATTGTGCATATTATCTACCGGTCCCATTTGGGATGGTTCGTAGATTTAGACATGTTCGAAATTCATCCGGGCTTGGAGTATTGGTGGGCTCAATATTTGTCGCTGGATGTATGCATAAATGTTGACTAGTTTTTAGGTTATTGAAAACGCCTAACATACACTAGGTCTACCTGTCGCGGGTCACGTAAGCATTCGCCGCTTCAGCCCTGTGAACGCGTGCTACTTCTAACAAACAACACACTGAAATAATTCCGTGGAGTTCCAGTCACGGAATTTAATGTTTTTCTATATCATTGTTCAGGTAATTATTCCGTGTATAAATGTATCACCGGGTGTATGCAGACACATGCGTTAGTTTTTATGTTATTAACGTTACAAAACCCCGAAGCGTAACCCAGTTGCCTGTTGGTGGTTACGTCAGTTACATGGATGAGCGCGTGCGATTTCTGGCGAAAGGTTGTCCTAACACTAGGCCAGTGACTAGTTACATTTGATCAATGCGGCTAGGCTGGAAATTTTGGGATGGGTTTGGGGAGTCTGGAACTCAAACATTGGGCATTTGAGGTATATTTTTGTGTTCATAATTATGTCACCAATACTTTGTATATTTCAGTGCAAATGATTTGAGGATTTGTATGACTGTTTTTTCCCCGGCTAACTCGGTTAGTTATATGTATATAGTAACTGTTGCTTTCAATGTTAGATGCAGGCATTGCTCTTAGTAACGTCAATTACAGTCAGTGCTACTATACATACTCGATATTGATAGAGTCACTCCTGCGAAGGATAGGTGAGCACCTAAACACTTTCTTTCATAAAGGACACAACATTGACATCTGCTCACTGTGATCGATTGAGATGTACTATGAATTTTAAATATAAACTGCTGTGCTGTGAAATTGCCATGCCTGATTTGGTCGTTCCACCTTTGCCGTGGCCTGTCACCTTTACTCTATCCTTTAAAGGGATTCTTTGATAATTGTAATATCTTTGTAATGTACGCAGTTATTAGGTAATCCTGTTAATATGATTATTTCATGTAATTATATGCCTTTATTTCATTAGAATTATGTTTTATTAATCACTAATGACCCTGACATTATATCGAAAAAATAACTGCGCGTGCGCGGAGTTTCTACTTTGGACCCACCTTCACGATCCGTATAAGGCATGCTCATGAATATTCAGGACTGTCCGTCAGACTTCGATTAGCTACGCCGAGTTAATAGATACAAGAAATACGTCATCAACAGGTGTGTACTTGGATTAGCCACCGCTATGCGAATGAGTCGTGATCGATAAAATTATCAAAATGAAACGTGGACCAGCTGCTGTTTATGTCAAACATTCAGCAAAAAAATGAAGGAAAATGTGTGGAATAAACGGAGAATGAACATAGCGACAGTTCATGACAGACGGATTGATTTAAAGGAAAAAACACCACCTCTCCATGCACGAAGCCGCCGATGGCGACGCCGATGTCATATTGAATGATTGGCATTGTTTTGTTGGAATATAAAAACTATAGTACATTCATGTTCGTTTTTCACTAGGTACATCTGGCTATACATTTTGAAGTGAAGTTTTAATGAAACGTTTAGATAACAGAAACTTACTGAAGCCGAGAAACATTCAATAATAAAACCATTTTATTTGCACTATAAATCCAGCTGCTATTTCCATAAGCAATATAAATACATTATACATCACTAAAGTAACTTACGGTATTAAAATAGGATAGGTAGTCATGTACTTTTCTGTCTACTTAAGATTTTATTTTAGTTTGAAAAATGTAGATCTATAAAGAGCATAACATTGTAAAAACATGTTTTATTTTGTACTGGGAGTGCAATAATTATTTGTTCTGTCCTTCATTTAGAATAAAAGATATTTAATATGTTTCTGTCGAACTCGCGTTTCGATAACAAATAAAAATATGGCCATTGTATGATGGAAACAAAGTTATAAAATTACAAAACTTTAAAAGTAACGCATATTTTAAAACACTGTTTTCAGTCATCATTGGTGTATTTAGCTCAAGAAGATCCCTAAAACATTTTGAATGTTGTGGAAAATTTATATTTTATGAATTTTCAAAGTATTGTAAAAGCAACTTTGTCGACACCTTTTTATACACTACTCCCAGTATAGTTCACTTAACACAAACTTGTTTCAACAAATGTTGAAGAATATGCTGTAGAACACAATCCAAAAATGATGAGCATAAGAAAGCATTCATTTTATTATGTACTCCTACTTTGCAACATAACAACAGGACGATGTGCATTTGGATGCACAAAATCAACTTGAAACTTAGTGACGTACATATTCCCAGCAGAAGCCACACGGAACTAATGTTGCAGAACAAAGTCAGACATCTTCTTCACTACTGTGTCAGTTAACATATTGTCCTATTAACAGCACTGCTATGCATTTTGATACACAAAGCTATCAGATGCACACATCCATTTGAAACTCGAAATGATGTACATACAACTTCCCAGTAGATGTCGCACAGAACAGAATAGGGCAGAACAAAGTCAGACATCAACAATTTGATGGAAATTTTCCAAAGTGCGTATAGACAACATCACAGCACTGAAACAGCACTGGTGCGCGTTCAGAATGACCAGCTCCTTTCCCTTGACAAAAGGAAAGGTGTGCTGGCAGTGCTGCTCGATATGAGTGCGGCGTTTGATACTGTTGACCACTCGATGTTAATCAACCAGCTGCGCAGCATAGGCATTGAAGGCATCGCACTGAAATGGCTGGAGTCATACCTGCCACAACTCACATAGAACATTGATCGGGTCTGGCATCTCACAGGGGTGTGTGCTAGACCCAATCCTCTTCTCCATCTACACTCTGCCTTTGGGTGCTATCTTCAGAAGGCACAAGCTGCAATACCATGTTTATGCAGATGAGGCCCAACTGTATGTTGACCTGAGTGGAACGCGGGATGGAGAAGCCGCTGATGCGGTTGACCGCATCGAGCAATGCATCGAAGAAGCGAAGCAGTGGATGTCAGACCACAATCTACTGCTGAACGAAAACAAGACTGAAGCTGTTATCATCTCGGCACCAAGTCGTAAACACCTGCATGACGTTTCGTGTGTTAGTGTATGCGGATGCAACATTGTTCCGTCACCGACCATCCGCAACATCGGGATTACATTCGACTGTTATGATCTGATGTTATATATTATAATATATATTCTTTTACTCAATTATCTTAATATTTGTACAAATATGTCAAGTATCTTAGTCACATTATATATAAATACAATCTTGTAAATCTTAATAATTATTATATTTACCGGCATCCTTATACATATATATAGTTTTACATTTGTTTCCATGTACGTTTTATAATGTGTGTACGCGCCTATGAACGGGCTGGTCCCGGAGATATGGTGGTGTAGAAATGCTAGTAATACTAATAATAAATAGTAATGTCAGGTGACCCATTGTCCAATTAATGGCACTGTTAAGTAGAGCTCTTCAATTTCCTCTTTCCATTAGCTCAGCTATTTCCAATGTTCCTGCAAATAAACAAAGTTGAATTTAGGAAACTGAGCCTAAATATGAGTTAACTAACTCAACACTGTGCAGATTAAATCCGTTTAGATATTGGATTATGGGACTTCTCACCAAGTGTACAGCTGGCTAATTGGAAAAGAAATACAAGAGAACCTTGTTATGTTGATTCAGTCAGACTAAAATCCCAATCCATTACTTTGGCCAACTTTTAATTTGCTTCTTCATAATTACCTGTATGCATTGGTCATATGCAGTGCACTCCAGATAACTCGAACTCACATAAGTGAATTTTGGCTAAGTTAAGTAAATCTTTTCCTCGGTCCAGGGCAAATGTCCCAATTAGGGGACCTTCTGATAACTTTCTATTTATCAGAAATTCCACTTATCAGTATTGTCATGGGTCCCTGGAAGTTCGACCTTATCCAGAGTGCACTGTATATTTTCCTTTATTCTTGCTCTAAAAATTAATGTTGTTTATAATTATACATATGGGCCAGTCTCGTGAAATGTGTCCAGTAACGGTAAAGTAATACGTCAAAAAATAAATGTGTCATTTGTTTTTAGCGAGTACTATTATTATCAAATGTGCTATTGACACGAAGCAGCGCAACTTGATCTGATCTATTGTTATATTTTTTAAACATACATTCATGGATAAAAACTTATGTATACTAGAGTGCAGATCTGCTGGTGTCCAAAATGTGTGCATCGCAAAATTCCGTGGCAACATGGTATTGTGTGCTTTTTAACAAACCTAAACCTTAACATTGAATGATGACATGCCAGCCAGGTTTACTAACAATTGTAGCTGTAGCATTAAAAAGAGTCTGTGAACGAACGAATCTCACATTTTTGTGTTTCGGTTCAAATAAATGGGGAAACGGGGACTTTTCAAAAACGGCCGACTGGAATTTGGAAAGGCAAGACACGTAGACACACATACCCAAATCCCAGATTTAGGCCCAAAAATTACACTCACGACCACGTTAATCCTCTTGCTATGGTTGCATACACTGATATTTTAGTGTGCATTTTCGTTCACTGCATGTCAAATACTGGACAATGCAGTTTTACTAATCACATTTTTTTATTTGCTTTTTTACGCAAATAACACCCAAACTATGCATAAACATGCAAGGAATGAATAAATAGCAGAGAAAGTACTTATGGGAAATTAATACGTTTTGATACGGTACACCTCGAATGCAAATTAGCAACAACGATCTGCGAATGTATATCCAGCTATCCTTTCGCGAAACTATATTATAAAGCAACGTTCGATGTCAATGTGTTTTAATAAGTCTTTTGCGCAAGATATTTTTCAAAGGAGACCCAAGAGCGATTAATACGAATGAAGTCTGAATGTTGCGCTCTACCGTCAGCTAGCTAAATTCTACTTGACCCCACGTCTTCTTAATCTTATATTTTAATCCGTAAGTTCCCAGCAGGGACAACACACGGATGAAGGGAGGCAATGCGCGCAAGGTAGCGCCCCTAGCCTGCTTCGAAATGTTGTACTATCAGCACTGAAGCAGGCGGCAAAAATTTTACTAGATAAATTATTCCACTCTGGCATAGTCCTTAAAATAACAGATTTAAACAAAGTGGTTTTATTATAACTAGGTCTAGTTAATTTATCTTTAAATATAATTCCCCCACTTGACCTATCAATGATCCGGCTCGTGTAGTTTTCATATTTGTTCTAAACCAAAGTCTGAAAATGTGACTGAGAATTCATCATTATTTAAAGGTAAACACAAAATCTTGGTCAAACGTACGTAGTCGGCTCTCACGGATCACAGTTTATGTCTAAGTGACACGTTTATGAATGTTTGTACTTATTCGTTGTTTTAAACACTTAAAATAAGAGTTAAACTAATACCGTAATCGGACCAGTTTTTGGACGATGCCCGGTATTTTTAAGTTGGATACTCACTGTTTTACGGGAAAACCTATAGTGTGAGTTGGGTAAGAGGGCTACATTCCACCAATACTTGATTCACGTTCAGCAACTGCCCATGTTTTTCAAAATGCACGGCATAAACATTTATTCTCCCATCTGTTAACAACAACAACATTTTTATATCCAAATACATGCAATTGTGATTTTGTCACATATACATACAGTTACACACATTACACACACACACACACACACACACACACACACACACACACACACACACACACACACACACACACACACACACACACACACACACACACAGACTCACTCACACACACACACACACACACACACACAGACAGACTCACTCACACACACACAGACTCACTCACACACACACACACACACACACACACACACACACACACACACACACACACACACACACACACACACACACTCACACACACTCACACACACACACACTCACACACACACACACACACACACACACACACACACACACACACTCACACACACACACACACACACACACACTCACACACACACACTCACACACACACACACACATACACACACACACACACACACACACGCACATTGCACAAAATATACGCAAGTATGTTATGATCTGTGTCATAATTTGCAGGTGAAAAAGATGTGGACGAAAGCCACAACGTTACTGTGAAACGAATACCGTTGTATGCCTTGGAAGCGTTCTATTACATGAAATACGGTGGTAAATATAATAGTAACAACTAGTATTACTCATGCACCATTAGGAATTTGAATCCTTGTTGCACAAAAATCTTTATCATACATGTAATATTTACTAAATAATTCGTTATGTTTGGTGTACCGTCAGTGTAAACGCTGGTGCCAAGCAAGTGTCTGCAGACTGACTGGCTGAAGGCGTCCTATTTATTTAATATAATGTGCGAACGATGAAACAAAATGTGGTTGAATAATACATCTTTAGGCGGTGAGCACCATAATTTTACTATACTTCCGTACAATCAATTAAAATATGCAACTGAATCCAAAATTTTATATTACTACAATCGTTACGAAGTGATACAGCTACGACTGGCAATAGAAAATCCAAAATAAGCTGTAGCCAAACATGAGCAAGTAATATGAAATAACCATGACAGCAAGTGTGTACATTCATGATAATATAATAATAATAATATAATGGAATTACCTATTTAGCGTCAATTTCCTCGGAGACACCAATAGGGAGTACGTTCCGCAAAGTTGGTGCGGCGCAACCAAAAAGGCTCGAGTGCCAGCATTCGTCTTAACTATGAGAATAAAAAGTAGATCAGAGCATGCCGACCGAATCTGTTTAGGTTTCTTTGCTGGAGTAAGAATATAATGTAGATGTGCAGGTTGTTTGGATGATAGGGCTTGACAAGTAAGTGTACAAATCTTAAAAGTAATGCGATATCGCACAGGTAGTAATTGCAGTGATTTGGCACTGAGCGAGAAAAACAACGAGATCGGGTAACAACACTGGCCAAACAATTTGGCGGACAAAAACATTAAAATTAGATCGTATATGTAAAATTGCACGGCGAATCCGAATAGGTGTGGCTCCACGTCAGATTTGGTGTCCTTGACCTTGAAATTCAAGGTAAAATGTTAGTGGACTTGAAATATAACGTTTTCAATAGCACCACCTTTTCTGTATGTATGTATGGACGTATATATTTAATTATGTATGTATGCATGCATGTGTGCATGTATGTATGTCCATGACCTTGAATTTCAAGGTCAAATATAATTTGTTTTAAACACGTCTGTTTTTGTATGTATGAAACTATGAATATATGTGAGTACTTACGCATGTATGCATTATGTGTTTGTATGTATTTATGCATGTAAGTATGTATGTATGTGTGTATTAGTGTATGTGTGTATGTATGTATGAATGTATGTATGTACGTACGTACGTACGTATGTATGTACGTACGTACGTACATACGTACGTATGAATGTATTACGGTATGTATGTATATATACAGCTGCACAATTGCGGGGATCGCGCGATGCTGCGTGTCATCAGCCGCATCGAATGGCGAAGATTGGCGGGGCAGATCGTTTAAATGGCATAAGCGAATTCTAAATATCTCGAACATGCTGTGTGTGTGTGTGTGTGTGTGTGTGTGTGTGTGTGTGTGTGTGTGTGTGTGTGTGTGTGTGTGTGTGTGTGTGTGTGTGTGTGTGTGTGTGTGTGTGTGTGTGTGTGTGTGTGTGTGTGTGTGTGTGTGTGTGTGTGTGTGTGTGTGTGTGTGTGTGTGTGTGTGTGTGTGTGTGTGTGTGTGTGTGTGTGTGTGTGTGTGTGTGTGTGTGTGTGTGTGTGTGTGTGTGTGTGTGTGTGTGTGTGTGTGTGTGTGAATGTGTGTGTATGTTCAGGCGTGCGTGCGTGTCTATATTAGTAAACTGGTATATATGTAAGTATTGTTTTACCTTATTATTTCATCGTCCATGCTAACTATGATCTTATATCTCGTCTTATCATAGGAACACGTGTAAAGGTCCTTGCACGGCCAACTTTGGAGCACATGCAACTCGCTGCACAAAACCTTTTACATTTGCATCGACATCACAGAAGCTCCCGGCACGCCTTGGTAGCTTCAGGAAGTGTTAACAAAGAAGAATAGCATCTCCCATCCTCGAACTTCCACCCAAAGTGCTTTGGGGACGGCACATCCGGCCGAGCCATACAACCTAAGAACAACTTGTTTGGCTGGTGGGTGCTGTGCATGACGTGTTTGCAGAAGATCGAAGGCGCAGTTTTGCTTCGTGAAAAGTTCTCGTCTTGCCTTATTATTGCTGCCCTAGACTTGTCACAAATTGTGATGTCGACGCCCAGTAACTTTAGTTTTGGCCTAGTGACGTGTAACTCTGCAAACGGTAACCTCGCATTGGTTGCACATGCCTGTATCACCTCGGGAACTTCAGACCAAACCTTCCAAGCCGACTTTTTTCCCCGCGCCATGGAACGCTGAACAATCACACGCGTGTCTGTCTTTTCGTGGTCAGAGTTCGTGTGGGATTTAAACAACAAGGAGGTGTAATTCAAGTTTCTTGGAGAAGAAATCCAGACGAAGCAGTGATCAGAAAACAAGATGGTGTGCAAGATAAATGATGACAATATAGCTGCTCATGGAACAGTCGTGGTTGAGTTATATTCCCACCAGGAGAAGAACACGCCTGTAATGTATTGCTCTCTGCATGCTCTTCAACAAGGGATGAGACAGTAAATGTGCGCACTGTAGACACGGATGTTGTCGTCGTCCTTGTTGTGATGTTCTTCTGTTTGAAAGCGACAGTCGGGAACTTCAAACTGTTGGTTTCATTTGGAAGAAGGCGAAGCACCAGAAACATACACGTCAGCACCGTTTGTGACAAACTTGGAGAGCGGAAGGCCAAGGGAATTCTGAAGCTGCATGCGGTGACGGGCTGCAGTCTCGTTTCAGCGTTCCATGGCGTGGGGAAAGATCGGGTTGGAAGACTTTGTCTGACGTTCCTGGGGTGACAGAGACATTAATTTGTAACCATTCAGAGGTCATCGTTTGCCAAGTTAAAGGTGGCTAGACCAGAACAAAAGTTGGTGAAGAAGCTCGTCATCACAATGCATGACAAGTCAAGTGCAGCAACGTCTATTAACGACGCAATACGAGAACCTTTCACGAAGAAAAACTAACTGCGCTTCGATCGTCTGCCACCAACAGGAGATGCATCTCTACAACGCGTCAGGCGAAACATCTACCACGCAAGCATATGGTCTTTGAGTTGTGTGACTCGGCCGTCTCCCAAGGATTTTGAGTAGAACTTCGAGTCGTGTCGGGTGCTTTTGCAGTGCTGATGCAAAAGTAGAAGGCCTTATGCAGCGCGATGCACGTGCTTTTATACTGGACCTTTGCACGAGTTCCTGTATCATGAGGTGACGCGTGATTATAGTTGCTATGGGCGATGAAATAAAAAGGTAAAAACATTACTTACATGTCTACTAATATAGACACGTTCGTATGTACGAATACACTCGCTTACATATATATATATATATATATATATTCATATATATATATATATATATATATAATATAAGATAAGATAATGCTTTAGTGTCTCAACTATGGAGTTAAGAAAGTTATACATATATATTATGTATATATATATATATACTTGTATACATACTTACATGCATACATACTTACATACATGCAGGCATGCATGCATGCATGAATGCATAAATACACACGTACATTCATACATACAAAAACAGTGATGGTATTGAAACAATACACATACATACATGCACACATACATGCATATATACATGATTACACACATGCATTCCTACATACTTACAAAACCTGTGATGGTATTGAAAAAAGGTATATTTTACGTTCAGTAACATTTGACCTTGACATTCAAGGTCAATGACACACAATCTGACGTGGAGCCGTCCCTAATCGGATTCGCCGTGAAATGTTACATTATGATCCAATTGTCATGCTTTTATCCGACAAATAACGATACTTTCCCTTAGACACTCTACTAAAAGGCTTGCATCAGTGAATTTAAAGTGTGGCTCAATGGTTTTCAACGAGAGCAAAACGGAAGCAATTGTCACACGTTCATTGAGCTTGTGCAGATCAATACTCATTGAGCATGTCGACATCTGTGGACAATCGTCCGTGACCTTCACTTTGCAATCGATGCTGATTTGTCAATGGCGACGCAGGTGGCAAATATATGTTTAACTGCTTATTACCACCTCTCGAGAATTGCTCGTGTACGAGGGGCAATGACAATCAGTGTTTGCAAATGTCTTGTCCATGCATTTGTGACATTCAGAATTGATTGTGAAAATGCTCTTTGGTATATCTGACAGTCTGCTGCACCGTTTGGAGAGAGTTTTAGGTAGGTAGGTTTTATTTGGAATTGTATAAATCATACATACAAATGTTATTTATTTATTATCCAGTATGTTCAGCTGTTCAGCACTTTTGCTAATGGTTTGCTTTATCATTGCATTTACTCGTAATTTTACTATACATAGGTTTATATATATATATATATATATATTAGGATTTTGCTTTCTAACTTTATTTATTTTAATTTTTTAAATTATTTGTTCTTATTTATTTCTCTTAAATGCGTTTTGTGTTTCTTAGATGTTTGACGATTTTTTAATCACACGTGAACCGGGCATTAGTCAAGGATTTGGTGGTTAATAAATAAAGTATATTTTTATTATTACAACTGCGTAGATTATTCATTCACATATAGCCATCACCGCTTGCAGTCGTCACCGTGTCGTTACATCGTGTCACCGCGTTGTCGCCGTCTCACCTGCCATGTCACCGTGTCGTTACATCGTGTCACCGCGTTTTCGCCGTCTCACCTGTCATGTCACCGTGTCGTTACATCGTATCACCGCGTTGTCGCCATCTCACATGTCATGTCACCGTGTCGTTACATCGTGTCACCGCGTTGTCGCCGTCTCACATGTCATGTCACCGTGTCGTTACATCGTGTCACCGCGTTGTCGCCGTCTCACATGTCATGTCACCGTGTCGACGCAGACAATACGACGGAGTGGATAGACAGCCATCTGCGTACACGTAACACCATCTTCCTCAACATGTGTCATGACGTCCGTGGCGTACCCATACTACTACGACTGAGCACTAAATTCGGGCTAAATGGCATACCGTACTTCTACACGAAATACACGCACGCCTATAATATACCCGTTTTAGGTAGGTGCGATATCACATTCACAACACTATGCAACACGTTGGTGTCATTCAAAATTGTGCTGTTTTGGTACGTATTGTTTGTGCTGTTAATACGTGTATAATAGTATGTTGATGTGGTGGCGGAGGTTTTATTATTATTAGTATAACAACAACAACAGTTATTATTATCAGTAACTCAATAGCAGTATCCAAGAACAACACAGGACATGACGAATTAGTCAATGTTTATTCAGACAGAATATCTTATGGTATTTTGCGGGCTCAAATCGGTGATTTTAACATGGTGTTTGAAGAGATCACATAATTTTTGGCGACGCCAAATATTAAGTATAGCTGGTAGTTCGCCAACACTCTACATTAAATTATGATCACCGTACGTTACTTATATGATCATCATACGTTATTTGTACAATCACCGTGCGTTACTTGTACGATCATCGTTCGTTACTTGTACTATCACCGTACGATACTAGTACGATCACCGTACGTTGTTTGTAGGAACACGATGGGTGACAGATGACGCAATGATGCGCGCCTGCTACGTTCTCCGAGTCGTGCTCGCCGACCGGAAAGACTTGCGCCAGGCATTCTACAAAAGGTATGGGCACGTAGCCGTCATCGCCGGCGGCGACAAACTCACCGGCATCCCGGAGTACCGCTTCCTGCCGAAAACGTACGATGACGAAACCCTCGGACTTGGCGCCATTCGGATAGCGCCGATATCGACGGCAAGAGAAAATAACGTCTTGTGCTACCGCAACGATACGACTGACGACGACGTGCTGCTAAAGGTGTGTAAATACGTTGGTCACTTCGTTATAATAAACGGTAAAGGTCTGTTCTTATATAGCACATTATCCAGTACTTAGGACTGCTTTACACTTTACTTCCTGGCAGACCTGCTCAATCGACCACCATATTGACTTCTCTCGGAAGCATTCAGCCACACTGCCGCAGTAAATGCGCCTACACAAATATCATCCTCTGTCTATAGGCAGGTAATCATTCATACTGCTGAGTGGACTGAAGCAATATAGAGTGGACTAACTTGCCCAAGGTTAGAGTTTGACACGGCAGCGCAGGATTCAAGCTCGGGTTATCCCCATTGAGAGTGCGATGTTCTGGCACTGCGTCAATGCGCTATTTATATATCAGTACGCTAATGTTGGAGCTTTTGTAAACTCTCCTCCAAGGTGCAGAAGTCCATCGACCTGTTGTTACTTTCGTTCGCTTTCTTGGACCATTGGCCTCTGATCTACCAATTGGCGATGTATTTCGAAAAATATAACGATAGTATTTATGAACTTAAAGACTAATGAAATGACATTTTAAATGTGTTTGAAACTTCGTGTACATAAACGTAATACTCTTGTCAAGTAATGTGCCAAATATGAAGCCTTTTCATTGCGAACTCATGTCACCAAGCCCGCTCAAACGTGGTCATTTGCGTGTCACAGCCCGTCAGATGTAGCTGACGTCACCACAGGCAGGGTCGGTGAGCGCATACAATCCTTTAGCATGGCGAACGGCGGTGCGGCCTGTTGTTTCAGACAGTACATGACATTGCAATCGCGGAATTGAATAGTTTTATATCACCGTAAAGATAATATTCTTATCTACAAGTTTGTCGATGGATATATACAGGAATTGTATTAACTTTTTGAGTTATTGCGTTTGAACATCGCGAATGCTCAACCTTGCATTATATCACCTGTCGCGTATACACTATAGGATTAAGCGTTCGTAATGTTCAAATGGCAATAATTCAAAAAGTAAAAAAAAACCGGTGTGCATCCAGCAACAAATGTGTACGTAAGATCATTATCTTTACGGTGTTATAATAAAACTTTAAATTCCACGATTGCAATTTTCAGTACGGCCTGAAACGCCAACCCGCATAGATGCACGCCATGCTAAATCCTAGCGGTGCTACCTGCGTCATCATGACCGCTAAGTGTCGCAACAACAAAAATTGCAATGTACGGAAAATGTACAGAAAAGCGCGATCAAAAGGGGCCTTGAAAAGGGTGACGGAGGGGGTAAAAAAAAAAAGTTTAATATGAGGACACTATTTTTATATTATATTTAATTCAGAATGGGAATAAAGAAGGTTGGTTTCGCTATGTCTTTAGATGTTGATGGTGTGTTATGCTTTTGTAGAGGACTTGTTTGACAGAATCTTGTCGTCTTCAAATATCCAACTAGCGCCACTAGAATGGTTTATTGCTCCACAGATGGGTGCAAGCTAATTGTAATAACTTCTTTTGCGCCTAACTCCTTGCTCTGACGCTCAGACGTGTATCAAAGCAAAATGGTTGGTCTTTGTTAAAATCGATAAGCAATATTACAATTGTCAACAGATGGACGGATACGCCGGCCTGCCAATGTGGTAAGCAAGGTTATAACGGTAATCTGATCAAACATTTAAAGAGAAAGAATGCCAAAGCGTCGGTGCAGCCACGTTCTAATGTTGGTGTCCATTCCAACAAAATGAAAACCAGAACTGCATGGTCGAAGGTAGATATGTTTTCTTGCAGGAGTAAAAGAGTAATCAGTGAATGTACGTGCGGATTGTTTGCATGAAAGTGCCTGGTAGGTAATGGTACAGATACAAAATCAAGTAAAGAAATTCATTTCTGCCATATGCTATATCCTCAGATGACGGCCATATTGAAATTCTACATGGCTACCCTGCGTAGGCGTTTTACGAACATGATTTTTAGTGCCTCTTTAGTTTGAGGAATCCATATGGGGGTTCATAATTTTTTATATGAATACCTGTGTATTCACAAGTATGTTAATTTTTGTTGGCAGTTGTTAGTTAGCTATATTCTGAACCATAAGATAAATGGCAGTGCATATATAAAGAAAATATATAATTCATTAAGAAAAGATAGCGTAAATGGTTACATTTCGAGTTCAAGTAAGCGATATGGAAAACATACTCAACATCGACCGACAACACGTCTTGAGGTTTACTGGCAACTTACGAATGCATATTTTGTTGTGCAGAAACCACAACATGTTTTCTCAGCAATAATATTACACTATGCCGGTGTCACGATCAAGTCAGTCACCCACAAAGAGTGTCGGTTGTGGCGTAACTTTGATACAAAACCAACCTGGGAGACGTGTATAGTGTTAGGACCATATATATTATAACTATTTAGGTGGAGTTGGAAGAGAATGTTAAAACTGCCAATTAAAAATCTCAACAAAGCATAAAAGTAAAACACTCTGGCATACAAAACGACTTTGCTAAATAAATATCATCTTTAGTGTCAACATTTAAACAGTTGTGTAATCCAATTGCTGAAATTCGCGCATACATGATGAGTCCGAGTACAAACTTAGTTATGAACAAAACTAT
The DNA here is from genome assembly GCA_963995525.1 of Escarpia spicata. Classification (NCBI taxonomy): domain Eukaryota; kingdom Metazoa; phylum Annelida; class Polychaeta; order Sabellida; family Siboglinidae; genus Escarpia; species Escarpia spicata. The sequence continues at coordinate 18,658,999 of OZ023214.1, read as the reverse complement.
GTAATGCAAACGGTATACACTGTTAAGGACACATAGAAATATAGTACAGCAGCTATAAAGAGTATAATTAAATAACATTGTATGAAGTAGGTATTTTTCTGACATCGTCAAGCAACCAACACGAGAACGCAAAATAGATAGCGGAACCACTCAGAGGTTGTTTCATTATTTGCTATACTGTATCTAGTCATTCGTGTCCGGTGGATAGGTGACCACACCACACAAGATCAGTTAGTTGTGACCACAGTCCTGAAAGCCACGAACGACGTGTAGTAGCTTCAGCTATGAACACACGAGGAGGTGGATATCGGTAGCATATTACTGAATGAATGAAAGTTTGAATGAAAGTTTATTCAACGACAACAACATAATAATAATAATACATGCACAGTATGGTGGACTGCTGCTGCTGCTGCTGCTGATGTTGCTGATATTGCTGATATTGCTGATATTGCTGATGTTGCTGCTGCTGATCCTGCTGCTGCCGCCGCCGCCGCCGCCGCCGCTGCTGCTGCTGCTGCTGCCGCTGCTACTGAAAGGACATAGCTAAAGTCATAGACTTATATGTTGGTACGACGTTCTCAAACTAAACATCTGAATAAACACAATACGAATTATAAGTAAATTACAAAATAATATTAACAATTCATGTATAAATTTGTTCCCATAGTGGTTGAGTTACTAATACATGGGTTGTTTGCTTTATAAAGTATAATCATGGTATTGTATTTAACAAAATTATGAAATTTAACCATGTTTGAGAGATGAAAAAATACAGACGTATGATCATGGTAATTAAGGTTATAAATAATCAGTATAGCTTTCTTATGTAACAGAGATAGTTTTCTGAGTTTAGATTGATAAGTATTTCCCCAGATCTCACATCAATATGACATATGTGGTTCAAAAAAGTGTATTAGATAATGTGTGTAACGCTTGATAATCAAGAACATGCATAGTTTTTATACAAAACTGCTATGTTTTTTGATACTTTTGATTCAACCATTTTTATATGTTCTATCCATGTAAAGTTTTCATCAATGGTTACTCCGAGGAATTTTTTGTGTGATACCTGCTCAATGTTTGTCCCATTCAAAACTATATTCATGTCTGTTCTATGTTGTTTTTTATTTTTAAACATTATTATAATGTGTTTTGTTCACACTGAGCGATAATTTGTTCGCTCTGAACCACAGGTCTAGTTTTTTAGTTCGTTGTTAACAACAGCAGTGCTTACATCATCAGTGTTACTAGCCGAATAAAAATGTTAGTATCGTCAGCAAACATAATAATATGAAGCAATTTTTAGACTTCACGGCCAAGGATTGAACCTTGCGGGACACCACACTTGATTTCCTTTAGTGTTGAGTTATTGTTGTTATAGCATACACATTGTTTACGGTTGATTAAGTAGCTTTTTATTCAGTCCAGAGCCAAACCCCTTAATACACAACATTGCAATTTTCTTAGCAATATGTTGTGGTCAACAGTGTCAAATGCTTTTTAGATCGATAAAGACTCCAGTCGGACTTTGGCATTCATCCAATGCGGAAGTAACCTTTTCGAAAAATTATGTTAAAGATAGTGACGTTGAATGATCAGGTATGTAGCCATACTGCCCATCTGTCAACATATATTGTGTTCCAATGAATGACGTTAGCCTTTTGTTGAATATTTTTTGAAGTATTGTTTGAAAATTTGGATAATATAGATATAGGACTATAATTAGAAGATTGAAAACGATCGCCCAACTTAAATATAGGAATTACTTTTGTTAATTTCATATGATATGGAAATGACCCGCTGATCAATGATCTATTAAAATGTATGTTAGAACTACGAGATTTTCACCAATACGAAACTTGTTCAAATATGTGTTTTCAGATTTTCTTTTACTTATTACGCTGTTTATAATTTTCCAAGTTTTTCTATAATATTTTTTTTCTAGACGTAATAATTTTGTTAATTTTCTTTGTAATTTTTGAAGCGATTCGTATTTAAATCCTGCTCAAATTTGTTTAATGAGTCCTCATCTACGTTCTGTTATGTTTATATGTTGGATCATCGTTAATAACCACATAAGTGTTGTTGTCACACAGGACGAGATTTGGCATATAATCTGTAGCATCGCTTAAAACAATGCCGCACATCTAGTTTCCTCACAGCTCAGAACAGAAAATATATATATTATACTAGCAATCGTGCCTGTTATTTGGGTGGGCCTGATGGTCAAGGGGTATAATCCAACTTTTGATCAAGGACATTTTTTTATTCAGTTTGCACTTCGCGGTGCATACATACGTGCAATATACACTATCTACAATGCGCTCACCAAGGCTTTCCCAAAGTGGGTATCCAGCAGTATATACATATGTGGTTATTCTGACAGTAAGGAAATCCCTTGCTGTTGAAATAGATGAACACTTTGGCGTTGAAACCCACTTTTGTCCCATTGTAAGCCATATCATTGCCAACAACCTGTGAAATCGAAAACATTAATTCTACGTTATGTCCTGAGTTGGTGTGACGTAGACTACAGTTTCCTTGGTCGAGGGAAGAAGTCGTCATAATTAGCATGGGCTCTATTCCCCGCTGCTACAGATGTCTTCCTCGTCCTATTATCACAATCATAAGAAGTCGATTCATGTACACGAAATGATTTAGAGAGGTTCATCACCGAAATTTTCATTAAGGCGTTTACATAAATTAGCAGGGTGGATGAAGCAAGGAAACAGCTGTTTGCCCAGGGATCTGGTACGACTTGGAATAACCAACCAACTAAACATGCATTGCACCAACATGTGAGAAGGGCTGTTTATTAAATTGGTTATGTGATGTTACAAGCTCTTGTGCCAAATTCCCATCTGCCTTGTCTTGGACACTGTGATTGGAGTGCAGCTGATTCAGTATGGAAACCATAATGGACTTGATTTCCCAGAGGCACCGATGCAATGCCATGACCTACCTGTACTGCAATATGGTTGTAAATCTAAGTGTAGTTCAATGTATATATTATTTTTCATGACTATATATTATGACGTATATTATGGTTGAGAGTATAACTGAGTAAAATTGTTCATCAACCTGCAAGGTTATAATCGTGAAGACACATACCATAAACCAGATATGGATTCCTAAACGCAACAGACGTTCAGATCATGTTCCTAGAACGTATATATGCATGACAACCATCTTGATATTTGATTGTGTGGGTTGTGCACTATATTTATTTGCATGTGTTTTACCAGATTAAAACTCAGACAGTATGTTTTGTGTTCCACGGAAGCTGAACTAACCAAAACATATGATTTTCGATGTCGGCCATCATGAATTTCAAAATGTCTGTCATATGGGGATACAACATGTGGAAGAAATTATTTTGTTAACCCTCCTTACTATGGTGGTATAGACACCAATATCATATTTCTATTTTATGTAGAAGCTGAGATATTCGAACAGATTATTTCCAAGGCATTTTGTTTCTCAATATGGGCGTCATTTGGGGATAAGGAAAGTGGCACAACTGGATTCATTGACCTTAAAACATATGAACTACCTATGGATTCATCATATGGAGTCCTCAATATCAAGAGGCTCTAAAATTATGTTCGTAAAACGTATATGCACGGCAGCCATCTTGAATTTCAATGTGGCCGTCATCTGATGATATAGCATATGGCAGAAATGGATTCATTTACCCTTAAAATGTTGGTTTAGACAGAAAGATCGTGTTTATATGTTGCTTAGAAGTTGAAATATTTGGGTGATGAATATCCATGGCGGCCATCTTGAATCTCAATATGGCCGTCATCTTTGGATACTGCACATGACGGAAATGGGTTCCTTTACCCTGGAAATGTTCGTTTAGACACCAAGATCATATTTCTATGTTGTTTAGACACTGATACTTGCCTGATGGATTTCTGTGGCGGCCATTTTTTAAATTGAGATAGCGTCTAGGTACCCTGTCGATAGCGATGGGTACCTAGCTTTAAATGATTCTACATATCATAAAATACCTATGTACCAATTTTCATGCTTTTGTCAAAAAGTGCACATTTCGTCAAATGTATGGCTCTATCGCGCTGTACAAAGGCAATTGTTTCAAGTGCCCATTCTTAGCTTCAAAACATACTAAGTACTCATTTTAGATATAAGTAGGATGGGCATTCAATTGCGTGCATCACACAACATGTAACAGCATTTTGTTGCATACAACTAACCAAGTACAATTCCAAATACAAGTACGTTTCATGTACATGAGAATTAATTGCAGCAGAGTAGTGTTTAGAACTTTACAGCATCGGATTCTCAGTCGTGCGATACCGGGTTCAAAAATGTTTGTTTCCGTTTCTAATTTTGGGCAAGTTCGTTCACTCCGCGTTGCTCCAGTCCAATCGGCTGTACATGGTATAGACACTGGCGGATATTTGAGGACATATAGTCTTCGCGAAGTAACTGCAGGGTGGCTGAATGCTTACCAGACAAGTCGAACTGTACAGCGCGCTGAGCAATTCTAAGGACTGGATACTGTATGAAAACTTACCTTTACTAACCCGAGTAGTAAAGGGGACTGGACAAAAGTGACCTGAATAGCGAGGTGGCCGTATTAGCGCAACTAATATCCTTTACTTTACTGTATGTGGACATAATTTGGGACTTTCTTATGGTGACCTTAATTGCGCGGTAGCTATATTACCGAGGTGACCGTAAAGCGAGGCACCAGTATACAACTATTCGACCTGAATCTGGTTTGTAGATGATCGCGGAGGGTGTGTACCAGTTAGCGCTGCGTGACATCCCCGGCTTCTCCAACCGACTCAAGGAGCTCTATCGGTTGGCCATGGAAAACGGCCTTTGGAAGTACACCTATTCCCGTTTCTCACCTGAAGCCTACTTCGTGAGTAGCCTCTGTACAGTCGTAATGTCAATGTTGCGAAGACAATTTCACAAGAGCTTTAATTTCCGACCAAACGGGTGGCTGTTCTAACATACGACGTCATAATTCAGGTTTTGTGAATCGGAATTGCTCGTTCAGTCCACGAAACTTCTTTGTATAACACTTGTTTTCAAATGCATTTACACGTTTAGTAATGTTGTTATTAAGAGTACAGGTGTCGCATCCATACGTAACAGTTGGACATATTATGATCACTATTAATGTCGTTGTATTAAAGTTGTTACACGTTGCTGTATCGTTTCTAGGGCGAGGCTGTCCAGACTTTCTTCCACGCTAACTCGTGGGCCGACCCGCCCGACGGGATGGCCAACAGCATCAACACGCGGCAGAAGCTGAGGCAGTACGACCCTGGTCTCTACCGACTCATGTATACCGTGTTCCCTTGCGCCAACGTCTTCATCCGGCGGTGTCACAGGCGAGGGCGGGGTGAGTGAAACAAATTTGGATTACGTGCACGAGTCGAGGTTGGATATAATTTTAAAAACGTACTTTCGCAATATCTTGTTGCATTACAATATCATAATTATTGAAACAGTTAGATAATGAGACAAAACTAAAATCCTGTTTATGTCATATTAAATGCATGTACATTTTATTATTCAGACAAATAAAATAATAACCTATTTCGTAATAAGCTATACCGCGCGTGTTGAGCCCATCCCCGGTACTATCCGTCGTTGTTATCACTATCATCATCATCATCATAATTATCACTGTCATTGTCATCATGTCATTGATGTATCACGCCTGCGCAGGCGCCGAGCAAGATCAAAGGTTGAGGATGTACTGTCGCATCCCGAGCTGGGCCCATCCCATCACGACCACGACTACGACGCACAGGCCAGAGGGTAAGTGACCGGAAGTAGAGAACGTCCCGTGCGTCCTCCAGGGCAGGGAGGTATCCCATGCCCTACACAATGTACGGAGATTAACGGTATCAGTTGTATTCTGTCTTGGGAATTGACTCCGCTGGCTGCGACTGTAATCACGTGAAACTGCAGAGGTCCTCGAAACCACGCCAAATGCTACTCCAGGAAGTCCTAATAGAGTTACCAGTCTGACCATTCACACGAGCCAGCCACTTCAGAACTTCATATGTAACATCAGCCACCATTGGCCAAAACCCAAATTGCTCAATCTCGAATGGCAACGAGATTACAAGGTGACGGGCTCAGACTAATGTTAGCGTTTCCAAAGTACGACCTCCCAAAGGGTACAGACTTGTGTTAAATTTAGCAGCGTCCCCTGGCGCACAGGAATGGAGGTCCCCGTCCACCACTAAATGATCGGAAGTAAACACCATCCGTGCCATAGTAGACACCATCGACCATCTATCGCCAAGGGGATTCGAGGCTATATTTGGCGGAGAAAGATCGTAGAAGTTGGTGGTGCAGAAAAGTTGATAAACAAGTGGAATTACTGATTGATAAGTATTATTCTTGCCTTAATATCATTCATAAAGTTGCAATAAACATATATTGAGTAGCAGTTGTGCTTAAAGTTAGTTAGTTAAAGTATTTTAGAACACCTTAGTATAGTGAGTGATAATAGGGTAACTCACTTAGCCTTCGTCGATAAGTTGTAAACAAGATTTAACAAATTTGATTATGTGGTAGAATATATAGGACATAAAGTAACAACCATCAAACTACTTACATAAGATAATATCTGTGTAAGCCAGTACTTGCTAGATATTTTGATTAGGTAGCATTGTTGTTAATATTAAGCAAGGGCGATAGTCGGACGGCGCATGTTCGTAACCTAAATAAATCAAGCAGCCTAACATAACGTAATTGATTGTATTTAAATTAGGTCACTACCGGTAATGTTAGCGTTCGTGTCAGGATAAATAGTCGGCTGTGTAATCTAAAGTGTGCTGTAGTACACAGGAAACAGTCTTTATAAAGAGTAAGTTAGTTAAGTTATTAAATAAATTATGATCGTGATATGGCGCCTTGCAAGCGGCAAGTCAAGACAAAGCGACACTTGGTGTGCGATCACTGCCACAGCTGGGTAAATTTGTCATTGTCCAGCTGTGGGAAGTCATGGGCAGAAACCATGGAGGAAGGATTCACCTTTCAGTGCATTGGGTGTTGGAAGGTGGAGTGTCTGCAGAAGGAGATAGTTAGGTTGACAGATATTGTGAAGGGAATGGAGATGGGAATTAGCAAGGAGGCAGGTCGAATGGAGAGAGACGACAGGGAGAGAGGTGAGAATACTGCAAGACTGAAGGAGAATAGCAGTGGCAAGAAAACTGAGGAAAGGAGATTGAGAGGAGGGAAGGTGATTGGAGGGGAAGAAATTGGAAAATCGACAACAGAAAACGTGACAAGCGTGAAGGTGACAGGGAAGAAAGTGACCGTAGAGAAGGAGGGAGGGAAGATGGGAGGGGAGAGGAGAGAGGAAAATGAGATGGGACGAAAGAAGAAGGGACGAAAGGAAGTGAGAGCAAATGTGATAGAAGAGAAATCGATAAAAGGGACGCTGACAGTAGGAAAGGTGACAAGAGAAAAAGCGACAGGAAAGAATGGATCGGAAGAGAATGTGACAGGAGAGAAGACGACAGGGGGGAAAGACAACAACCAGACAGATGCAAACCGAAGAAGGAGCTATTCTAAGGCAGTGATTGAAGGGGCAATGAGGAAAGAGAGGGTGTTTATGGGCGACTCCATAATGAGAAAGACGGACAAGACACTGAGCGAGGGGAAGGACGTCGTTGTTTGTTTACCGGGGGCTAGGATTGAACATGTGACTGACAGGGTAGAGAAGGTATTGGGACATGGCAAGGGGGGTATATACTGGTACATGTAGGAACAAATAATGCAGACAGGGAGGGAACAACTGCGATAGTATAGAAGTATAGACAGTTAGTGAGGAAGCTAAAGGAGACAAGAGTTGAACAGGTTATTCTGTCAGGAATGTTGCCAGTAATGGGAGGAAGGGTGGCAACGTATAGAAACTGCAAGAGGATGGCGATCAATGCACTAGTTGAGCAGATGTGTGAAGAAGAGGGGGTGGGATTCACAGATTTATGGGGATACTTTGTTGTGTGGGAAGATATGTACATGAGAGATGGCCTCCATCTTAGTGGAAAGTAGGCAACAGGTTTCTCAGACAACCTGCTGCGATCTGTTGACAGTGGGACAGGTTGCATCTATTTAAACTAGATTCGCAGGGGGACTCACAGAAAAGCCTGAAAATGGAGGCATAGATAAAGACAGCACAAATAAATAAGCAAATAACAGTCTGGAATACTCTTCTGAAGCTGGATATAAATGTGTTTGTTTAAATGCAAGGAGTATAGTAAACAAAAGAAATGAACTAAACACATTATGGTAGAAGATATTGACCCTCATATAATAGGTATAACCGAATCCTGGACCACCACCGATATATCAGATGCTGAATTGGGACTGACAGGATATGTAATGTTTAGAAAAGGCAGAATAGGAAGAAAGGGAAGTGGAGTTATTTTTTATATTAAAGAATCTATCCAGGGTTATGAAATAAAATCAGAAAGAGAAGCAGATTGCAAAGAAGCTGTTTGGTGTAACATAGTTACAGGAACCTCAACGTTAACAGTTGGGTTAGTTTATCGAAGTCCAAACATAAGCATAGAAGAGAATGAAAAAATACTAAACGCTATAAGGGAAGTAAGCAAACGGGACTGTATTATTATGGGGGATTTTAACCATGGGCATATACAATGGAAATCTGTACAGAGTATGGGGAGTGAGGACCACAAGTTTTTAGTTTTAGTTCAAGATACTTTCCTTTCTCAACATGTGCTAGAACCAACCAGGGGTGAGAATGTGTTAGACATAGTTTTGTCCTCACAGAATGAATTAGTTGACAGTGTCAAGATATGTGAGCCACTGGGGAGTAGCGATCACAACCAGATACATTTTATCATCAAAGTAAAATCAGAAAGGAATAGTAAAAAGCAGTATAGGAGAAATTTCCACAAAGGAAGGTATAAGGACATGAGGAAATATTTAGCAAAGATAGACTGGAATAACACACTGAAAAATAAGACGGCAACAGAATGCTGGAATATATTAAAGAGTGAAATTAAGTGCATAGTCGATAAATTTGTACCCTTCAAAAAACAAAGAAAACGGTCCAAAAAGAAACACTTATCGAAAGAAGCCATTAGAAAAATTAAGTATAAACAAATGATGTGAAAGTCATATAGATGTATTGGAAATGATGAAGACTACAACAGTTATAAAGAAGCACTTAACCAAGCTACAGCTGAAATTATAAATTCAAAGAGAAGCTATGAACAACAATTAGCTAGTAATATAAAACATGACAGCAAGAGTTTTTATGCGTATGTTCGAAGCAAACAGAAAGTTCAACATAAGGTCGGTCCTCTAGAAGATAGTGCTGGAAATATAATATCAGAGGGATTCTTAATGGCAGAAGACCTGAATGAGTACTTTAGTTCAGTGTTTACCAGGGAAGATATTAGTTCACTGCCAGTACCAGAGGCTAAGTTCAACGGGGCAGATTCAGACTATTTAGGACAATTAATTGTAACCCCGGAAATGGTAGCTAAGAAAATAAGGGCTATGAATGATAATAAATCACCTGGAGTGGATGGTATTTCACCCAAACTACTATTGGAAATTGTAGAACAAATTAGCATACCGCTTGCAACAGTTTTCAACTTGTCATTAGAAGAGGGAGTGTTTCCTTTAGAATGGAAATAAGCAAACATTATACCGTTATTCAAAAAAGGTTCGAGAAACAAGTCAGAGAAGTATAGACCAGTGAGTTTAACATCAGTGATTTGTAAATTATTAGAAAGACTAATTCAAGATCACATGGTGGATTTTCTTGTTAAACAAAACTTGATAAACCCATCTCAACATGGTTTTTTTTAAAGCGAGGTCATGCTTAACAAATATGTTATGTTTTTTGGGAGAGATCACTAAGTGGGTAGATGAGGGATCACCAGTAGATATCGTCTACTTAGATTTTCAAAAAGCTTTCGACAAAGTACCACATCAAAGATTACTGCTTAATCTAAAGGCCCATGGCATAGGAAATGGTATAGTAAACTGGATAGAACAATGGCTGATTGACAGAAGACAACGTGTAGTAGTTGATGGGGAGGCTTCAAACTGGAAATCGGTATTGAGTGGGGTACCACAGGGATCAGTATTAGGACCTACATTATTCTTAATATATATCAACGATTTGGATGATGAAATAACAATCAAGGTGTTGAAATTTGCGGATGATACAAAAATGTTTAGAAGGATTAAAAGTGATGGAGATAGACAGCATTTACAAGATGATCTTGACAGGTTGATCAAATGGTCTGAAAAGTGGCAAATGCTGTTCAATTTTGGGAAAAGTAAATGCCTCCACACAGGACATGGGAACGAAGAGGTAGAATATACAATGGGGATACTGTACTAAGTACTATTGTAAAAGAAAAGGACTTAGGGTTAACCATTAGTGCTGATATGAAGGTTTCAGAGCAGTGCGGAATTGCAGCTTCAAAGGGAAATCAAATCCTTGGATTAATTAGGCGAAACATAACGTATAAGGAAAAAGAGCTAATAATACCGCTGTACAAAACAATAGTTAGGCCTCATTTAGAATATTGTATTCAAGCGTGGAGGCCATATCGCAGGAAGGACATAGATATGCTAGAAAGAGTGCAGAGGAGAGCAACTAAATGATACAAAAACTGAGAAATCTTAGTTTCGAAATACGCCTAAAAAATGCGGTTTAACAACACTAGAGACCAGGAGATTGAGAGGAGATCAGATAGAAGTGTTTAAAATATTTAAGGGTTATGAAAATATTCATAGAAATATTGTTTTCTCAGTTAAGAAAGATAGAAGGACTAGAGGACATGAACTTACATTAGAAAAGGAGCAGAGTAGATTGGATATAAGAAAGTTTTCATTTTCACAAAGGATTGTAAATGAATGGAACAGATTACCTGCTGATTGTGTGGGTGCTAGTAGCGTGAATATGTTTAAAAATAAAATCGACACATACCTCAGACGGGCGGGATACACATAGATAAAAGGGTCGGACTCTCGATAAGCCAAAGGGCTTCCTTGTCCACCTCTAACTAGGTGGCAACCTAGAGTTAATTATCTGGGTGGCAATCTTGTTAAATCTTGTTAAAGAGGACGGAAATAAGTACTACACACGCCTAGGGAAGCGTTTTTCTCAGTATATAAAGTTTACACACTAGTTTTTAAGCCACGCTCTGTGCGCTCATGGTTGATTAACACCTCCTGGAGCATCTGAAGCAATACATTATTATCTCCTCTAATTGCGTTGCACGATATTGAATTGTAGGCACCTAAGCCAATATTACGTATGATCGTATATTACAACATTAAGTCATTCGTTTTACAGTTACAAAAGAAATGACGGATGTTGAGAAGCCCTCAACAAAACCGTTAACGGTGCAGTATTATGAAAAGTGGGCCGGTAGGTTGATGCAGAATAGGAACGTGAGATGATTACACAAATATAATAATCTGAAAATCAGTAGCGTACAACACAATCAACAAGCATGCCACCAGCAACTATTCACGTGAGTGCGTGAGTGCTTGCGAGTGTGCGGGCGTGCATGTGTGTGTGCGTGTGTGTGTGTTAGTGTGTGTGTGCGTGTGTGTGTGTTAGTGGGTGCGTGTGATAGTGCGTCTGTGTGTGTGCGTGTGTGTGTGTGCGTGTGTGCGTGTTAGTGTGTGTGTGCGCGTGTGTGTGTGTTCGTGTGTGCGTGTGTGTGTTAGTGTGTGTGTGCGAGTGTGTGCGAGTGTGTGTGTGTGTGTGTGTGTGTGTGCGCGCGCGCGCGTGTGTGCGCGTGTGTATGAGTGTGTGTGCGTGTGTTAGTGTGTGCGTGTGTGTGCCCATGAGAACATGTATGAGTGTGTGCGATAACTACGTCAGTTAACCAATCAACGTCATAATTTCCCACAAACATAATACATTCCGTAATAATGGTAATCGTAATAATACTGATGATAGTAATAATAATAATAACAGGGAAGACCGAGGCTAGCCTTCCCCTTTAGCATTCAAATGAAGCTGAAGACAATATTATTGTACCTAGAGGGTACTGTTCTGCTGTGCCGCCCCACTGTTGATGTAGTTGATGCGCTCGTACACAGATGCGCGTGAGGACTGGATGAGCAGGAGCAGGGGCATGCGCTGGGGCTCGGCGTCCAACAGGACCGCCTGCGACGTCGTTCGCTATGTACCGTGGGAAATGAGACAGGCGGCTAGAATGATGCCGCGGGGCATCGAAAACTTGTACACGCAGTACTTGGACGCGTACGGAATACCCGTTCTAGGTAGGCCGATTTGTCGAGATGGTAGAGTGGTGGTGGTGTGTCCGAGGTTCATGAGATGGTGGAGAGTGGTGGGGTGTTTGGAAGATGGTGGGGTGTTAGAGTGGGGTGTTGGATAATGGTGGGGTGTTGGAGAGTGGTGGAGTTTTTGAGGGTGTTGGAGTGTCGGTGGGTGGTGATGTGCTGGAGAGTGGTGGGGTGTTTGAGGGTGGTGGAGTGTCGGTGGGTGGTTAGGTGTTAGAAAGTGGTGAAGTGTTTGAGGGTGGTGGGGTGTCGGTGTGTGGCGATGTGTTGGAGAGTGGTGGGGTGTCGATGGGTGGTGAGGTGTTGGAGAGTGGTGGAGTGTTTGAGGGTGGTGGTGTGTCGATGGGTTTTGAGGTGTTGGAGATAGGTGGGATGTTTGAGGCTGGTAGGATGTCGGTGGGTGGTGAGGTGTTTGAGAGTGATGAGGTGTTTGAGAGTGATGAGGTGTTGGAGAGTGGTGGAGTGTTGAAGAGTGGTGGGGTGTTTGAAGGTGATGGGGTGTCGTTGGGTGGTGATGTGTTGGAGAGTGGTAGGGTGTTTGAGGGTTGTGGGGTGTCGGTGGGTGATGAGGTATTGGAGAGTGGTGGGGTGTGTGAGGATGGTGGGGTATTGGAGAGTGGTGTTGACGGGTGGTGGGGTGTTGGAGGATGGTTGGGCGTTGGGTGGTGGGGTGTTGGAGGATGGTTGGGCATTGGGTGGTGGGGTGTTGGAGGATGGTTGGGTGGTCGGGTGTTGGAGGATGGTTGGGTGTTGGGTGGTCGGGTGTTGGAGGATGGTTGGGTGTTGGGTGGTCGGGTGTTGGAGGATGGTTGGGTGTTGGGTGGTGGGGTGTTGGAGGGTGCTGTTATTTAAAATATCGAAGGATTGTCATTCTTCAAATATAGTAAAATGTTACCTTTTCATTTTAATCCAGCTGGTGTTCTATCCAGCACTTGCCACGCTGCATATATAATCTGTTCAATGACATTTTCTAAACCATACTGATTCGCGTACAAAAGTTTCTGTTCAGCAAAAAGCAAATCTGGACATGTGGATCCAACTGAATCCGCGGATCCCACATATCACATCACGGCCCGTTCGTCAGCGACACGAGGTTCTTTGCAGGATCGCAGAAACTACCTAAAGATGTCTTAAAGCGAGCATGCTACATCACAAAGTTCCTGTTCGCCGACCGTTCTGACTTGCGCCAGAGCTACTACGCCACATACGGGCGCGTGGGCGTCATCGACGCTGGACGCTCGGTGATAGAGATTCCCGAGTACAAGAAGTACCTGACGGCGGACTACGAGGACATGACGACTGGGCTCGGCGCTGTCAGGGTAGCCCCCATCTCGACCGCCACCGAGGACAACATTAAATGTTACCGTAGCGACTCATCTAGGGTCGATGACCTATTCAGGGTATAGTGTTCTTACATATACTTAGGCACATACGTACACACTCACACACAAACGCACACACACACACACACACACACACACACACACACACACACACACACACACACACCTACAAACATTTGGGGTACTGTAGTCATCATCTTCCTCGACAATTATGCAAACTGGCAGTGTATCACATCTTCTGAGCCAGCGTCTAGACCGGATCTGAAGAAGGTATTTTACACCTTATCATTGTTCCCGTTATGTGTTATATTCTATAAGTTGTATTCTAACACCCATTACCTGATTTGCTCCTTTTTTCTGATTTTACAAATTCTCTCCGTTTGCGGACGATTTCTTAAATACACAAAATTGCTCTTAAATAATAGATATCAAAGTGGTACAATTTTATTCACGTGTATCTTTGGCGACACACCTGCGTATACCGTTGCCAAGGCAGCGACAAGACGAAAAACATCACAAAAACGACTATAAACATTTCGCGCGGTCTTATCAATGTAAATTATATTTTAAATTGTACTGTACTTCAAACAATATTCGATTGTTGTTAACTTGTCGACGTGTGCAGACGGTGGCTGAAGGCATGTACACGCTGGCGGTCGAGAGAGCCATCCCCGCCTTCAGGGGAAAGCTGGAGACATTCTACAACAAGGCAGTAAGGAGAGGCTGGTGGCGTCACAACTATGATGGATTCTTGCCCAATGTCGTCTTTGTGAGTAGCGTCTCCAAGAAAGGTTTACTGCGGTCCATTAAACATTTCAATTTTCAATTGATCTATCCAACACGTGATCTGTTGCATAGCAAAACCTCCGTCAAGCCATCAAAAAATGGATGCCGAAAACGTGGTCCGAACGTGCAGTCCATCGTAAAGTTCTTTGACAATCTGGCCACAAAATTGTTTCTTTAAAAAAAAAACATTAAAATAAATAAATCAAACATTCCCGAATACATTTGGTACCAATAATAACTTTGCCTTTTGCTTTTATCGCAAAGAAACACTTTTATGGCCAGAATGTCAACACAGTATATAACGGAATGCAGGAACTCACCACGAACCTTTTGCTAAGCAACAGGTCACGTGACGGACAGGTCACTTGATGGATTCAATACTTCGCCGTTTACAATCGAAATTGTGCGAGTGACCTCCGTCAAGTTTTGACTCGCCGACATTGTTGATGACAGTAATATAATTGTTGATGACAGTAATGTCATTGTTGATTAAATTAATATCATTGTTGATGACAGTGATATCATTGTTGATGACAGTAATGCCATTGTTGATAACAGTAATATCATTGTTGATAACAGTAATATAATTATTGATAACAGTAATATCATTGTTGATGAAAATAATATCATTGTTGATGACATTAATGTCATTATTGATTACAGTAATGTGATTGTTGATGACAGTAATATCATTATTGATGACAATAATGTCATTGTTGATAACAGTAATGTCATTGTTGATGACAGTAATATCATTGTTGATGACAGTAATATCATTGTTGATGGCAGTAATATCATTATTGATGACAGTAATATCATTATTGATGACAGTAATATTATTGTTGATGACAGTAATATCATTGTTGATAACAGTAATATAATGTGCATTACATTCCTACAGGGCGGCATGATATTTGCTAAAATCTAGCAGCTAGATTAAACATTTCCGGATACAGTTGACGCGTTATAACCTTTGTCTTGTGTTCTTGTCATAAATAAAAAACGTTTGGGGCCACAATTTGAACAACATATACAAGAGAATGTCCGAACGTTACACGAGTTCGACATCCATTGTTGTTGTCTAGACAACAGGTCACTTGATGGATAGGTCACTTGATGACTCCCGTACGTCGCGGTTTGCGGTTTCCTACGTCACATTCAAAACCAATCACATAAAAAATGCGTTTAAAACTGTTTTTATATTGAAAGCGTGCACGCGTGCGTGCGTACGTGTGTGCGTAATTGTGTGCGTGCGTGAGTCAATAATGATCCACCGAAATGTTCAGCCACATCCCTAAGTTACGCAATTTTGAAATCCATGAACACTGCAAAAGAGGAATAAATAACCTCAAGCTTATCATGCAAAAAATAAATACGGCTCGGCATAATATAATTAGTTAACAATACTCCAAGCATTATCATTGACACCATTTATACATCATTTTATTGTCTACCTTGTTTATTTAATTAGATATTAGAAAAACAATGTTGACAATAAAATTATGTATAAATGGTGTCAATGATGATGCTTGGAGTATTGTTAACTGTTATACTTAATTGCTACATACGAAATTTATAATAGTTTATAATATATTATGCAGTTATATATTTGTTTGAATATTATACACGTTTACCAACATTAAAATATTGTTACTATTATAACTATTTATTATTGTTGTAGTTGTTGTTATTATTCTATTTATTACTATTATTATTATTATTCAGGGTCTCCCATGTTGACGACTTGCTATGTCTTAATCTTAATACGTCTCCTTTACTTTAAGTGTTATGCTACTTATTTCAATGAGTAGAAATAAAAGTAGTAGTTCTCGCGGTTCCGTTTGTCGGTTGTGTTCGAGAGAATAATAATTCACCACCTGTATCAAGATGTAACCAGCGTTTAATGTCCCTATCAGAGTCCCTACAAGTACATGTGGCTTTCTTCCCAGCCAGTGCACAGACTCTGCCCAGATTGACACCTGTCCCGTGTGGTAGCTAAGGTGTCAAGGATAACCTTTTTACCAAATATCTGTCCCAGTGTAGTAGTTCCAAAACAACTATAGTATACAACTATAGTACCTGTCACATCGTAGTAGTAACAGTAGTACTAATAGTAGTAGTAGTAGTTATTATTATTATTAGTAGTAGTAGTAGTAGCAGCAGCACAGTAGTAGCAGTGGTAGTAGTAGTAGTAGTAGTAGTAATAGTAGTAGTAGCAGCAATAGTAGTAGTAGTAGTAGTAGTAGGAGTAGTAGTAGTAGTAACAGCAATAATAGTAGTAGTAGTAATAGTAGTAGTAGTAGTAATAGTAGTAGTAGCAGCAATAGTAGTAGTAGTAGTAGTAGTAGGAGTAGTAGTAGTAGTAACAGCAATAATAGTAGTAGTAGTAATAGTAGTAGTAGTAGTAATAGTAGTAGTAGCAGCAATAGTAGTAGTAGTAGTAGTAGTAGGAGTAGTAGTAGTAGTAACAGCAATAATAGTAGTAGTAGTAATAGTAGTAGTAGTAGTAATAGTAGTAGTAGCAGCAATAGTAGTAGTAGTAGTAGTAGTAGGAGTAGTAGTAGTAGTAACAGCAATAATAGTAGTAGTAGTAATAGTAGTAGTAGTAGTAATAATAGTAGTAGTAGTATTAGTACTAGTAGTAGTAGCAGCAGCAACAGCAGCAGTATTATTATTATTATTATTAGTAGTAGTAGTAGTAGTAGTAGTAGTAGTAGCAGCAGCAGCATTAATCGTAGTAGCAGCAGCAGCAGCAGTAGTAGTAATAGTTGCAGAAGCCGCAACAGTAGCAATAGCAACAGCAGCAGCAGTGGTAGTAGCAGCAGTAGCAAGAGCAGCAGCGGCAGGAGTAGTAGGTGCATCACCATTATTAAACTCGCCTTCTTCGTCGCAGCGACACTACCTGATATCGTCTGACAGCTGTTATTGCGTGTGCAGGCCGGCCTCGTCGAGAGGTTCTTCCAGGTAGTCAGCTACGCCGACCCGCCCGAGTTCCTGGGGCGTAAAGAGCACATGCAGTACATCCAGGCAACCTTCAAACTCATGATAGAAATCTTCCCGTGCGCCAACACATTCACGAAACGATGCGACAAAAGCCGTGAGTCATCTGTAGCGCAAACTCGACAACCGAATGAGATAACAAAACACTCGGTTGTCATACATACATACATACATACTTTCATGCATGCATACATACATAGATACATACGTACATACGTGCATACACGCATACACCACACACACACACACACACACACACACACACACACACACACACACACACACACACACACACACACATACACACATACATACATACACACATACATACATACATTCATACATACATACATACATACACACACGCACACATGCATACATACATACATGCATACATACACACATACATACATGCATACGCGCATGCATACATACATATATACATACATACACACGCACATACATACATGCATACACGCATGCATACATACGTACGTATACACACACGCACACACGCGCACACGTGCACACGCGCACACGCGCACACGCGCACACGCGCACACGCGCACACGCGCATACACGCACACACGCATACACATATACATACATACATTCATGCACACATGCATTCCTGCATACATACATACATACACACTTACTTACATGCATGCATGCATACATACATGCATAAATACATGCGTACGAACGTACATACATACATACATATTATTACGTACAATTGTTCGCTACGTTATGTGTGTTTTTACAGTAATGTTCAAAGTCGCGTTTCTAAAAATCTTCGAAAGGTACGAGGGGTATTGGGACAATTAGCGATAACATTGCACCCGGTCTCGTATCCTAGCAACAGCACTTGGCGGGCTATACACCACACCTGCAAGAAGGCGCGTTTATGTTTAAGCATAAAACCAGGAACTTTTCATTGGAATTAAATAAACTAATTGAACTATATCTGTATAGGCTTTTAATAATCAGCTTCCCCTACATTATATCTAGCTTTATTTAAATGAAGTCAACCTGAAGCTATTACGTTGACTCAGCTGTCTAACATTTGTTTAGGTAATGTCATTTATATATAGGCTACCAGCTCGATAAGTTTCTAACTTCTCTGGCAGCCACCTCATATGTGTTTCTTTTGTCTTGAAATATGCTGTATATCATGTGGATGAGGAAATCAAATCTACTTACTTTTATAAATTATTTACCTCTATATATAGCAACTGGTGTGTCAAAATACGTTTTACATGAACAGGAGTTTAAGTGAGATCTCAAAAAGTTCCACATATATTATTAGCAGAAAAAAAATGGGTTACTATTGTTGACACATTGCCTATCCTAGCCTAGAACTAGGCGCTTACCTTGGCCTGGGTTAGACTTAGCAGTCCGAGTATGCAATTGACAGACGCTTCTTTAGACATTATGTTGTGCAGGGTTGGGTTAACTACCAGTTACCGTCAGTGACGCGGAAACGAAATTCTTATCGGGGGGGGGTTAACGGAGCTTCAGCACCACTTAAAAAGTTTCGCCGGCGCATATCTTTACATCTTCCTTGTGGCTGTCCTGTCTCGGTTGGCTCGACTGTGATATCGGAAGACGGAGGGGAGGGGGGGTGTGCTGTTAGACATTTTCGCCGCTACGCCACTGTAACAGTAACTTTAGCTTCTCCACTGCTGTCTCATGTCATCCGAACAAAAACGGGGGGACAGTGATGTTAATTTTTTTTTTATTTACTTGGCGCCGCTGCTATCAATGTACCTTCTCCAGCTTCTCTCCGCTGTCTCACCTGAAATTATTACATCCGAAGACGGGGGAGGGGTGTGCTTTGGAAACATTTTCAACACCACGCCGCCTATTACTGGGGGGGGGGGACAGAAAACAATATGTTTACCCTCCAATTGCACACACCTTTCACAGTCGACAAAAATATACGTTAATCGGCTCATAAAATTTACATTTCCACCCGCCATTGACGCTCGCCAAAAAACAAACATTCATTTAATGGCGGGTTTGATCCATATGTCTGCCCCCAGAGAAATTCCAGGGGGCAGCTGCCCCTTTGCCCTGCTCAACATATTAAAAAATAAATGATAAGTGTGAAATAGTTTTGCAATATTCTTCATTTGACAAGGCTCACAAGTTAATTACTATGCGCACGTGCTATTTTTACGTGTATCCACGTGTAACCGGAAGTATTCGGTGCCCCACGGCGAAATAGCGAGCGCAATGAGACTTGTAGCGCCGAAGCAGGGGAGCGGTTAATCCAAGGTATTTTCATATGTATCTACATACAAACAGACTGGTAGACAAATAGACAGACAGACTTTCAAAGAAACAAACAGACAGATAGACAGACAGACAGACAGACAGATAGACAGACAGAACGACAGACTGACAGACAGACAGACAAACACACAAACCAAAAGTGTGCGTGTGTGTGTGTGTGTGTGTGTACGTGTGTGTGTGTATCGTATTATTTTGTTGTAGACCACGTAGGGCAATATCCAGTGAAGGTGAATTGCCATACACACATGCCTGACCGTTGACCGGAAGTGGACTATGCGATGGACAGTGGGAAAGGCTTGGAACCAGACAGCAATGTGTGATGGATTGTCCGTGGTAGAAGTGTTTAGCGTGTCTTGTAGCTACTGGTTGTCGCCGAACAGACACATCTACGGGCGGACGTCTCTATAATTTAGAATGAAATTGTTGAGTAAATGTAAAAAATTATCGAATACAATTGATCATGACGATCTATAAAAATGTTTTGTGTAAAGGAGTAAATAAAACACATCCGGACGCGGTAGTTTATTAATGCCCTTGGTTGTGTTCTGGCGACTGTGTATGCGTGTACCACATTGCTTCAGGTGTTCATTTTAACTACCTTTTGGTATGAATTGAGTATTATGTGTAATGCTCTCAGGTATGAGAATATTTGCATTTAGCCACCACAGTTTTCACGTGATCTATTTCCCGAGCGGACAATGCACACTGAAACATGTTGCGTTTTTTGTTCGGTGACAATAAAATACAAAAGAGAATATTGTGAAAGGATTGACCTGATACGTCACCATAATGAACGTGACATAATTTCCATCCTAGCAGGTAGACGTCGTTTTGTGTCTATGGGGTAATCGCAGCAGATGGCGGAGACAGAAGCAGAAGAAGGAGGTGTACAAAAAGGATAATCTGTAGAAGTAGTAGAAGAACAAGGCGTAGTAAAAGTAGAAGAAGAAGTAGTAGTAGAAGTAGAAGAATATGTAGTAGAAGTAGAAGAAGAAGAGAAGTAGTAGAAATAAAAGAAGAAGTAGTAGAAGTAGACGAAGTAGTAGTAGAAGAAGTAGAAGAAAGAGGAAGTATAGAAGCAGAAGTATAAATAGTAGCAGTAGACGAAGAAGAAGAAGTAGTAGTAGAAACAAAAGATGAAAAAGTAGTAATAGAAGAAGAAGAAGTAGTAGAAGTCGAAGAAGAAATAGTAGTAGTAGTAGTAGTAAAATAAGAAGTAGTATTAGAAGAAGAAGTAGTAGTAAAAGTAGAACAAGAAGAATTAGTAGAATTAGAAGATGAAGTAGTAGAAGTAGAAGAAGTATTAGAAGAAGAAGTAGTAGAAGAAGTAGTAGTAGAAGTATAAGAAGAAATAGTAGAAGAAGTATTAGAAGAAGTAGTAGTAGAAGTAGAGGAAGTAGAACATGAGGAAGTAGTAGAAGTAGAAGAAGAAGTAGTAGAAGCAGAAGTAGAAGTAGTAGAAGTATAAAAAAGCAGTAATAGAAGTAGAAGAAGAAGTAGTAGTAGAAGAAGAAGTACTAGAAGAAGAAGTAGTAGTAGGAGTAGAAGAAGAAGTAGTAGTAGAAGAAGAAGTACTAGAAGAAGAAGTAGTAGTAGGAGTAGAAGAAGAAGTAGAAGAAGAATGCTTGAGTGAAATCTAGGATGGCCATGTCTACCATTTTCTTCTCATCAAGGGTTTTGCTTATGTCGCGGATTGTTTGAATTAATTGAGTTTCTGTTGATCTTTTGGTACGGTTTCAACGATATTGGTCTATAAATGGATGTTTCTGCTCTGCTTCCTTTCTTAAAATTAGCTGTTATCTTGGCTTCTTTCCAGGCTTTGGGGACTTGACCAGAGTCAACTGATGATTGAAAAATGTTATGTAGTATTAGTGCTAGATGAGAGGCATATATGTAGGCATATATGTTTAGGAACCATGGCGGAATGCCACCTGGTCCTTTAAGAGGTATTAATTTTGCAAAGTTGGTCATATATTCCTTTAATTGAAATTGTTAGTTTGGGGATTTATTTATGTAGACGTCTGGCCATATCTGGTAGTGTGGAGTTTCCGTCATCTATAAAGACACGTTTGCACTGGTTATCTAAGGCTTCAGCTTTGTGTTTGTCATCGCTAATGATGTTTCTTGCAATGTTCGGTCCCCAATATCCTGGTTATCCTGTCGTAGTTTAGAAATGAAGCTCCAGAATGATTTGGGTTTCTCCGTCATTGTAGATGTTAGGAATTGGCTTATGTAGGATAGTCTGGCAGAGGGAAGATGTTTGTGCATGTTTCTTCTGATGTTACAGAACTCTTGCCAGTCATATGGATTTCTAGTTTTTGTGCTTTGCTGTAGAGTCGTTTCTTTCTTTTGCACATTGTCTTTAATCTTTACTGAACCAAGGAAGATTGTGTATCGAAGTAATAAGACGGTGTGGTACATACTGGTTCATAATGTCGATGATTTTAGTGGAAACAAGACTCCATTTGTCGTTGACTGTCATGTTCCGGTTTACAGAGAAGTAGTCATGTGTGAAGTTATCAAGAGATTTATGGATGTTAATGTTGTCGGCTTTGCTTATAATGAAGACTTTAAGTTTCGGACGTTGTTTGCATTTGAGTGAAATGTTTACATCGATGATGACTGTACCATGATCTGTTATTTCGTTTTTTACATTTAATTTCTTTATTAACCCAAGTCTGTTGTTGAAGACAAGACCTAGAATATTGTTGGCATGTTCCTGTTTGTGTGTAGGTTCTTTGACATGTTGAATCATGTTCTTCTACAAAAGCTATCTCCTGCCCTATTCAACGCTGGTTCCATCAAAAACAAAACCGCTGCACTTTTGGATTATACGATTGACCACAACCTCGATGTGCTGTTCGTGACGGAGACGTGGCTGAGACCAGGGGACAGGGACCAGGCCACCATTGGTGACCTGTGTCCGTCTGGCTATAACCTAATCCATGTTCCCAGACAAACAGGATATGGTGGCATTGGTATACTGTGCAAGGACTCGTTAAAACTCAGGCAGATACTGAGTGATGAAGACAGACAAACCTCGTTTGAGTGTATGGGGATTCTGTTGTCTTCCACGGAAAACACACAGTACAGGATAATTGTCGTCTATCGTCCTCCACCAAAGCTCATATCAACGGCATCATTTTTGCAAGAGTTCCGTGATGTACTAGACACAACTGTGCATACTGGTGCCCGATTACTGATCGTGGGCGATTTAAACTTTCATGTCGACAATTCTACCAATAAAGATGCTTCAAATTTCTTGGATCTTATAAATTCTTATAATTTAACTCAGCATGTGACACCAGTCACACATCGACGTGGCCACACACTTGAGTTAATTATTACCAGGTCATCTGAGGACAGTGTGACTGACGTATTCGTGCAACACAGTGCCCTGTCTGATAAATGTGATCATTTTCCTGTTCCCTTCTGCCTATCAGGAAATAAACCTAAGCTTAAGAAGAGGGTGATCACACACAGGAAATACAGACATGTTGACACTTGCACATTCAAGAACGACATACAAAAGTCAATGCTACATTTGACATATGTACCTGACCTACCGCTAGGTGAAGTTGTTGAGCAGTACAACAGTGTCCTAGCAGCACTCCTGGACAAGCACGCTCCAGCCCAACAACGCAATGTGGTTATACGACCACAACCAGCTTGGTATAATGCAGATATCCTGGAGGCCAAGAGGGTTCGCAGGAAAACAGAGAGAAAGTATCAGGAAACCGGACTTGTGGTGCATCTGCAGATATACAGGGATAAACGGCAAGAAACAGTACCTCACTGAACGCTTGATTGATGCGCAATCTGATCCCAAATGTGTATTTAAGGTCATTGATCGACTGTTGCATCGCAACACTCCGAGTATACTCCCCAGTCATGACACTCCTGTCGAGATGGCGGACAGATTTGCAGACTTCTTCACACAAACAAGTTCACTAAGATACGCAGTGACTTGTCGCAGGTGTGAGTTCACCAGCTGGATTTACATGAACTGGTTTCACCTGATGAGAATATCACCTGCAGTTTGTCAGAATTCACCGCTGCCTCAGAAACTGAGATCAGGAAATTGGTCGTACAATCTCCTTCGAAATCATGCGGCTTAGATCCACTTCCGACGTGACTTTTGAAAGACAATCTCGATGAATTGTTGCCGCTGCTGATTCAAATTGTAAACCGTTCCATGTCATCAGGGATTGTATATGACTCGTTGAAGGAGGCCTTGGTGACCCTTGTGCTGAAAAGGAACAATCTTGATCCCGAGCTACTGAACTTCCGACCAGTGTCGAATCAATAATTCATTTCCAAGCTGATAGAGCGTACAGTGGCATGTCGACTCAACACCTACATGTCTGAACACGGAGCCAACAGAAAGCAGCCGTGACAGACATCTCCATTGGGGAGAGCACTATCCAGGCAACATTGAAAGCGAGGAATATTGGTGCAATTATTGACTCAAACTATGGACTGCAGGCACATATAAACATGGTGTTTCGGTCAACTTACTACCATCTACGGAGCATCGGGAAGATTAGAAAATATCTGGATGTGAGTACGGCCCAGATACCACTCACGCCCTCGTCACGTCAAAACTGGACTACTTGAATGGATTACTGCTTGGCCTCCCCGCATGGCAGCTGGCCAAGTTACAACGAGTGCTGAACATAGCCTCGCGCATTGTTTCCCGTGTCCCTAGACGATCTCACATTACGCCAGTCCTTCGCGCACTACATTGGCTGCCTGTGAGGTATCGTGTACAATTCAAATTGCTCACACTGACCTACAACGCAATCCACGACGAAGGCCCATCCTACATCAAAGACATGCTGGTGTAACACAATCCGAGAAGATCACTTCGGTCTGAGAGCAGGTTGCTCTGGCTGTGCCCATGTCAAAGACGCAACTGGGGGACAGGGCCTTCTCTGTGGCTGCACCCACACTGTGAAACAACATACCCATATCCAATCGTCAGGCTCCATCGACGGGTGTATTCAAAAGACAGTTAAGGACTTACTTGTTTTGCAAAGCTTTTTAGTACAGTTTTAATTATTTATGACATTTTATATAAAACACCTGTATTGTTCATAGATAGTTCTGCATGTGTTTATTTTAGAGCTACGTTATATATATATATATACTTTATTTACTTATTTATATATCGTAGACATGTAGTTTTAATTTTCCATAATTTTTGTATATAGATATATATACAATTGTATTTTTTTGAGGGTTTTTTAATGTGTATTTGTATGAATTTGTAAAGTGCCTTTGAGCAGTTCAGGCTGATAAGGGCGCTATATAAATATGCATATAATATATATATTATACAAAAGAGAGTAGTTTGTTAGCAGCTGTTGTGCTATATCCACTGTTGTAGACGTTAGCTAGCCATTATTTTAACTAAAATTAATTATGTTCTGTGTTTTCAGACGTACACGAATACGTTTGCGTTGGAGTATATTTTGTCACTCGTAGTTGTGTGCAGCTGTGGTAAAATAACTGTGTTTCTAAAAAAGCTATTTTTACTTCGTACTTTCGACTGTGCCGATGCCATCCTAGCGATGAACTCCTGATGAGCAGCTTTACTTATTTATATTTAGCATATTTAAAATGCAAATTTTCCAATATGCTCAAGTGTTCGTGTATTGCTGCAGACATATTTGAAATCTGCAGACAAAATAATGTTAGAATGCAGTAAGAAAATACTTTATATGTTAAAAACAAGGTTCGGACCAGTTTAGTTGATCTGACTCCTCGACTATATGGGCATCCAACGATTCGGCATACTTTGGCGAAAACGAGACTATATGTAAAATAAAGACTCATGTGTCCACAGAGCTTTAAATATATACATGTACAAATCGTTTCCCGAGTTTGTTTCAAACACTGTTTAATTAACTGAGTTTGTGTTTTCTTCAATTGATCACGTACTCTTCTGACGAGAGCCAACGCCAATGATGTAAACGTCCGCAGGTGTGAAGACCTTTTCACTGGCATCCATGTGAGCTTATGAACCTGGTGTTTAAAATCCATTTCGCTTCCAGTGATTGCACACATACTGAACATTGTTAGCACCAGTAAGCGCCACCGTTAAAGAGATTATGCTGGATATCATCATGGCTGAGACGATTGGCAGCTATATACGCTAACCCGATTATAGTTATATTATTGAAATACAACATTTTGTTGAGAATGTTTAATATAAAACCAAGTAGTCATTGCATATTGAGGTGTCCAATGACTGTTAATTCAAAGGAAAGGTCCGTTCTCTCTCTTTTGTGTCTGTTGAAATATATAAGTGTTGCATACATGAAAGAGAGACGGGCCGTTTTTATGTTTTCGGAAAACAACACAATCTATAAACACATTTAATGATAGAATGATCACGCGCAAGAAATGTTACTGTGTATGTTTGGCTGGATCCACATGGGCCCGGATCTTATGGGCATGATTCGCTACGATCCATGACCCATTGATCCGACTTTATTTCTATAACGTCTCACACCTATTCTCGGGTTATCAAGTCTATTAATGGGTCTCGGTTTTGTGACTGTTTATTTTCATTATAGCATTGAGCTATGTGTGCAGCAGGACTACATAACGTGGTGCGCGGTGGTGCAGTGATCGAACATCGGACTCTCAATCGGGATAATCCGGGTTCTAACCCTCTTGCTGCCGTTCCGAATTACGTTGGGCAATTGTGTTCAGTCCGTGTTGCTTCAGTTCACTCGGCTGTACAAATGAGTACCTGCCCATAGATATTGATATATATTTTTGTATACCGATATCCTTCCTGCAGTAGTGGCAGCGTGGCTGAAAGCTTCACGGAGAATTCGAGATGGTGTTCGAATGAACAGGTCTGCCAGGGTTTAAGTGTAAAGCGCCGCTTTGAGCAGGCCCAGGAACTGGATACCGAACAGTACACGAACTTACCTGTTATGGGTTGTTCGTGTGTTCCCTGCTAATATATACCGGGCGGAGATTAAGGTTACTTCCCACCTAAGCGTATTTTAAGACAAGCATTCCGAGCAATACAGACGTTGACTAATCAGCATCCGTAAAAAATGTAGCCGATACATGGCTCAACTTAACACATACGTTCAATTTTCTCAGTTAAGTGTATTTGCTACACAGTACCACAATACGGATGCACAGCTTGTGAAAATACTTAACCCTGTACACATGTCGGTGTCCAGCGGTACAGTTATAATTACATAATCTGATTGGTCCGATTACGATGGAACTAGTTTTGTTACGTTATGATCCGATTTTGGCGTACAAAAAGGCATCTTTATTGCATTCACTCGTGGTCTGAAATATCAGAAATCGTCATTAAATTAATTCCCTATGCTTATGTACCCTTTTGGTTGGGATGCTGATGTATGTATGTGTTGCGATTTATGTACTTATATCAACAAAAAGGACAGACTCGTTGGGATACCACCCTCATGTTCGACTTGAGATATGACTCAAGTGCTGCCGATTATCGGCGGCACTAGTTGCACAGCATGGAATGTGTACATCTACTGGTGGCATTCGTTTATTAGAAAGAACACGTGCCACTCTTAATGATAACAATTTATAACAAGGGAGATTGTTGACATACACATGGCCGCTATTTGTTGTCGGCGAGTTGCCACGAACACACTACGAACTGTTGCACAAACAACGACTGGGTCCGTACTTGTTTTCATACTGACAACACCGTCTTTACGACACAGTTTCGCGGTCATACAACATAAAAACGATCAAGTTATATAAACAAGTTTAACACAATCAGCATAATATCAAAAAACGTATCCTGTCTCAGTATAAATGGCATTGTAGGGGTGTAGTCCATCACACACTCTGGCAGCGCAGATCGCTTTGTCACACGCAACGACGAGGTTGACAGATAAACGTTGTCGACCGTGACGGAGAAACATCCTTGTTGTATAGAAACGTCGTTGGTGACAGAAAAACATTGTGGTTATTGTTGTTTTGTTTTATTTTGTTTTGTTGTTGTTGTTGTTGACAGAAAATGTCGTCGTCGTTCAAGAACAACCGTTATCGTCATTTACACATAAACGCCGTCATTGTTGGAAAATCAACGTCGTCGTCGAAAAATAAACGTCGCTGTCGTGACGGACAAAATCCTCTGTGTTGATCACTACAAAGAAAATGAAACAAGTCAATGGCGCTGTTCAAATTATATCATCATCTGTTATTTCCACAAACATAATCTTCACGGAATGTGGGTAAATGTACCAGTACGGTAATACATCAGCTAAACGTTTTACTTTGTTCAAAATAGATCATCAAACTTCCATAGCACGGACACAACTGTCATAGATTAAATGCATACAACAATAGCCTACATGTTCGAGCGTAGGTTTCTGTGTGGATATTAATCGACTAGCTAAACAGAGTCAGAACTAGGAATACATCTTAGGAAAGGCTCACTTTCAGTGCTCAGATTTGACTAGATTAAGTTACTTAATAGTCTAGCCTTCCTGTGTAATCTAAATCTCTTTTCTGTTCTTCACCTTTTCACAGCTACCTGTTGAATACAAATTGCTACAGGGTTTTCCATAGATCAATATTGGACATTTGTTGTCACAATTGTAGCTGGGTGAACTCTCATAGATCCGCTCCTTGCAAAAAGTAAATTTATGAGATAAAGTGAACTTATTAGTAGCCGTGACAAAATAAGTTGTTACTTAATTATACGCGAGGTTGGGTGTGATACGGACCATCGAGTGAATCTGGAACGTCGCGGAAACTAGGTCAAATACGTCTGTTATGCTGTCACTTTACATTTTTGTCGCCCTCGTTTTTCACCAAATGGTCGTCACGAGCGTCCTCATCCTCCAGTTTACCAGTCACTTTCATTACGTCACGAGGCTGCGAGTAACCGTCCTCGTCGTCACCTTGACGGCAAAGAACGACACCCCGGCCCTCGCAGTCCACAACATCGTTGACGCCAAGAGCAAAGTCGATGACGTCATCCACGTCGTCATCATCAGAGTCGCCATCGTCACTGAGATCACTCCTGCGAAAGCTGTCGCCACTGTCGAGGCTGGGCTGGTCTGTGGGAGTCGGTGATATCGACAACGTACGGGTGTTCCGTGTCGACGGCAGACTGCCGACATCGTCGAGCGAATCTCCCCCGTCGCCTCCGCCGCAGTCAGACGAGGCGACGATATCGTCCATCGCGTCGACAAACACGAGCGAGTACTGGTCGATGTTGTGCCACGGCGACAGCATGTGCGAGCCGCTCAGTTCGCTGATGTCGTCGAGCGCTGGCCGGGCAGTCGCGTACGTGTTATTGCTAGTGCCGTCCCAGTCGCGGTCATCGTCCGTGTTCGTCGGACTCGTGTCCGGCGACGACGACGTCGTGTCCTGGAGCCGACTATCGGAACCCGACTTGACGGGCGAGCCGGCGCGGTGACGCGGGCAGCGGGCGTGACGTAGCGGCAGCACTGGGTCGGAGAGCGACTTCTCAAGTATGGGGTCCGGCAACGTGCGGCTGTGGGGGAAGGCCGTCGCCAGGGCGCACTCCGTCTCCAGCTGGCGGATGCGGTTGCGCAGTCCCTCGGCGAGCGGAATGACGTGCGCCGCCTCGCCGCTGTAGTAGCGCTCGAGCACCGACGAGCTCGTGAGGCGCTGCAGGTCGTCGAAGTTCTCGCTCGTCTTCGCCACCTGCTCCCGGAGACAGCACCGACACATCGCCGACCGGCCGAGTCGCGGTACCTGCGGCACGCGGCCCACGGAAGTCGTGCGGTGCGGGGCAGGCACCGGCAACGACTGCAAGGCAGACTTGGCGACCGGAGCGATCAGCAGCACCACCTGATGCACCACCTGGATCGCCTTACGTGTGACCCTCTCGAGCAGTCGCGACCACGTCGTAGACTGCGACCAGTCCATCGGTGCTCTACTGTTATCGGGAACTTCCACCGGCGGTGCCCTCGTAGGCTCGATGCTGGGTATCGGCGGCGGAATGGCAACGGGTTTGGGTGGTGCGTCTTGCCGACTCCGTGAAGTGAAGCCTTCGTCGTGCTCAGTCGCATGATCCGGCAGGCCAGGGATGTAATAATCCCAGTGCATCTCTGTCCGTAACATCGTCGAGTGGGTAACTGAAACCAGACTGATCTCGCGAGATCTCGACTTGAGCGAGACCACGACTGGGGTGGCATCTTGCATTAAGGCCTTACCGGTTGCTACACCTTGCAACTGCCCGCGTCGTTTCCACTCTCGCGATATCGTGCCCAACATCCCGTCGTTTCCCATTATGTCAAATGGATGTCCATTTCGAGACACCGTATTTCGTTGGGTGCCTCGTGAAAGATCTCGCGTGTTTTTGTGGCGCACTATCCCGATCTTCTGGTCTCGCGTTAGTTTGTTTGACGGCCCGCTTCTGGTGGTCGTAACGGACCGCTTTTTTGACGTCATCCACCCCTGCTTCCGGACCGGTGTAGTCTCGCAAGTGATTTCATACGACGGCGCATCTCTCGAGATACTAAAAAACGGTCCATTTGGCATGAGCTGGGACGATGGGAAATCGGAAACATCGTCGTACGGTGGTGTGTCTCGCGCTGTCTCGCACGACGGAACTTCTCCCGTTACCCAGAACGGCAGACTGGCTGTAGCACTGCGTCCATGTTGTTCCGCCATGCACGCCTGGCAGTTAACCGTCGCGTCCAGCAGTTGTCCGTGTTGGTCAGCTAAGCGCCAACATGGCGTCGCCCAACTCTGTCCAGTTCCCTTCGTAAACCCGCTTGCTTCCACATCTACCTCGCTAGACTGATTACGATCTGCAGTACACATTTGACAGTTGATCGCTGCATCGCATGGACGCCTTGTCGGCGCGCCATTTTCATACAACGTCCGTGGAGTCGCCGCGCCACCTGGCGGCCACCCATAATGCCCCGCCGCTACGGATTCGTCACGCCTCTCGGCGCCCGGCTCACGTGACGCAATGTCGACGTCACGTGATTCCACTACCGCCTCAAAATGTCGTCTCTGCACCGACGCGGAGTAGAGCCGATGCTCTAACGATGGTACACGCGGCACTTTCGGTTGTCCCAATCGAAATGAAATTACGCCTGGCGGCGCGCCACATCGTTGCATACAATCTTGCGCCGCCTGGTTACTCGCTCCCGCGGAGTGCAAAAGCGGCGTGGTGTGTGAAGTCCTACAGGGGACGTCTGGTTGCGTTGCAAAAGACTGTAAAGCAAGAACGCGTTGCGTAGAGCCGCAACACTCCCCATCTGGCGCCATCCCGAACGGTCGAGTGCTTCCCATAAGTTGCACCGGTGTACTCCCCAACGTGATGCCACAAGGCCGCCTGTTGGGGATTGGCCGAGTTTGCCCGCTGCGCGTCACATGACAATCTTGTCCGCCTTGTGTCATGTCGCACGACCGGATGTATGGCGTGCACGGGTGTCTTAATGCGCAACGCTGCGGCTCCTGCGCTGTCGCACAACATTCCACTTCCGGCGCTGTTGTACGGGTGTATTCACCCGGTGTCCGCGTCACGTTCAACGGGTACCTTGACGGCGACATTCCAGAAGACCGTGCGTCATTTGTCCACGTCTGACCGAACGGCGCGGCCGGCGACGGAT
Organism: Escarpia spicata; assembly: GCA_963995525.1. Classification (NCBI taxonomy): domain Eukaryota; kingdom Metazoa; phylum Annelida; class Polychaeta; order Sabellida; family Siboglinidae; genus Escarpia; species Escarpia spicata. Next base: position 18,627,642 of record OZ023214.1, on the reverse strand, counting down.
CTAAGCAGCTTGAAGCCTCGCACGAAGTCTCGTCCAGCGAGATGTCGTAGAACTGCCCGCAAAAAGGCACGTCGATCGAAACAACGCCCGTCGTGCCAAAGTTTCGCCGGTAGGTGTCGCTCTGATCTAGCTGCTCCGTGACGTCACCCGAAAGCTTGAGATCCGTCATTTCGATCGTCCCCAAGCTCTGCAACGGAACGGAAACATGTACCCTACTGCAAGACGGAAACACGTATGTTACAAAGTGTGAACGGAAACATGTCTGCTACACCGTGAACGGACATATGTTTGTTACAATGTCAGTGGAAACATGTTTGCTTCAGCGTGAACGGATATGTGTTTGTTACAATGTCAGTAGAAACATGTTTGCTTCAGCGTGAAAGGAAGTAAGTTATGTATATTACCGTTAGAATGGAGCAGGAAAGGACATAGGCCAGATACGTGCAGTCAAAAGTGCACCGGGAAAAGTATTGATGAAAGACGATGACATCAAAGAGAGATAGGGCCAATACTTTAACTGGCTGATTAACAGGGAAAACCAGAGAGTAGAAACTGAGGAGAGGGATGTGAATCAACGAATGGTAAGGAGTATCAGTGACGAAGAAACAGAAAAAGCACTCAGAGGATGAAAAGTGGAAAGACTGTAGGAGCAGATGATATACCAGCTGAAGCTTGGAAATATATGGGCAACTTTGGTATAAAGTTACTATGCAGACTATTCAACTGTGTCATGATTTCAGAACACATGCCAACGGCTTGGCCACAAAGCACACTGGTCCCAATCTTCAAGGGAAAAGGTGACATTCAGGAGTGTAAGACCTCCCGAGGGATCAAACCCCTGACGGACACCTTTAAGATATGGGAGTCATAGACGAGAGGATGAGAGAATGAACAGACATACATGAAAGTCAGTTTGGGTTTATGCCAGGCAGGAGTACCACAGGTGCGCTCTTCATTCTCAAACAAACAATAGGGAAACACAGGGAGGGAAAAAAGGACATCAGAGTGGTATTTATAGACCTGGAGAAAGCATATGATCGGGTACCAAGGGAAGAGATTTCGAGATGTGCGAGAGAAAGGAATGTACCAGAAAAGTACATCAGGCTGATACAGGATATGTACCGGGGGTGAGACAAAGGTACGCAGTGTGGCTGGTGAAAGCAGCAACTTTGGCGTAGAGGTTGGGTTGCACCAAGGATCTGCATCGAATCCATACCTGTTCCTCATATTGATGGATGTCTTGACGGAGAAGGTGAGAAAAGATGCACCAGAATCAATGATGTTCGCAGATGACATTGTGCTGTGTGAAGAAAAGAAGGTAGACATGACAGAATACCTGGAGACGTGGAGGAAGGCACAGGGAGAGAGCGGAATGAGGGTTAGTCGACCGAAACCCCACTTCATGGACTTCGGATTCGAATGGAATGATGGGATAGACAGACCAAGTGTAAAGATACTGGGAGACGAGCTGGAAAAAGTGACACACTTCAAATATCTAGGGTCAGTCGTGAAAGAGAAAGGAGGCATGGAAACGGAGATCAAACAGAGAGCTTGGATAATTTGAAAGAAATGCATTGGAGTGTTGTGCGACAGGATGATGCCAGTGAAGTTGAAGAGGAAGATCTTTAAATCAGTAGTCAGGCCAGCAATGCTGTACGGGGCAGAGACCTGGGTAACAACGAAAGGACAAGAAGCAAGGATAGAGTCGAATGAGATGAAGATGCTGAGGTGGATGTGTGGACTAACAAAGAAAGCTAAGATCCGAAACGACTATATTAGAGGAGCAACGAGAATGACACAAGCATCCAAAAATATAACAGAAAAACGACTGGAGTGGTATGGCCATGTGATGAGAAGGGAAGAGGAGCACATAGTGAGAAGAGTGCTAAATGCAGAGATACCAGGAAGAAGAAGGAGAGGACGATCGAAGACCAGATGGAAAGACACATGTAGAAGAGGCATGGAAATCGTGGGTCTGAGCGCAGATGGGGTGATGGACAGGGCGACATGGAGAAAGAAAATTACCATACATACCGACGACCCCAGATGACGGGAAACGTCAGAGAAGAAGAAGACAGTTTGAATGGAGACATATTTTCTACAGTGTGACTGGAAAAATGTCCGCCATAATGTAATTGGAAATATGTCTGCTACAAATTAATTGAAACATGTCTCTACATAAACATGTACAGTGTGAATGGAAATGTGTATGCTACAGCGTGAATGGAAACATGTCTGCTACAACATGAATGGAAACATGTCGTCTACAATATGAATAGAAACATGTCGGCTACAATATGAACAGAAACATGTCTGCTACAACATGAATGGAAACATGTCGTCTACAATATGAATAGAAACACGTCTGCTACAATATGAATGGAAATATGTCGTCTACAATATGAATAGAAACATGTCTGCTACAACATGAATGGAAACATGTCGTCTACAATATGAATAGAAACACGTCTGCTACAATATGAATGGAAATATGTCGTCTACAATATGAATAAAAACATATCTGTTACAACATGAATGGAAACATGGCGTCTAAAGAATGAATAGAAACATATCGGCTACAATATCAATCGAAACATGTCTGCTACAACATGAATGGAAACATGTCTGCTACAATATGAATATAAACATGTCTGCTACAATATGAATAGAAACATGTCTGCTACAACATGAATGGAAACATGTCGTCTACAGTATAAATATAAACATGTCGTCTACAATATGAATATAAACGTGTCTGCTACAACATGAATGGAAACATGGCGTCTATAGTATGAATAGAAATATGTCGTCTACTATATAAATATAAACATATCTGCTACAACATGAATAGAAACATATATGCTACAATATGAATAGAAACATGTATGCTACAACATGAATGGAAACATGTCGTCTACAGTATAAATAGAAACATGTCGTCTACAATATGAATAGAAACGTGTCTGCTATAACATGAATGGAAACATGTCGTCTACAATATGAATAGAAACACGTCTGCTACAATATGAATGGAAATATGTCGTCTACAATATGAATAGAAACATGTCTGCTACAACATGAATGGAAACATGGCGTCTACAGTATGAATAGAAACATATCGGCTACAATATAAATAGAAACATGTCTGCTACAACATGAATGGAAACATGTCTGCTACAATATGAATATAAACATGTCGGCTACAATATGAATAGAAACATGTCTGCTACAACATGAATGGAAACATGTCGTCTACAGTATAAATATAAACATGTCGTCTACTATATAAATATAAACATATCTGCTACAACATGAATGGAAACATGTCTGCTACAATATGAATAGAAACATGTCTGCTACAACATGAATGGAAACATGTCGTCTGCAGTATAAATAGAAACATGTCTACAATATGAATAGAAACGTGTCTGCTATAACATGATTGGAAATATGTCGTCTACAATATGAATAGAAACACGTCTGCTACAATATGAATGGAAATATGTCGTCTACAATATGAATAGAAACATGTCTGCTACAACATGAATGGAAACATGGCGTCTACAGTATGAATAGAAACATATCGGCTACAATATAAATATAAACATGTCTGCTACAACATGAATGGAAACATGTCTGCTACAATATGAATATAAACATGTCGGCTACAATATGAATAGAAACATGTCTGCTACAACATGAATGGAAACATGTCGTCTACAGTATAAATATAAACATGTCGTCTACAATATGAATAGAAATGTGTCTGCTACAACATGAATGGAAACATGGCGTATATAGTATGAATAGAAATATGTCGGCTACTATATAAATATAAACATATCTGCTACAACATGAATGGAAACATGTCTGCTACAATATGAATAGAAACATGTCTGCTACAACATGAATGGAAACATGTCGTCTGCAGTATAAATAGAAACATGTCGTCTACAATATGAATAGAAACGTGTCTGCTATAACACGAATGGAAATATGTCGTCTACAATATGAATAGAAACATGTCTGTTACACCCAGAAACGTGTCTGCCCCGGTGTGAACAGAACCATATGCCCCGGTGTGAACAGAACCATATGCCCCGGTGTGAACAGAACCATATGCCCCGGTGTGAACAGAACCATATGCCCCGGTGTGAACGAACCATATGCCCCGGTGTGAACGGAACCATATGCCCCGGTGTGAACGGAACCATATGCCCCGGTGTGAACGGAACATATAGCGCCAATTCAATCATTGTTTCACACAATGGAATTTCCATTTCTATGACAGGAAACGCTACGCAAATCACGAAAACATGTCAACGCGCCCGCACGCGCACATAGGCACGCGTGCACATCCCCCACACATACGCACATGCGCACGCACGCACGCACGCACGCACACACACACACACACACACACACACACACATCAATATCGTGTGATCCCGCTGTACCCTCTGTCTGACCGTCTCGTTGCCGTAAGACGACGAACTACGATTCATCCCCGATCGATCGTCGGGCGGCGCCTTCCCAGCCGAGTCTTGCTTCGAGTCACTAGCGACGCCACCTGCAACACGACAGTTCAGTCGACCGAAACACGCCCAGTCAGCACTGCAGCTAGTGCGTGTACAATGCCGTGTATTGCAAGATTTATAGGTATGGAATACCACATTTGGCGTCATTTCTCTTGCGTGAAAAATGCTGTAAACTGGGCCACTGGATTACGTATAGAGTGACAATTGGACAATTTGTATATAAAGATATGTTCTTATAATCGCGTATAGTGTACACTCCGTGGGACTGCTCAAAGCGCCTTGCACTCCACCACTTGGCAAACCTGTACATTTGAACACCATAATTAATTTTTGTCATGGAAGCTTTCAGCTACGCTGCAAAAAGCAATACAAAGTGATCGAAATGACTAAGCTTCGAAACGGTAACAAGAAGATTCGGACCCGGATTATGTGGACTGAGAGTTCGACGTTCTATCCATTACGCCTTTGTGTGTACGTACTACACTTTGGTCATTTTAAACTGCACCATGTCGTGTAGTACACCTACTTTGTAGTGGCCACATGTCACACCGTCAATTTTACACAGAACCGTCCCAGAGTGTTTTCTCGTAATCGAGCACGTTATTTCTAAATCAAACCACGTCGTGGGCTTCTCTAACTACCGATGTCTGTGACCGACATTGATATTACTAAACGACAAGTCGTCTACCACGCACCGTATACGCTCATCTCCGAGTTACAAGGAACCTCGACAAGACGACGACTATACAAACAACGCGCATGAAGCAATGCCAAGAAACCGACAGGACGCCGCCATTCGGGTCGAAACGACGCAGAACGTCGTAAGACGTCACAACCACTGACGTCATTGTGTCCGATTCGCGATCGGCATGTGGAAAGACGCTGTTGACCATGACACTGCCAGTCTTATTGCGTAACAGTAATAAACACATGTTGATGGACATTTCATTGATACATGACCAGTTGGGTGGTACTCGGCCGTGCAAGGGAAAATATTCATTGTTCACATAAACTCACATCTATGCCATTGGAAGTTGACCCGGACTTCTTCTTCGACTTCGTCCATCACTCAAGACGGGAACGCCTATCGCCCTAACAAATGATGCTGTCCTCCCCAGTGCCTCGAGATTGCCACACAACTTCTCGTACAGGAGGGTGTCCTCTGGCCACGCATGCCGCCTACGGCCATCCTGTAGTGGGCAGTGCTGGAGTAGGTGCTCACTGGTCATCGGGCCGGTTTCACAGGAGCACATCTCGGACTGGCCGATCTTCATTTTTATTGTATGAATGTGCTTTTATTCTGTCGTGTCCTGTTCGGAGTCTGAGCAAAATGACCTGGTAGCTCTGCTGAGATGGTAATAGCTGTCATTCTTGTTGTGCTTGCGGTACTGTTGACGTCATTTTCTCTCTGCCAGGGTCTTTGTGATGGTTTTTTCATTATTGTATGATACACCTTTATTGTTTTGCTCCAGTTGTCCCCCTTCTTGTGCAAGCCTGTCAGCTGTTTCATTTGACCCGGTCTAAATAAATTCAACCTTAGGGAATGGTCCCACAATTTGGTGTAGGCCTACTCCTCCAATCATTGGCACTAAAATTTAAATCCAATTGTTTACAGAAAGCTATTGTGGACATAATGCTGAACACCACAAATATGCACAACACTGACACCCATTCCCAATTCCTGCAGTCTACCCGCAATTATAAAACTGTTACTTGTAACTGGCCTCGTTTTAGGACAACTTCGACCTCAGGTTTAATTCTGCATTTGTTTTGAAATTATTTATCAAACAGTATGTCGAATTCGACGAAATCCAGTCAGTTACTTTACCCATAACAATTGGCGTTCCACAAGGCTCAATTCTTTGTTCACTATTATATGCATAAGTTATTTCTTGGTAACAACACACACACACTCACACACACTCACACACACACACACACACACACACACACACACACACACACACACACACACACACACACACACACACACACACAATAAAAGTACTCAAACTTTTATAAATGAAAAACTATCGAAAGTTACTGAACGGATAAATATAAACAAACAAAAAAAGCAAAAGCAAATCAAAATACATGCATTTTTCACATGCCCAATAAACGCATGCAAATTCCCATGCTTATAGTAGACAATGTAAATATTTCAAATGAATTAATTTGTTTAGGATTGACATTGGGCACAAACCTAAACTGAAAAAACAATGACAAAGTATATAATAAGTGTTCCAAAATAATTGGCATTTTAAACCGATTAAAACATGTACTACCTTTAGAAATAAAAGTTACATTATACAGCTTATTAATGTGATTTCATATTCAATATTGCATAAATGTATGGGGCTATCGAGGAAATAGAATATTAAAAATAAAAAGGCAATGCGAATAATAACCTTAAACAAGTATAATTCCCACATTGACCCACTTAAAAAAAATACTTGTTACAAGTAGCAGATATCTTAAAGTTGCAATCATAATTTATTATTTTAATGACATTCATAAAAATCTGGCAGTTTATTTATTCAATTGGCATATTATCCCACTTGCTAACATGCACAATTACAACAGTCGGACAATTATATATATATATACTTATCTTTTTTATTAACTTATATATATATATATATATACATATATATATATACATATATATGCTGCCGACATCCACCTAGAAGTAAGCGCTGACGCGGACGAAAGCCAGACCTACGTTGAGAAGCTCCTGAAAATACACAAAGATGCGTACCAAGCGTGCTTGCAAAGCGCGGTAGCTGAATTCAACAGGAGGGTGGACAGCTTTATGCGTGAGACAACCACCGCGCTGACCGAACTCCGAGTCAGCTTGCAGTACACGCAAACCCAAGTCGAGGAGATCAAAGAGAAGCAGTCGAAGGAAAACATTGACGATCTGTCGAAGAAGATGATCGAATTTGAAGAAATGATCAAGAAAATCGAGCACGCAATCGACTACCAAGAAAACCAGTCAAGACGCTGTAATCTACGTTTCGACGGCGTTGCTGAGGTCGACGGCGAGACGTGGGAGCAGACGGAGAAGAGCGTGCGCAGGGCTATGACAACAGCCCTAGAACTCCCCGAAGCCCAAGTGCGCGCCATCAACATCGGTCGCGCGCACCGAACTGGCGGCATGGGGACGAGAGCCCGGACCATCGTGGTCAAATTCGAGTCGTTCAAGGACCGCGAGCTGGTACTGCAGGCGGCGAAGAAGAAACGGCCTCGTGGCATCTACGTGAATGAGGACTATTCGCAGAGGGTCATGGCGAGGCGGAGAGAACTGCTACCAAAAATGATGAAGGCCAGGGAAGAGGGCAAAGTCGCATATTTGTCATTTGACAAACTGGTGGTAAGAGAGCGACATGATGTCGCAAACCGTGGTTAAACTACCAAGTACCTGTTGACTATCCTTGCAAACGTTTTTGTGATGACTTAACCATGGCGTCAACTACACAACAAAATGACGAGTTAACGCCTCCGTATGATACACCGTTTGATTATAATGAACACTGTTACGAACACGATATTGATACTGATTGTTTGTTGTATAACGATTTGCCCACGCAATGTAAATACTACACCCCAGCACAATTTTCAACAAACTTTAGCCATGTTGGCAAAAACCAGCCAATCAAACTGAGTATGATACACTTTAATGCTCGGAGTTTAAAAGCTAACTTACCCAAGATTAAAGATACTATCCAAAGCATGGAGTATAAATTTCATATAATTGCTATATCAGAAACGTGGCTTAAAGAAAACAATTGGGACGGAAGTGAAGTAAACTGTAACGATGTCGTATTTTCGGGTTACAAACTGTACTGTAATTCCAGAAAAAACAAACACGGTGGCGGCGTTGCCATATATGTGTGTGAATCTGTACTTAACAATTGCCAGTCTTCTGATATTTGTCTAAGGAATATATCGTATGCTGTTGATGACTGTTTTGAAAGCATCTTTATTGAGATACAAATTAGTAAACACGAAAAAATCATTGTCGGTTGTATGTATAGAGCACCGAATACCAGCATCAGCAAATTTAATGACAATCTCTCATTCATACTGGGAAATCTCACTAGCAAAATCGTGTATATATGTGGTGATTACAATATAGACCTATTGCACTGCGAAGAGCAAGCTGAATCAAAATATTTCATTGATCAAATGTTCAGCTCTGGGTTATATCCCTTGATCACCAGGCCCACACGAGTAACAAGCACGACTGCTAGTATAATAGATAACATTTTCTGTTCTGAACTGTGTAGAAACAAAATGTGCGGCATTGTTTTAAGCGATGCTACAGACCATATGCCAATTTTCGTCCTGTGTGACAACAGCACTTATGCGGTTATTAACGATGATCCAACATATAAATATAACAGAACGTTAGATGAGGACTCATTAAACAAATTTAAGCACGATTTAAATTATGCAAACTGGGACACTGTAATGAACGAGTCAAACCCTGATTTAGCATTCTCGCGCTTTATGCAAATACTAAATAATACTTATAACGATGCCTGTCCTGTAAAAACTACAACGTATTCAGGAGAGACAAAAAAGAATGATAAACATTGGTTATCAAGAGGGCTAAAAAACGCTTGCATAAAGAAGAATAACATGTACTTAGCGTTTCTAAAAAATAGGACAGAATTAACAGAAATCCGCTACAAAAATAAGTTAACAAAATTATTACGTCTAGAAAAGAAAAAATATTACAGAAAAAAACTCGACGATTGTAAGACTAATATAAGGGCAACTTGGAAAACTCTTAACAGCATAATAGGTAAAAGAAAATCTGATACCACATATTTGAACAAGTTTCATGTTGGCGATAACATAGTAGTATTAGAAAATAAAGAAATAGCTAATCATTTTAACAATTTCTTCGTCGATATAGGTACTAAATTATCCAACCTCATAGAACCCTGCCCGGGAACAAAGCCAACCGACTTTGTAAAACGTACTGTATCACAATCAATGTATATGTCCCCCGTTACTGAGCAAGAATTACTCGAAATTGTGTCTGGGTGCAAAAGTAAAACTTCATACGGACCTGATGAAATCAGAATGAAAACAGTTAAGCATGTAATAAAGCAAATTGTACAACCGCTAATCCACATTTTTAACAGATCTTTGATCAGCGGATCATTTCCAAATGAATTGAAATTAGCAAAAGTCATTCCTATATTTAAGTCAGGAGATCGTTTTCAGTTTTCTAATTATAGACCTATATCTCTCTTATCCCAATTTTCAAAAATACTTGAAAAAATATTCAACAAAAGGCTAAGGTCTTTCATTGAAACACAACACATATTGACAGATGGGCAGTATGGCTTCAGAAGTAATCACTCAACTTCACTAGCTTTAACAGAATTTGTCGAAAAAATTACATCCGCAATGGATAAATGCCAAAGCATGATTGGGGTCTTTATCGACCTAAAAAAAGCCTTTGACACTGTTGACCACAACATACTGCTAAGTAAATTGCAATGCTACGGAATCAGGGGTCTGGCTCTGGCCTGGATAAAAAAGCTACTTAACCAACCGTAGACAATATGTATGCTATAACAACAGTAATTCAGAACAAAAGGAAATCAAGTGTGGAGTCCCGCAAGGTTCAATCCTTGGCCCGTTATTATTTATTCTGTACATAAATGATATGTGTGAAGTCTCAACATTGCTTGACATTATTTTGTTTGCTGATGATACACACATTTTTTATTCCGCTAGTAACACAGATGAAGTAAGCACTGTTATTAACAACGAACTAAAAAAACTAGACCTGTGGTTTCGAGCGAACAAATTATCACTTAATGTGAACAAAACACATTTTATAATGTTCAACAATAAAAAGCAACCTAGAACAGGTGTGAATATAGTTTTGAATGGGAAAAACATTGAGCAGGTATCATATACTAAATTCCTTGGAGTAACCATTGACGAAAACGTAACATGGAGAGAACACATAAAAATGGTTGAATCAAAAGTATCAAAAAACATAGCAGTTTTGTATAAAACTAGGCATGTTCTTGATTGTCAAGCGTTACACACATTATATAATTCACTGAACCACATATGTCATATTGCTGTGAGATCTGGGGAAATACTTATCAATCTAGACTCAGAAAACTATTTATGTTACAGAAAAAAGCTATACGGATTATTTATAATCTTAATTATCATGATCATACATCTGTATTTTTCCATCTCTCAAACATGCTTAAATTTCATGATTTTGTTAAATACAAGACTATGATCATACTTTATAAAGCAAACAACCATTCTTTAAATGGTCGTGTTCAAGCATTATTTGAACCAACCGCAGCTATACACATACATGATACAAGACAAAGCAAACTTTTCTATGTTAAAAAGACAAACACCACCCTCCGACTGCTGTCAATCACCGTCAAGGGTATAAAAACGTGGAACAATTTACCAAATAAATTGACTCAGCTTCCAAGTTTAACACAATTTAAAAAAGCAATCAAGTTGTCATTACTTTCTACATATTTGTGAATTGTTAATTGAAGGTGACGTTTTGTTAAACCCATGTAATAGTAACACAAGCACTATAGTAAACAGTCTATAAAATTATATGAGTTGTTTTATATATTATATATTATTTTGTGATTTATTTATAATTCCTGTTGTATTTATTCAGTTTTCATAGTTCGAGTAGGGCATAGCAACACATAAGTCTATGACTTCAGCTATGTCCTTTCAGCAGCAGCAGCAGCAAACCATACTGTGCATGTATTATGCTGTTGTTGTTGTTGAATAAACGTTCATTCATTCATTCATATATATATATATACCAGCACTCGTTCTACGTACGCTCTCTCCCACTGTGGAACTCACTCACACAAGAAGCAGTTGCACCGTCTACTGCAGAGGTGTTCCAGAGAGCCGCTCTCCCAGTCATCCAGTCATTGATATTATAGATGCCCATTTTTGTTTTAATCATGGACTGCGTGGGTTTATTTAGTTTTAATGACTTATCTTTTTTATTAACTTATTTATTTAGTGTTTTAGTCAACAATGACGTTACAAACTGCAGGATAGTGAAGTATCACCTTTTAGCAGTATATTCTTGAAGACTTGAATATATAATTAGATATATATATATATATATATATATATATATATATAGATACACTGTATATATATATATATATATATATATATATATATATATACAGGGTGTGTATGTATGGTCGATTCTTACGAAACCTGGAAAACTTTGTCTTATTTCATTAAATGGCCCGCCATTCAAACATAATTCAAAGGATACGCACAACTAATATGCCATATGATGTATAATAAATGTGGGCAAACAATATGTAAAAATGGTGCGCTATCGTGAATGACTAATTTTTGAGAAATATTTTCGTGTAAATACTATTTCACCGATACTGCGCAAAACACAACTTTCCGTGTGCATTAAACGTAAAAAGAAACATGCTTTATTCCACTATTAAATATGCAAGCCTTAAAATATACTATATATGTGTGCATGAATAATTTATGTGTAATCCCAGTCACATTTTGCTGAGATAATCTTTCTCCGAAAAAAACATGAAAATGGTCAGAAAATACGATGCCACGCGAAAGCCTTTTAATGGCAAATAACTCAGTCACATATATACATTAGTAATATATTTGCACATATATATTTGCATGCACATATTATGTTACATATAATAAGCCAATATTAACTATGCGTTTTGCATCGTAACGTTGGATATGTGTTTGCGTGGTATCATCGGTCTCTCATAATATTCCTTTTGAAAGAAAGCATTTGTTAACATAGTTTACGCACTAAAGTGTGATAGTATAATGAGGATAACACAAAGCTATGCTGTGGAAATGTAGTTTTGACTAACACAACATATCAAGTTGTTACTTCATTGTGTCTTGACATTTAACACAATAGTGAGTTTAGCTATTATGATTTTTTTGTCGGGCATATACTAAATATCAAGATTTGCTTTTCATAAAACATACTGTACTGGTCTTTTCATTAATACATGTCACCATAAATTGTAGATTAATAGCAGCATGTGTTGTCTATGCATTCTCTTTCATGCAATATCTATGCGTTTCGCGGGGTATCAATTATTTTACAAACAACGTATTCCTGCTTTGTGTTTTAATAAAGTCAATTTTCACAAATGACGAGAACTGACATGCAATAGTACGGAAAACACACCAAGAACGTGAAGCTCATCGAAATGAGTTCTACAATGGATTCGTTCTAACTGGAATTTCACTTACGACGCGCGAACCTTGGTGAACACTCACGGCAATGGTTGGAAGCGGGCGATGGAAAAAGACTTGCGAAGGTGTGTGCCGTACTTTGCAAAGTTGGAGGAAACTGCGGCGTGCCATGCTATAAAGAGTTGGCGGAAACTACGGTGAAGAAAGGAGTTTGTGGGGCAAGAAGCCTTCTACAAAACGCTTTGTTACAAAGAAAACTAAGATGACGGTTGTCCGTGCATCCTCCATCTCAGTCAAAACCAGCTGTGGCATCATCAATTCATGGAACACCACCACACTTCAACAGTCTCATGACCGCTCACGCTATGGTCCCAAGTTCCGGCCAAATGTACATGCGAAACAGATATTGCTTGTCTGGATTATGCTACGCCAAATACATTGCAGGATATAATTATGTCCGAGAAGGACAGCAACACACATCATAGTGTTCATGGTTCACACTGCTATTGCTGACGCTGCTTCACTGCTGACACAGCCACAACTGACAACACAGCCACCACTATTGACATAACCACCACAGATGTCATATTACTGTTCACCCCCATATGTGAAAGGTCATCAAATATGTTTATCAATGATGACTTCATTGCTGTAAAATATGATAACAAGTAGTACGTAGACAAGGTCAATAAAGGACACCATCATTGTTAAAGACACCAACGCGAGGCTGGTTGAAATGCGGAAAGCGGGTTATAAAGAATGGGAACTGTCATACCAGGTGATTTCACAAACTTCTGTCGGCAGTGTGTACGACATTCTAGCCAACGTCAAAAAACTTCTGGTGATGATGATATATTTGAACAATAAGTGTTGTTATTCTAGAGGCGCCAGTTGTGTTACATTTATAACATTTGTGGCAACATTATGTGGATAACATATCGTTATCATTCAATCAGAAGTTAATCACACGATTACATCATGGATTTGTACCACCTCTTCTACAAAAAATGGATCAACGCGAAAAGCTATACCAGGTGAAACGCATACGTTTTTGTAACTGTTGAGCTCAGACTAATTTCAAATGTTTTATTGTTATGGTTTCGTTGATAGTTCACCAATCACTTACCGCTAAAAGCAAACTATTTGTTAACCAGCCAGTCTATGTATGCTGGTGGGACTGTTAAGAATATGTTATGTTAAAAGGTGTTATGGTTTAGTCAGAAACAAAATTGTAAATCAAAATATGTTATTAAATATGTTTCACCATGTGTTCCCGGTGCAGAAAGGGCCAAGGCACTGCTTGCATTCCATGTCTTCTCTGAGGCCGACAATACATGGAAGTTTACAAGAATAGGCAAGGCTACATGGTTCAAGATCTGACGTGGTCAATGCCCTTGTTATGTTATCAGCAGCCAGTGAAGTAGCAGAAGATCTGCAGTTTACGTTGGCTAAATTCGTATGCGCTGCATATTGTCCCAAGGGCATCCAGATCAAGCGCATTCCAGAACTGCGATGGCTCCTCTTCTGTAAACACATGGCGGAGATTGACAAGCTACCCCACACAATTAGGGCGCTCAGCCAGCACATACTGAGAGTACACTTGCAGGCTAGAGCGGGGGTCAGGCCAGTACTACTCAGCAGGGTGTTTTGGGACCCACTGCAAAATGGCGACCACAAGACTGCTGATGGACAGCTGACGCCAACCACAACTGACATCCTTCCAGCACACAAGGCCATCATTGAGATGGTACGATGCCAATGCAAAAGAGATTGCTCATCACAGAGGTTTTCCTAAAGATAAGAAAGATGTTTTGAAACTTAATCCGAATGAAAAATTCCAAAAATTCTATCCTGCCTATTATAACTCTTCCCACAAGAATGTAAAGTAGAAATGCAACACTGATTGACAAAATATACTGTAAATCACCAAACCCTCTTACCATTGCATATAGTGGCATATTGGCTGCAAAAATCTCTGATCACGTGGCTATATTTGCTGCGCTTAATTTCAATATAATTAAAACATATACTGTAACTGATAATATTACCACATTCTATAGATGCCCTTCTGATTATCACTTGTTTTTATGTTGTCGTACAATTCCTCTATTGCTTCTTCTCTCACTCTTGCCACCACCTTCTTAGCCGTTGTTTTCGCTCTCTTCTAATGTCTATCTCTGCTCCTGTTCGTTTCCATTTCTTCTCTCTGTCTTTCTTTTCCTAGACTGCATTCTCAGTGTCAACATTCCAACACCAGCTTTCTACTCCGGACTTCTTCTTCCCCGCTGACCTCCCACATACTTCCTCACCATACTTCCTGATCTGCTCCGTAGTTTCGTCCCACCATTCTTCCACGTTCTCCGTTGTTACTTCATCTTTATCTGGTAGTCTCTTCACTATATTTATCCAGAAGTTCTTTCTCACTTCGTCCTCTTTTAGCTTCCACCATCTGATCTGTTTCCTTCCCACTGTTCTCCTCTGTCTTGTTTTTTTCACCTCCAGTTCAGAAAATAGTACCCTGTATTGTGTGGTGATTGCCTCTGTGGCTAGTACTTTACAGTTCTTTGATTCCTTAGCACGCTCTTTCCTCACAATGATGTAGTCAATTTGGGTTTCTCGTCCCCCGCTGTTATAGGTTACAAGGTGGTTCCTTCTCTTCTTGTAGACTGTATTCAGTATCCTCAGCTGGTGTACTGTAGCAAAGTCTAGTATATTTATGCCTTCCTCGTTTGCGACCCCTATTCCGTGTCCTCCGTATACGTCATTATATCCTGTCCGATCTCTTCCGACATGTCCATTTAGGTCTCCTGCCGCCACCATTCTATCGCAACTTGGTACAGCTTGCATCTCACCATCTATGTGCTCCCAGAATTCTTCCTTTTAGGGCCATTGTTATTCCTAATTTACATTAATGATCTAGCAACAGTGAGCAAAATGTTTTGTCCAATCGTGTATGCAGATGATTCCAACTTGCTGAGCTCAGTAAATACTTTTACAGATGAACAAATGACTTGGCTACAATTTTAATTTCTTGGGGTTATAATAGATTCAAACTTAACATGGTCTCCTCATCAAAACTATATAGCCAACAAATTATCAAGGATATGTGGAATTCTCACTAGATTAAAACATTACAATATACATCCTAAAGATAATATATTCTTCACTATTTATGTCACACCTAAGCTATGGTATATTAACATGGGGTGGCAAACGAATAAACAAACTTAAAAAACAAACAATTATATCTATATCAAACAGTAAATATAATTCACACTGTACATTATTACTTAAAGAACTAAAACTATTAAAAACAGATGACCTTTATAAATTATCATGCATGAAATGTGTCTACAGATATAAAATAAAACCGTCCCAGAATATTTCCAAGACAAGTTCTCTACTAATGAAAATATATTTAGACCAGCAAGACAAATAAAGGCACCTCAACACTTTACCAATACAATAAATAATTTCCCACAAACCTATAACTGTGATATTAAAATTAAACAGACTAATACAATATACTGACGCCTTTGTATCATACATACTATACCACATCTGCTTCAAGAAAACTTTCTTTCACAAATTGCCATGGCAAAAATTAACACCCATTCATATCAAGGCTTCGTAAGTTACTGCAAAACATATATATCATAAGTAAATATGACACGGAATGTGACACCAATAACTGCTACATCTGCAAACAGAATATACCAACTGAAGCATAGAAATTATAAATGTTATTGTCCAAATGTTAATTGTACTTTACTGTTATTTAGGATTTCTTAAAATGTTATCTTTACTTCTCTGTAATTATTGCATCATATCAATGATAATTTGACTTACATTCTAATCACACTCACACGTTAGAAAATAAAAATTAGGCATTTACATTGTTGACACTATTATATAGTATTAGCTTTGTTAAAACTATTAGCACTGTTATATGTGTTGTTTATAAATGCACATTTGTTTAAAACTTTCAGTCTAATCAGGTAGCATTAACTATGATTATTAGGGAGGCCTGTACGATATCTTTCAAGTCTTAGTGCAGGCCTTCCTGGATTATCCACTCTGCAAAATATGTACAAACTGTTTCTTTTACTATGTATGTATGATGATCTAAAATAAACTTCTAAATAAACTTCATATAAAATAAAGATAAATTGTCCACGTAGGGCCTACCGTAATACTATTTTATTACATAGGAAGAAATATGCAGCTTCACATACTTTTATCCGGGTCAAAAGATAAACAAGTGCACGTTGCAGGCCACATTAACTTATGATGTGATCGGGACTGCTTTGTCTTGTAAAGATATACTTATGCAATAAAGATGATCGCCTGTTTGTAAAGTCATGGAAGAACTCGCAATCGTATCAAGTAAAACAAACGAGACACATACCATGATCGCTGTCGGTGACAGTGATCGATAATAGAAGAAGGATAGTAGATCGCCACGGCACAGCACACGACGGTACATTCTTGCTTTCACTCAGTTGTATTCAATACAATCCTGTTCTGTTTAGTGTATCACTGGCACTGCGTTAGTTAAATGTATTGTAATAACCATATAAATTGGTTAATGGAATTAATTGATCAGTTCTAAACAAGTCATAGCCAGGCTTAGCCTTAGGCTTAGCCTAGGCCCTAGCCTAGGCCCTAATCAGGGTAATGGCTAATCACTAAAATCAGTAATCATGATTGGCACAACACTTGTGGATCTAAGCTCTGGCTGTCCGGCCTGTGCACAACAAAGATACCAAAAGGATTACCGTTTACTACCAAATAAAGGCTAAACTTCTAAAAAAAGTTTATAACAACAGATCATTTGCAGCTGCAATCAATAATATATTTCTACTTGCTGTTTGTTTCGAACGCTCAACAATGTTCTAGTAACTGACCAGTCTGTATATTATTGTTGTTACAATGGTATGGTCTATATTATTGTTGTTACAATGGTATGGTCTTAATACTTATGAGCCAATAATGAGGTCTCATTCAACTAGTCAGCCTTTCTCAGAAAATTATCGTCAAGCCGACCTTTCTATTCTAGCACTGAGGGTGGTCGCCCCCCAGGGTGCATGTTGCCTTAGTGGTTCTTTTACGTGCTAAATTGAGACGGATTCGACGTTAACGTGATCTTCAAGTCACGAGGGATACGTAGTCCCCAATGTTGAGAGCCAGGTTTTTACACCTAATATATCATACATCAATGGTCTGGGTTTTAAACTCAGATCACTAGAATGCCAAGAGGATGTGCTAAACACTACACTTATGTGCTCTGTCTGCAGGTAATATACAAAGAAAAACATTATAGAACATACAGAACGTGTGCTTCCTAGACGGCACCATGTTTGTCGATAGTCTCACATGACAAAGATCGCCGCTACACCAGATTATGTTGGTCGTTGCTGGTCACCTGATCGAGTTTCGTCTTGCTTCTGAATCCATACTGATAGATATCAGAGCTCCAATGTTTTTGTGATATTTTCTAAGCTGACTATGCGAGTGATATAAGTTGTTTATGTGTATCATTGTGGCATGCCAGTACTGTGCCTTCTTAGTATTGTTCTAAAAATATGACACGCAGCGTTTGGGGGCAGATTGGTGGCATTTTCTCCCAGCTGCCGAGGTCCACTCCCTTCTTCTCAGTTACTGATTTTATGTAATAGTTCTTGTTTGTTGCTGCTGGTGAGGAACTCCCCATAGGGCGTCACTGTAGCTTTACATTCGCTTTACCAGGAAATATTTGACATGCCGTAATTGGCAGACAAACAAACAAAACAAACATCTGGGTAAGAGAGAAGAGAAAGGTCATAGACGTGATAGAAGAAATCAGAAGACAGAAGTGGACCTGGGCAAGGCACATCAGCAGACTACGAGATAACCGATGGACATCGCGAATCCCAACGTGGAGACCATACGAAGGGAAATGATCTAGAGGAAGACCGGCGAGACGGTGGAGAGACGAACTAGACGAGTACTGGATGGGCATCATCTGGCGCAAGACAGGGAGATTTGGAAACGACATGCTGAGGCCTTCGCCCAACCACAGGACACTACGGCTGCATAATGATGATGATGATGATGATGAATTGGCGAGTGCAGAAATTAATTCATCAGCGGAAACGCGTTTTAAATTAAAAGTATGTAATACTGATGGTGACTATTGTGCTCTGTGTGTTGTGCTCGGCGTGTTGTGCTCGGTGTGTTGTTCTATGAATGGGTGTAAGCTAGCTGCAAAGATTAATTTCCCGATCCTTAAAATTCGCTGGCATTGAGTTTTCTCCCCTTGATCGTATCAAACTAAGGCAATCTTAACTGATCCTAGTCACCCCCTGTATTCACTCGGAGAGTAGTCGGGTAAGCAATATATATATGTGTGTGGGAGGGTGGAGTGGTGTGTGTGTGTGTGTGTGTGTGTGTGTGTGTGTGTGTGTGTGTGTGTGTGTGTGTGTGTGTGTGTGTGTGTGTGTGTGTGTGTGTGTGTGTGTGTGTGTGTGTGTGTGTGTGTGTGTGTGTGTGTGTGTGTGTGTGTGTGTGTGTGTGTGTGTGTGTGTGTGTGTGTGTGTGTGTGTGTGTGTGTGTGTGTGTGTGTGTGTGTGTGTGTGTGTGTGTGTGTGTGTGTGTGTGTGTGTGTGTGAAAGCCAAAACAAAGATATATTCAGATTAATTTGTTCCATATGCAGTCAGACTTTTAAACAGTATGTGATGGTTCTTTCAATTTCACTCATTTCTTATTGGTGATTTTATGTTTATTCATGTTTGTTAAACTGCTTTGCTTGCTATATTCAAACCTGTGCAATATGTTTTTTGTTAATGTTTAATTCTTAAAATGGTGTATAGTTATCTGCAATGTTGTTATAATTCTATATTGTTGTACCCACTCCTTTGATTAAATGTGTTTAACACATTCGATATTTACTCTTTCAGCGGACAAGATGGCGTTATATAAGATGACGCCGCTTAAACGTTTGACGTGTGCCGCAGCGAAGTGCTGTCGCGTGTGGTTGGACGGAGGGACGGGCTTCTGTCTACAGATGTGTCCTATAAAGACAGTCCGGTTTTGTTGGTAAGTGACTTCCCGTCGTTTCTGTTGCCCTTTCACGATTACTGACTATGTTTTCGTTACTAATTCTTGAACTTTATTTAATCTTCTAACACTAATTAATTCGAGGACACGTTGTGGATTTCTCCATTGAACTGCACTCGTTTAGTTACTGACAGTCCTTTATGGATGTAGGTTTTCATTTTAAGTTTTTTTGCGCATGCGCTATTACTGTTGCGGCCTTCCGGTGACGTCATAATTTACAAATCTGCCGACAGACGCCCACCGGGTCAAACATGGACGTTGAGAAACGTCGTTTAAAGAACAATAAATACTAAATGAACCGTAAGTCTGCCTCTGCTTACAATATTGTCGCTACTTCGGGGTTCGACCATTAAAAGTATGCCTATTACGAATATATGGCGATGTTGAAATGTTTCGTTAGCTATGCAAGTAAGCAAATAATTTCGGAGTTGAAAACTAGGTATTTTTGGACTGTCGATAAGCCAATGGCTTCATTTGCCACTTGCCGTCTTCAGCATGTTGGATTGCAGTGTTACCGAATTCTGCTTAATCTTGTTCAATCTTTATTACTATTATTATTACTAGCAAAATATCCATCCAGCGGACGGGTTAACATAGTAGTTGGTAAGCGGCTCTGTGTGATCGTCTTCATGATTACGCCAGAAACCAAATCCTTTCTTCGATGTTATATGCCAGAGATTGCTACGTACATACATACACTGGGGACGGTTTCGCGATGTATTTGTGCCGGACGTAAATGGAATCGCATTTCAAGAAGTTGAAGTATCCTACATGCGGCAATGTTTGACAAACATTCATATTATGATAAATAATTTTGAAAAATTTAATAATCGTTCATTTTAGTACCAATACATAAAAAACACGTTAAGTAGATGCTAGTCCCCAACGTCGCGAAATCGATAAAGTGAATGTTTACCGCTAACTGCGCATGACAAAACGGCGCTACGGCCACTTGCAAGTACGTGGAGGTTTGACGTAGATTTAGGTAACTTGGAATAATC
This sequence comes from Escarpia spicata, assembly GCA_963995525.1. Classification (NCBI taxonomy): domain Eukaryota; kingdom Metazoa; phylum Annelida; class Polychaeta; order Sabellida; family Siboglinidae; genus Escarpia; species Escarpia spicata. Next base: position 18,606,757 of record OZ023214.1, on the reverse strand, counting down.
GACAATCGTAGAAGACAAACAGCTTTGCATACTGACGTCACAATGCGAATTCTGACCAATCGATGTGACCTAAGTACAAATGCTAATAAAAACTTGCTGGACGTGGGCCCAAAAAAGTACGGACATTTCCGGAAAATCAGGCTGGCCATTTTGAGCTCTGTCAAAGCATGTAGGCCCTGTGCACTTCAAAGTCAATTGTTTAGGATAAAACAGTTGCATATTCTTAATATAAATAAGTATCCATTATTGTAAATTAGCTTCACTGTTATAAGTACGATCAATTGTTTTAAAAACGATTCCATTCACTTTTAACGAAAATCACTGTTTCTCGCAACTTTGCACGTGTTTTCTACGATTGTTGTAAGCAAACCTTCCCAAATTGAGCAGAGGACGGTTTGCATAGTAGAAAATGTCAAATTTCGCCAAATTTGGCGACCGAGATGCAAACTGTTTGAAAGGGAAACCAAACACGCACTCATGCACACACACACGCACACACGCACACACGCACACACACACACACACACACACACACACACACACACACACACACACACACACACACACACACACACACAAATACCACGGGAGATTGGGATTAGCGGACACGGAACCAAATGAAGGATTGAATGTGGCAATAGCGCAGTTGAACATACCTTAGTATAATGTTGCTATTCATTTAATCATCAGATTAAAAAAGAACACAGCAGCTCCTGATGACAACAATTGGACAGACAAAGTCAAAGATGACAAGTGAATAAAGAAGCCATTGGCCAACATTGCTTATCTCTATGTGTTCTTTTGAGGTATTTCTCAATTTCGTTTTTAAACAAATTCCCACTGCTGACATTTGCACAATAACTACTATAGATAATCTGCCACTGTTTCCCTCGACCCCAGCATGTCCGTCAGCTCGTCGGGTGCCGGTCCCGTCAACGTGGCCGGGCGACAGGAGACGACCGGCTCGGTGTTCCGCGACACTGCCGAACCGAGTCTCAACCTGTCGTTTTGCGGCTGCGGCTTCCTCGGCCTCTACCACCTCGGCGTCGCGACAAAGTTCGCCCAGAGAGGCCGACGCTTCCTGAGTCGTGTCGACCGCTACACCGGGGCGTCGGCCGGTTCGCTCATCGCGTGTCTCCTCGGTATCATAGGGCCGGATCTGCGCACCATCAACGTGAGTACTGAACCATCTAGACTAGAGTGTCTTCACACACACAGCCTCCTAGCGAATGCATTAATTCACAGAGCCATCTAGCGAGTGTATTCACTAACAGAGCCACCTAGCGAATTCTGTCAGTTGTTCAAATAGGTCGTCCGACTGTCATTCTGGTCCATTGTTGCGTTATAAATCTCATAATATATCCCCCAGAATCCCATGTTATAATTATATGATTATAAAGGCCTGCGCGTCCATCTGCACAATCGATATTTTGCATCAAATACATATTTTGCATCAACACATATTTATCGAGCTGCTCGATAAATAACGCCTAATCTGATCGTTATTTCTCGAGCAGCTCGAGAAATAACGCGAACTCGGTCCGTTATTTGTCGAGCAGCTCGAGAAATAACGCGAGGCCTGGCTGTTATTTGTCGAGCAGCTCGACAAATAACGTCGATTTTAATCGTTATTTATTGCGCAGATCTGGACGTGCATGCATGTGCACTTAGAAATTTCAAGGCATCTACGTGGACATACTAATTGTTTGAAGTAAATCCGATGCAGTCTGATCGTTTCGTGCCTGTATTTGTCCGTTCTGATGGGAAAATGAAGACTTCTTATTCGTCGAGCTGCTCGAGATGAGAAATAATGCCGACTTCGTTCGTTATTTATCGAGCAGATCTGGACATGCATGCATGTGCACATAGAACTATTTTCAAGGCATCTACGTGGACATACTAATTGTTTGAAGTAAATCCGATGCAGTCTGATCGTTTCGTGCCTGTATTTGTCCGCTCTGATGGGAAAATGAAGATTTCTTATTCGTCGAGCTGTTCGAGAAATAACGCCGACTTCGTTCGTTATTTATCGAGCAGATCTGGACATGCATGCATGTGCACTTAGAACTATTTTCAAGGCATCTACGTGGACATACTAATTGTTTGAAGTAAATCCGATGCAGTCTAATCGTTTCGTTCCTGTATTTTTCCGTTGTGATGAGAAAATAACATAGTTCATACTTTGAGTGCCATATGTTATCAGTTGTTACCATTTCTGATACAAAAATTAAATATATTACAAAATGAATTACATCATAGTCAACATATAAGCAACATACCGAATTACGCACGCATGCTCACATAGATTAAAAATGTACAAATTACAAACATTATAAAACAGACAACTAGGCAGAAACATATGTCAGTTTACAATGAGAAAGTCAACTGAGAAAGTACTTGTAAATATTTCGGCATTTTTACATCCAATGTTATGTTTGTGTGCATAATTATAAGTTTAATGACTAATCAAAATATTAATTTTCATGAGAAAGTTCAACCTGCAACTGCATCATTTGCCGTGTTCCTTTGATCAAACAATTACCGTCATATGGATGTATACATTACTTCCACTCACGTTTTATTGACGTTTGTAATCCCGGCTGAAGTAAACTGTAATTTACGCAGAGGACGTCAAGGCATACTGTTTGGCTGTGTACACGTGTTAACATATATGTCGTGCAGATCGATTGTATAAAAAACCACTGCTAACTTATCTCCAATCATATATAGTTGTACATCTGTCAAAATGACAAATGTAATGTATTTAATAATATTATCGTACAGGTGTAACCTTGCTTTTAAGTGTACTGTACACTTAACAGAATGAATCGTACGTTGTCACATACCATAACAAACAACAAGGCAATACCATTTGTTTACAAATTTATAAACATCCACAATCAAATTCATAAAATAAAATGCATTTGTTTATACGCTATTATTTTTGTAATTATTTCCATTGTCATCAGTACAAAAAGCAATAACTCACCATTACAGTACATATCACACTGGACAAAAATAATATATCTGTTCATGTCAAAATTGCATGTGATATTGGGCTTGAATTCCTTGCAGGGTGCTGAAGCGTTAACAGAAGGCATACCTACTGCCATTATGGGTCAAGCCCAATTAAGCCACAAAATACAGAAACTATATATATATATATATATACGTTTGGAGCCGGTTCGTGGTTGAAAGTGGAAATTAAGGTGACTTGTGCAAGTCCGACCCGTCATCCAACGAAAAGTGTACAGAATTGGATTAACTGCGAGAACTGTATGGCCTGGTGGCACTGCAGCTGTGCAAGCGTTACAAAAAAGCCACGTAATTTTTACTGCAACGAATACACAAGGCGCCTGCGAAATAAATAATGTGTACAGGTGTAGGCTTGAGGTGATGCCAAGCGATGAAAGGTGTACAGGTGTAGGCTTGAGAAGATGCCAAGCGATGAAGGGTGTACAGGTGTAGGCTTGACAAGATGCCAAGCGATGAAGGGTGTACAAGTGTAGGCTTGACAAGATGCCAAGCGATGAAGGGTGTACAGGTGTAGGCTTGACAAGATGCCAAGCGATGAAAGGTGTACAGGTGTAGGCTTGACAAGATGCCAAGCGATGAAGGGTGTACAGGTGTAGGCTTGACAAGATGCCAAGCGATGAAGGGTGTACAGGTGTAGGCTTGACAAGATGCCAAGCGATGAAGGGTGTACAGGTGTAGGCTTGACAAGATGCCAAGCGATGAAGGGTGTACAGGTGTAGGCTTGACAAGATGCCAAGCGATGAAGGGTGTACAGGTGTAGGCTTGACAAGATGCCAAGCGATGAAGGGTGTACAGGTGTAGACTTGACAAGATGCCAAGCGATGAAGGGTGTACAGGTGTAGGCTTGACAAGATGCCAAGCGATGAAGGGTGTACAGGTGTAGGCTTGACAAGATGCCAAGCGATGAAGGGTGTACAGGTGTAGGCTTGACAAGATGCCAAGCGATGAAGGGTGTACAGGTGTAGACTTGACAAGATGCCAATCGATGAAGGGTGTACAGGTGTAGGCTTGACAAGATGCCAAGCGATGAAGGGTGTACAGGTGTAGACTTGACAAGATGCCAAGCGATGAAGGGTGTACAGGTGTAGGCTTGACAAGATGCCAAGCGATGAAGGGTGTACAGGTGTAGACTTGACAAGATGCCAAGCGATGAAGGGTGTACAGGTGTAGACTTGACAAGATGCCAAGCGATGAAGGGTGTACAAGTGTAGACTTGACAAGATGCCAAGCGATGAAGGGTGTACAGGTGTAGGCTTGACAAGATGCCAAGCGATGAAGGGTGTACAGGTGTAGACTTGACAAGATGCCAAGCGATGAAGGGTGTACAGGTGTAGACTTGACAAGATGCCAAGCGATGAAGGGTGTACAGGTGTAGACTTGACAAGATGCCAAGCGATGAAGGGTGTACAGGTGTAGACTTGACAAGATGCCAAGCGATGAAGGGTGTACAGGTGTAGGCTTGACAAGATGCCAAGCGATGAAGGGTGTACAGGTGTAGACTTGACAAGATGCCAAGCGATGAAGGGTGAACAGGTGTAGACTTGACAAGATGCCAAGCGATGAAGGGTGTACAGGTGTAGGCTTGACAAGATGCCAAGCGATGAAGGGTGTACAGGTGTAGACTTGACAAGATGCCAAGCGATGAAGGGTGTACAGGTGTAGACTTGACAAGATGCCAAGCGATGAAGGGTGTACAGGTGTAGGCTTGACAAGATGCCAAGCGATGAAGGGTGTACAGGTGTAGGCTTGACAAGATGCCAAGCGATGAAGGGTGTACAGGTGTAGACTTGACAAGATGCCAAGCGATGAAGGGTGTACAGGTGTAGGCTTGACAAGATGCCAAGCGATGAAGGGTGTACAGGTGTAGACTTGACAAGATGCCAAGCGATGAAGGGTGTACAGGTGTAGACTTGACAAGATGCCAAGCGATGAAGGGTGTACAGGTGTAGACTTGACAAGATGCCAAGCGATGAAGGGTGTACAGGTGTAGGCTTGACAAGATGCCAAGCGATGAAGGGTGTACAGGTGTAGACTTGACAAGATGCCAAGCGATGAAGGGTGTACAGGTGTAGGCTTGACAAGATGCCAAGCGATGAAGGGTGTACAGGTGTAGACTTGACAAGATGCCAAGCGATGAAGGGTGTACAGGTGTAGGCTTGACAAGATGCCAAGCGATGAAGGGTGTACAGGTGTAGACTTGACAAGATGCCAAGCGATGAAGGGTGTACAGGTGTAGACTTGACAAGATGCCAAGCGATGAAGGGTGTGCAGGTGTAGACTTGACAAGATGCCAAGCGATGAAGGGTGTACAGGTGTAGACTTGACAAGATGCCAAGCGATGAAGGGTGTACAGGTGTAGACTTGACAAGATGCCAAGCGATGAAGGGTGTACAGGTGTAGGCTTGACAAGATGCCAAGCGATGAAGGGTGTACAGGTGTAGGCTTGACAAGATGCCAAGCGATGAAGGGTGTACAGGTGTAGGCTTGACAAGATGCCAAGCGATGAAGGGTGTGCAGGTGTAGACTTGACAAGATGCCAAGCGATGAAGGGTGTACAGGTTTAGGCTTGACAAGATGCCAAGCGATGAAGGGTGTGCAGGTGTAGACTTGACAAGATGCCAAGCGATGAAGGGTGTGCAGGTGTAGACTTGACAAGATGCCAATCGATGAAGGGTGTGCAGGTGTAGACTTGACAAGATGCCAAGCGATGAAGGGTGTACAGGTGTAGACTTGACAAGATGCCAAGCGATGAAGGGTGTACAGGTGTAGACTTGACAAGATGCCAAGCGATGAAGGGTGTACAGGTGTAGGCTTGACAAGATGCCAAGCGATGAAGGGTGTACAGGTGTAGGCTTGACAAGATGCCAAGCGATGAAGGGTGTACAGGTGTAGACTTGACAAGATGCCAAGCGATGAAGGGTGTACAGGTGTAGACTTGACAAGATGCCAAGCGATGAAGGGTGTACAGGTGTAGGCTTGACAAGATGCCAAGCGATGAAGGGTGTACAGGTGTAGGCTTGACAAGATGCCAAGCGATGAAGGGTGTACAGGTGTAGGCTTGACAAGATGCCAAGCGATGAAGGGTGTACAGGTGTAGGCTTGACAAGATGCCAAGCGATGAAGGGTGTACAGGTGTAGACTTGACAAGATGCCAAGCGATGAAGGGTGTACAGGTGTAGACTTGACAAGATGCCAAGCGATGAAGGGTGTACAGGTGTAGGCTTGACAAGATGCCAAGCGATGAAGGGTGTACAGGTGTAGGCTTGACAAGATGCCAAGCGATGAAGGGTGTACAGGTGTAGACTTGACAAGATGCCAAGCGATGAAGGGTGTTCAGGTGTAGACTTGACAAGATGCCAAGCGATGAAGGGTGTACAGGTGTAGACTTGACAAGATGCCAAGCGATGAAGGGTGTACAGGTGTAGGCTTGACAAGATGCCAAGCGATGAAGGGTGTACAGGTGTAGGCTTGACAAGATGCCAAGCGATGAAGGGTGTACAGGTGTAGACTTGACAAGATGCCAAGCGATGAAGGGTGTTCAGGTGTAGACTTGACAAGATGCCAAGCGATGAAGGGTGTACAGGTGTAGACTTGACAAGATGCCAAGCGATGAAGGGTGTACAGGTGTAGGCTTGACAAGATGCCAAGCGATGAAGGGTGTACAGGTGTAGGCTTGACAAGATGCCAAGCGATGAAGGGTGTACAGGTGTAGGCTTGACAAGATGCCAAGCGATGAAGGGTGTGCAGGTGTAGACTTGACAAGATGCCAAGCGATGAAGGGTGTACAGGTTTAGGCTTGACAAGATGCCAAGCGATGAAGGGTGTACAGGTGTAGACTTGACAAGATGCCAAGCGATGAAGGGTGTACAGGTGTAGACTTGACAAGATGCCAAGCGATGAAGGGTGTACAGGTGTAGACTTGACAAGATGCCAAGCGATGAAGGGTGTACAGGTGTAGACTTGACAAGATGCCAAGCGATGAAGGGTGTACAGGTGTAGGCTTGACAAGATGCCAAGCGATGAAGGGTGTACAGGTGTAGGCTTGACAAGATGCCAAGCGATGAAGGGTGTACAGGTGTAGGCTTGACAAGATGCCAAGCGATGAAGGGTGTACAGGTGTAGACTTGACAAGATGCCAAGCGATGAAGGGTGTACAGGTTTAGGCTTGACAAGATGCCAAGCGATGAAGGGTGTGCAGGTGTAGACTTGACAAGATGCCAAGCGATGAAGGGTGTGCAGGTGTAGACTTGACAAGATGCCAAGCGATGAAGGGTGTGCAGGTGTAGACTTGACAAGATGCCAAGCGATGAAGGGTGTACAGGTGTAGACTTGACAAGATGCCAAGCGATGAAGGGTGTACAGGTGTAGACTTGACAAGATGCCAAGCGATGAAGGGTGTACAGGTGTAGGCTTGACAAGATGCCAAGCGATGAAGGGTGTACAGGTGTAGGCTTGACAAGATGCCAAGCGATGAAGGGTGTACAGGTGTAGACTTGACAAGATGCCAAGCGATGAAGGGTGTACAGGTGTAGACTTGACAAGATGCCAAGCGATGAAGGGTGTACAGGTGTAGGCTTGACAAGATGCCAAGCGATGAAGGGTGTACAGGTGTAGACTTGACAAGATGCCAAGCGATGAAGGGTGTACAGGTGTAGGCTTGACAAGATGCCAAGCGATGAAGGGTGTACAGGTGTAGGCTTGACAAGATGCCAAGCGATGAAGGGTGTACAGGTGTAGACTTGACAAGATGCCAAGCGATGAAGGGTGTACAGGTGTAGACTTGACAAGATGCCAAGCGATGAAGGGTGTACAGGTGTAGGCTTGACAAGATGCCAAGCGATGAAGGGTGTACAGGTGTAGGCTTGACAAGATGCCAAGCGATGAAGGGTGTACAGGTGTAGGCTTGACAAGATGCCAAGCGATGAAGGGTGTACAGGTGTAGGCTTGACAAGATGCCAAGCGATGAAGGGTGTACAGGTGTAGACTTGACAAGATGCCAAGCGATGAAGGGTGTACAGGTTTAGGCTTGACAAGATGCCAAGCGATGAAGGGTGTACAGGTGTAGACTTGACAAGATGCCAAGCGATGAAGGGTGTACAGGTGTAGACTTGACAAGATGCCAAGCGATGAAGGGTGTGCAGGTGTAGACTTGACAAGATGCCAAGCGATGAAGGGTGTACAGGTGTAGACTTGACAAGATGCCAAGCGATGAAGGGTGTACAGGTGTAGACTTGACAAGATGCCAAGCGATGAAGGGTGTACAGGTGTAGGCTTGACAAGATGCCAAGCGATGAAGGGTGTACAGGTGTAGGCTTGACAAGATGCCAAGCGATGAAGGGTGTACAGGTGTAGACTTGACAAGATGCCAAGCGATGAAGGGTGTACAGGTGTAGACTTGACAAGATGCCAAGCGATGAAGGGTGTACAGGTGTAGGCTTGACAAGATGCCAAGCGATGAAGGGTGTACAGGTGTAGGCTTGACAAGATGCCAAGCGATGAAAGGTGTACAGGTGTAGGCTTGACAAGATGCCAAGCGATGAAGGGTGTACAGGTGTAGGCTTGACAAGATGCCAAGCGATGAAGGGTGTACAGGTGTAGACTTGACAAGATGCCAAGCGATGAAGGGTGTACAGGTGTAGACTTGACAAGATGCCAAGCGATGAAGGGTGTACAGGTGTAGACTTGACAAGATGCCAAGCGATGAAGGGTGTACAGGTGTAGGCTTGACAAGATGCCAAGCGATGAAGGGTGTACAGGTGTAGGCTTGACAAGATGCCAAGCGATGAAGGGTGTACAGGTGTAGGCTTGACAAGATGCCAAGCGATGAAGGGTGTACAGGTGTAGACTTGACAAGATGCCAAGCGATGAAGGGTGTACAGGTGTAGACTTGACAAGATGCCAAGCGATGAAGGGTGTACAGGTGTAGACTTGACAAGATGCCAAGCGATGAAGGGTGTACAGGTGTAGACTTGACAAGATGCCAAGCGATGAAGGGTGTACAGGTGTAGACTTGACAAGATGCCAAGCGATGAAGGGTGTACAGGTGTAGGCTTGACAAGATGCCAAGCGATGAAGGGTGTACAGGTGTAGGCTTGACAAGATGCCAAGCGATGAAGGGTGTACAGGTGTAGACTTGACAAGATGCCAAGCGATGAAGGGTGTACAGGTGTAGGCTTGACAAGATGCCAAGCGATGAAGGGTGTACAGGTGTAGGCTTGACAAGATGCCAAGCGATGAAGGGTGTACAGGTGTAGACTTGACAAGATGCCAAGCGATGAAGGGTGTACAGGTGTAGACTTGACAAGATGCCAAGCGATGAAGGGTGTACAGGTGTAGGCTTGACAAGATGCCAAGCGATGAAGGGTGTACAGGTGTAGGCTTGACAAGATGCCAAGCGATGAAGGGTGTACAGGTGTAGGCTTGACAAGATGCCAAGCGATGAAGGGTGTACAGGTGTAGACTTGACAAGATGCCAAGCGATGAAGGGTGTACAGGTGTAGACTTGACAAGATGCCAAGCGATGAAGGGTGTACAGGTGTAGACTTGACAAGATGCCAAGCGATGAAGGGTGTACAGGTGTAGGCTTGACAAGATGCCAAGCGATGAAGTGTGTACAGGTGTAGGCTTGACAAGATGCCAAGCGATGAAGGGTGTACAGGTGTAGGCTTGACAAGATGCCAAGCGATGAAGGGTGTACAGGTGTAGGCTTGACAAGATGCCAAGCGATGAAGGGTGTACAGGTGTAGGCTTGACAAGATGCCAAGCGATGAAGGGTGTACAGGTGTAGACTTGACAAGATGCCAAGCGATGAAGGGTGTACAGGTGTAGGCTTGACAAGATGCCAAGCGATGAAGGGTGTACAGGTGTAGGCTTGACAAGATGCCAAGCGATGAAGGGTGTACAGGTGTAGGCTTGACAAGATGCCAAGCGATGAAGGGTGTACAGGTGTAGACTTGATGTGATAACAAGCAATGAAAAGTATAGGATTGGAATTTACATCTGTCATTCAGAATAGTCTTGAATTTCTTTTTCAAATAACCTTGAACAGTCTTGACATCCACATCTCTAGTAGTTTACGCGGACACTGGAAAAAGAAACATCTTCATTTCCCACCAGAACGGACTAATACACGCACAAAACGATTCAACAGCGTTGGATTTACTTCAGACAATTAGACAATTAGTACGTCCACGTAGATGCCTTGAAAATAGTTCTAAGTGCACATGCATGCATGTCCAGATCTGCGCGATAAATAACGAACAAAGTCGGCGTTATTTCTCGAGCAGCTCGACGACAAGTCTTCATTTTCCCATCAGAGCGGACAAATACAGGCACGAAACGATCAGACTGCATCGGATTTACTTCAAACAATTAGTATGTCCACGTAGATGCCTTGAAATTATTTCTAAGTGCACATGCATGCACGTCCAGATCTGCGCGATAAATAACGATTAAAATCGACGTTATTTGTCGAGCTGCTCGACAAATAACAGCCAGGCCTCGCGTTATTTCTCGAGCTGCTCGACAAATAACGGACCGAGTTCGCGTTCTTTCTCGAGCTGCTCGAGAAATAATGATCAGATTCGGCGTTATTTATCGAGCAGCTCGAGAAATAGCCAGGGCGTATTTTATTACATATCATTTGTTTCCTTCGTTGACTCGAGTATCTCAATCAGCATGTTATCTGTATTGTTCACAGAAGTGTTGCATCTTCAGCTATAATCTTGCACAGAGGATCCATGAGACTTGGTTTGGGATCCTGTCACCTCGCAGCGACCTGTTGCAACCACTCGAAATACTACTTTACGATCTGCTGCCTAATGGTACGTTAAACCCGTGAAATTAGATGTACTGCTTGGCGGTACGTTACATCCGGCACGTTAACTGTACTGTCAGGTGATACATTACACCCATGATGTAACCTACTGTCTAATGATACATTACGCCTGTGACGTAAGGTATTCTTCTAGTGGTACATTACGTAATGTAAGATCTACTGTCTGGTATGGCGGTACGTTACATTACACCCGTCATGTAAGATCTACTGTCTGGTATGGCGGTACGTTACATTACACCCGTCATGTAAGATCTACTGTCTGGTATGGCGGTACGTTACATTACACCCGTCATGTAAGATCTAATGTCTGGTATGGCAGTACGTTACATTACACCCGTTATGTAAGATCTACTGTCTGGTATGGCGGTACGTTATATTACACCCGTCATATAAGATCTACTGTCTAGTATGGCGGTAGCAACACGTTATGCCCTACGACTGCCTGACGATGGATTACACCTGTAACGTTAGTTGCTTTTGTAGTCGAAACGACCATGGAAGGACAACACGATTGTTGTCTACAAGTACATCTAAATTTATCGAACGATACATTTAACATGTTGTACGTGCATTGACGCTATTGGCGCAATGGTCGCGTCTGTTGGCTGCGAGTAGAGGTTAACTATTATTACTTGGATGCCGACAGATGCCCATCAGGTCGCCACGGGTCGCCTCTACCTCTCGCTCACCCACAAACAGTCGTCACGCAATGTCATTGTCTCAGACTTTGACTCCAACGAACACCTCGTCCAGGTAGGGCGATTAGAACCTCATCTCCTAATCCATGTAGAACAATTAGAACCTCATTTCCTCGTCCAGGTAGGGTGATTAGAACCTCATCTCCTCATCCATGTAGGACGAATAGAACCTCATCTCATCGTTTAGGTAGGGCGATTAGAACATCATCTCCTCGTCCATGTAGGATGATTAGAACCTCATTTCCTCGACCAGGTAGGGCGATTAGAACCTCATCTCCTTGTCTAGGTAGGGCGATTAAAACATCATCTCCTCGTCCAAGTAGGGCGATTAGAACCTCATCACCTCGTCCAGGTAGGGCGATTAGAACCTCATCTCCTCGTCTAGGTAGGACGATTAGAACCTCATATCCTTGTCCAGGTAGGGCATTTAGAACCTCATCTCCTCGTCCAGGTAGGGCGATTAGAACGTCATCTCCTCGTCCAGGTAGGGTGATTAGAACCTCATCTCCTCATCCATGTAGGACGAATATAACCTCATCTCATCGTTTAGGTAGGGCGATTAGAACATCATCTCCTCGTCCATGTAGGATGATTAGAACCTCATTTCCTCGACCAGGTAGGGCGATTAGAACCTCATCTCCTTGTCTAGGTAGGGCGATTAAAACATCATCTCCTCGTCCAAGTAGGGCGATTAGAACCTCATCACCTCGTCCAGGTAGGGCGATTAGAACCTCATCTCCTCGTCTAGGTAGGACGATTAGAACCTCATATCCTTGTCCAGGTAGGGCATTTAGAACCTCATCTCCTCGTCCAGGTAGGGCGATTAGAACGTCATCTCCTCGTCCAGGTAGGGCGATTAGAACCACAAGCCTCGTCCATGTAGGGCGATTAGAACCACATCTCCTCGTCCATGTAGGGCGATTAAAACCACATCTCGTCCAGGTAGGGCGATTAGGACCTCGTTTCCTCATCCATTAGAGCTACAGGACCTCATCACCTGTGTTCCTCCAGGCACCTCACAAACATTGCAGGCGAATTTAGTGTAGCAACAACTCACACGCACGTATACGCACACACTCACGCACACACACACACACACACACACACACACACACACACACACACACACACACACACACACACACACACACACACACGCACACACACGCACACTCACGCACACACACGCACACACACAATTCGTGGTGCAGCAATTCTCTTTCATGTAATAATAGTTCGAGGTCTATACATATTATTCTGAATTTCGTATTTCAAATATATATATATATATATAAGTATGTATTTCAAGTTTGTTCAAAGTAAAGGATCCATTTTTGTTTCCGGGCGAACGTTGTGCGTGATAACTGAAATATGCCATGGGTGAAAGATGACGAACATTACGTACAGTGTGAAAGTTTAGCTCAATGCTGCATCGCTCGGGTCAGTATCTATCGTGACCCGACTATGACTTTATATTATATGCCTGCCAGCTACGTGTGAAAGTGAAGCGTGAACTAGATATAACTGCTATTCTGTGGTTACCTTCTTGACGTGCGCACCTGGGTAATGCCTGTTGATCAAAACTTAATTGCTTCGCAGTGCCTTCTCGCTTCATGCTGCATTCCTTACGTAACGGGTCCAAAAGCCATCAAGATCAACGGAGAGGTCGGTTCAAACAAACAAATATTTGTATTTAGCGTTCTCAGAAAAAAGTCATACCACATTTTTGAACAAATACGCAACATCGGAACCTCTCTGATTGGATATACGCCTATCCTTCGCCATGTTAACGTAGTCATTAACATCCGATATAATTATTACGTCATAATAGCTGTCACAACATTGTTGCAGCGTCAGTAGTGTAAAGTAATCGAATATCTACAACATTGTTTACTAAAAACGCAGCAGTAAAATTATATTTAAGTTGTGTTGTTGTCAGCGGCACAATATTTATAGACTGCTTTTTGGTACGTGAACGGTTTCCCTAAATTAAATTAGTACAACGTCACAACTGTTTTCAACATCTGTGATCATCAATAGTAAATGGACTTTTAACAAATTATTATATGTATGATAAAATCACTAACTTCAGATTTTTATTTCTATTAAATATCTCCAGTTGTTATTACCCTGAAAGGGGACATTGAAGTGTTCAGAGTTAAAAAAAATTTCGTGAATGAAAGATCCGCCATATGAAGCGAACTTTGGTATCTAATTCGGGTTCAGAGATAGTGTAACTTAATAACACATCTATACAAGGTACAGGTTTTCAAAATGTATTCACCCCCACCGAATAACAAAACTATCAGTATACATACATTGCTAGAGAGACTCGTCAGCCTCCTGCACTCTCTTATCATAGAACGGGTATACCAGGAAATATAAACATGACATCCCTGCTAACACTCATCCGCATACGGTGACGTCCTACCTCCCTCTCCAAAATAACATAATAGTAACAGGCAAATACCATCTTCTGCTATCAACCTAGTGAATGTACATGAGCACCGTTACACATCGACGCATATATAATGTGCTCCTTCATCATAACGTATATAGAATAGAATAATGTTCGGGTCTAACTATACCCTCGGTCGACACGGACGTCAACTTTACGCTCTTCCGACGGTCCGTAACATTCAGAAGTCAAAGCATCTCCGACTGAGTGAGCTTCCTTCTTCTCGTGGGAATTCAGTCATGCCTCGGTTATCGCCTAGGCGCTTGCTACTTCGCTATAAGCCCGTCGTTCCCACGAACGAGCACGACGTTTTAGATGGCCGTCGCACCGACCCGACACTCCGGTATTCTCTTCTAGAATATACATGAATGTAAGATCTCATCGTCTACGCAACCGCTCGGTATTGCTTCGATGTACTGGTTTGATAACTGTAATAATCTCTCGTTACAGAGAAGAGCAGGTTACATCGTCCTTTCTGTGGGTCATTCGGGACCTGTGTGTTCTATCTCTCCCAAACCTCAGTTAATGAACCATATACTTTGCATCTGTCATGTGATCCCTGCTGCTAAGGCCGCACATCATTGCAATAATTTTATCGCCCAATAGGTAATACAACAATTCAACATGTACATAAATCTTCACTATAGCGACATTCCTATACGCTATATAATTATCCCATATAAATTTCCACCCGTAAGTTCCTATACATGTAAAGCTGCTTACCATTTCTACATGTTAGATTCAACTTTCCTACCTGTCTACCGTAACTCTAATGTAATGCTTCCCCGGTTCTTTGAAATCTGACCCTCCCCAGTGCATTCGCACTATTGCGTAAGAACTAACCAGCCGTCAATAGCCGTACAGGGTAACCCCAATTGTAGTCTTTCACATTCGTTATCAACCTATGTTAAGTTCTTAACCTCACATCGTGACATCGAGCCTTAACAACCTTCGTACGACGGATTTGTTGTACTTATAGTACCATTGTTCGCAACGACCTGTCTATCTTCTATGATTGCCCCGAGTTACGTACAAACCTTTCTTTATATGTATAATGGTGAGGTTTTTGTCAAACATTGTCACATTTACTTAGAATTGTTCAGCCCCCAATATTTGGTGGGAACTGGAGACAGGATTAGCCCTTCAATAGTTAATGAAGGGGGTTGCTTTTGGGGGAGGCAACTGGAGGTTTTTCGTGAGCCTCAGCACCCCGAATATTAACTACGTTCCAACGCCATTGTTAAACATTGCAAACCTGTCGCAACGCCAGTCATCCCGAAATATATGTATATACACCGTAAGTAAAAGCGTCCAGCCACGGGTAGTTTCACTCGGTCAAAATGGGGCATCATATAGCTAATGTCCTCATGATATTTGGTTGGCTCCCACAAAAATGCTATTCACATATGTTGCTGAAATTCAGCATGACACGTTATAAAGCCGTGTACAGGTTTCCTTTGTTCCTGACATACGTGGATTTGTTTGCAGAAGCACATAGACGGTGGTCTGACCAACAACATGCCGATACTGACGAAGGGACGCACGGTGACTGTCTCACCGTTCTCTGGTCGCCACGACGTGGGTCCCCAAGACCCGGACAGGTAGGGCGTACGGACAGGTAGGGCGTACGGACAGGTAGGGCGTACGGACAGGTAGGGCGAACGGACAGGTAGGGCGTACGGACAGGTAGGGCGTACGGACAGGTAGTGGCGTGCGGACGGGTATGGCATACAGACGGGTAGCACGTACGGACAGATAGGACGTACGGACGGGTATGACGTACTGATGGGTAGGACGTACATATGGGTAGGACGTACGGACAGGTAGGACGTACGGATGAGTAGGGCGTACGGGCAGGTAGAACGTATGGACTGGTATGCATATGGATGAGTAGAAAGTACGGACGAATAGGACATACAGACGGGTATGACGTCCGGACGAGTAGGTCGTCGGACGGGTAGTAGGTACGGACGGGTAGGATGGTCAGACATGTAGAAAGTACGGACGAGTAGGACGTATGGACAGGTAGGATGTAAGGACAGGTAGAACGTGCGGAAGAGTAGGACGGGTTGGACGTATGGACAGGTAGGACGTACGGACGGATAAAGCATGTGAACAGTCAATGTCAATATAGAGTGTCAGCAGGTGCTCCAAACTCGACTCTCTTCCCGATCGCATCACGTGCTCGTTCGTTTCGATTATTGGATCGTGGCGCGATAGGGATAGGGATTCGAGATCGTAGCGCGATAGGGATAGGGATTCGAGATCGGGGCGCTTGCAAACATTATGTATTGCCTTCTTTTGAACGTGTATTCCATAGACACTGGGAGTGGCCGCTCGGATCCGCATACACCACAACGTCCTGTCCGTATCTTCCTCCTCCACAACCCTTGCCACCACCATGTCTCTTCTCACATCCTCACACATCCGTGTTCTTTGCTGCCTCCTTATGTTTGCCCTGCACCAGCAGCGTCCGTACCTTCTTTTGTATTTACCCGATCCATTCATTATTGTTACATTCCTATTTTGTATTTACCCGATCCATTCATTATTGTTACATTCCTATTTAGTATTTCCCCCATCCATTCATTATTGTTACATTCCTATTTTGTATTTCCCCCATCCATTCATTATTGTTACATTCCTATTTTGTATTTACCCCATCAATTCATTCATGAGTCACTCTGTATTTGGACCCGTTGGTTGTAGCTGGCTGGGGCTACACGTGAACCTGTTGCGGCAAGACTTCCGGGTGAACTTAAAAAACGTCATGAGGGCCGTTCACACGATGGTCCCGCCTGACACCGCACAGCTACGGGCCTACTTCAAGTCAGTGCGTGCCACAATGTGTTCAATGTGCGCAGTGGCTAGAGCATCGGACTCTCAATCGAGAGAACCCGGGTTCGAATCCTGTGCTAACGTGTCGAACCTTGGGCAAGTTCGTTCACTCTAGGTTGCTTCAGTTTATTTGGCTGTATGAATGAGTACCTGGCTGTAGACTGTGGTGGATATTTGTGTTAGAATAGTCTTTCCACTTTAATTGCAGCATGGCTGAATGCTTCCGAGACAAGTCATGATGGTGTTCGATTGAACAAGTCTGCCCGGGAGTAAAGTGTAAAGTACTTTGAGCAGTCCTAAGGACAGGATACTGCACTATACAGGAACTTACCCTTTACATTGCCCGCTCCCCCACTACTTTTTGGTCGCTGGGTGGCGCATCAGTTACTTTTGAAATGTCACTGCCATGGCGAAGTAATCCCGGAATATGTTTTAAAGCGACCTGTCTATTCTCTTACCCAGAATCCCTCTCTGTAGCCATAGTACGGCGGTAATGGCTTGTTGCCAGGAGTGTGGGAACCAGCCAACTTCAAAGGTACTCACCAGGAGGGACACATAGCTCCTCAATAAGTGCCAATAGTAGCTGTTTATAGTTTGAATGTTTTTATTATAATTTGGACGTTGCTAATTGCCCGTGAAAAATGTGTTGGGCTTATAAATAAAACGCAATTGGCCATCCGTAGTCGCCACTGCGCTTCGCCCATCGTCCTACACAGTCACCAAAGGGGAATCGTAACTGACTCGGGACGAGATCCGCCGTTCGATGGCTCACTCCATTTATTCAAACGCAATTTTGCTTGAAACATTATAATTATGAATTGATGAACAGACAAGGTCGGTGATATTGTAAAATAAATTGTAACATATTTAGTATCAAGGAGTCATGTTAGAAAGTACAATAAAAACGCAACCCAATATTTGAGGTCCTCCGGGGTAATGCGGTTCCTGTTGTGTTTTGTCTTCAGGCGTGGGGCAAACGATGCTGAACGATTCCTGCGTCGGGAACGATTCTTCGAAGACAAAATGTACATGCATCCAGAGCGCACGCAATCGATATAGCGCCGCAGTGCGTCATATCACGTACAATACAAAACGGTATATTGTGTCACGTACGCCACCAGAAGGTGTGGTGAAACTGACCTGTAGTGTACACCGCTAGTCCCTGCATCGTCCGCGGCCAAGGTTGCAATTGTGCCATATGGAACCCAGTTGACCAAGACGTCCTGGCCCTGTTGACTGACTCATTATGCTTGTGTTATGGTGACAGTGGCGAGTCAGTAAGACGTATGATGCCGCCGTGAACATGACGGTGACAATGTGGAAATGTGTATTTCGATGCGAAGGGCAAGAAATGCTTGTCGTTCGACCAAGCATCTGAAACACGTCAGTGCTACTAACTAAAACGAAGACATCGCTGTCCGCTTGTACGGGGAGACGAAAGAGCGAATCTTCTTACTATCGTCTGAATATAACGAAAAGGTTCTTTTCTGTAGAAATGCTACGCCTGCGTGTTATTCCCACAACTGACGATGATGTGCGGTGTTCATGTCGTAATTTCAATCGTGTGGCATGGGCTGAAGGTATGATTCACATGTCGGCAATACTGTGTCGGTTGCGACACCTGGTGGCCATTCGCGGCAACCTCGTCCTAGAAGAGTGCAGTGGTGTCGTGTCATACAATGGTAACAATAGTTCTCGTGTAACAAAGTATTAAAACTCATTAAGTAAACATTCATTCGTGTCCTGTTCTCCAAGCGCAGATTTGAGTGTTCGGTTGGTCGCCAGGTGTCAGCACAATATGAAAACAGGTCGTTCAAATCACCTTATTTTGTGTTGTTTTGAAGTGGTTAACGTGTTCTTAATATTGAACAAATATACATAACGGGACACAAATTGAACACAATGTGTTAGCATAGGTTAACCGTTGGTTGAACTGAGGGATTTGCGTGTCTTGAAGTTAAAGCTCGAATATTATTTTATCAGCTGTTCAGCACTTTTGCTAATCGTTTATTTTAGCATTGCATTTACCCGTAATTTTACTATACATAGGTTTATATATACATATATATATATATACTATGATTTTGTTTGCTAACTTTACTTATTGTTCTTATTTATGTCTCTTAAATGTGTTCTTAAGCTTCTTAGATGATTGCCGATTTGTAAACACCCGTGAACGGGGGTCATTAGTCCCGGATTTGATGGTGTGTAAATAAAGTTGATTATTATTATTATTATTAGGCGTAACAACTGAGGATTAATGCATTAAAATGGACGTAACAACGGAGGATGGACGTAACAATGAAGGATTTATATCTAAGTTGTCGCTGGGTGGATGTAAACAGCGGTGGATCGATGATGTTTATTTAAGCTTTTCGAAACGATTGCGTAAAAAAATATGTCACGACATGGACCGAAGCAAACTGTATTGTCCGCTAAAAGGTGATTTGAATGGCTCATTTGTACGAACATTTAGTCCAGCGGATAGGTGCAGGAAAATGATGGAATTGTGCACTTTTGGGTGAAAGCAAGACACTTTGCTCATCTATTCTATACGACAAGGGAACCATTTTAAAGATTGGAGGCATTCCAAATTTTGCTGCGTTCAGAAATGGCGGCCATTTAAAAAAATGGCTGCCAAGTTAAATTTCCCCATATTCTAATAGCCGTCTGACACAGAGCAATAATATGTGTGTCTAGATGTCGGTTTTATGGGTAAAAGATTTCATATTGGTTACTTTTGTACTTCTCCGACATTCGCATCCGCCATTTTTAAAGATGGCGGTCGTCTTCCAACCATCGGGAGGTACGTTGTTGTACTGTACGACCGGGGCAGTTCTGAGGTCCACATGAACCGCGCTAGACGAAAAGCATATGTTTCGATACCAACTTCAAGGTTCAAGGATATGTAGATATTAAGATACGGGAATAACAGGTTTTGACTGCTGCCATCTTTCAAAATGGCGGATATTTCTAAATGGCGGATATATTTAAAAGTCAATGAACATCAACAGAAATGTATTTGAAATCATCGCATCTACAAAACATATATTAGACATCAACTTTGTGGCTTTGTTATGTAGTTCTTGAGATATGGGAATAATATGCTTTGACGGACGCCATCTTTAAAACTGACGGATATAAGCATGTCGACGAACGTAAAAATTATATTTTTGGAAATCGCTATCCTTCAAGTTATTCAAAAACGTAAATTACACGGCTCAGTGTAACGTAGATATTAAGTTATTATTACATTTGTATTAATGACCACCATCTTTAAAAATGGTAGATGTGAATGTCGAAGAAGTTCAAAAGTAACGAATCTAAAATCCTTGAACCCTAAGACCTATATTTAGAAACAAATGTTATTGCTCTATTTAACGCAATTTTGAAAATATAGGGACATTGAATTTGGCGGCCATTTAACAAAATGGCCGCCATTTAAAAATTAATTGATGATCAATTAACTAACTTATTTATGTCTTATGATGCACATATTGTGTTACGTTTTAATTAGTGTTATGTCCTTTCACCACATAATCTTATTGCCTGTGCATTATGCATCACTGTTTAAAAAAATTATTTATTTTATTATAATTTATTTAACTAGCTAGTTTTAACATTCATGTATTAATCTATTTTAGCGCCTCTGAATGGACTTTTTATCTAGATTTATGGCGCTCTACAAGTTGACTCATTATTATTATTATTCTGAACGCAGAAAAATATGGAATTCCTCCAATCTTTAAAATGGTTCCCTTGGTGTATAGAATACATGAACAAAAGTGTATTGCTTTTATCCAAAAGTGCACAATCTGTTCATCTATCCACTGGACTAATTTAACTATCATCAATTTGGATTCCTGAAAACAGCCGATGTTTTGCAACTCCCGGAGTCGACAGAAATAATAAAAAATACGTCTCGTATCGACCCGACAATGCAGCGACCCTTGAGCTTTCCCGACGGCCACAAAGCGTAATGACGTCTTCTACGGCGTCGTGTGTGACCCGCCTAATAACGCCGCCGGTCGATAACACGAAACGAAACCCGCTGCACGAATCGATACTCGCCGAGCATTGACGCCCGCGTGTGTACATTGCACGCGCGCATTGCGTGTTTCATGCCGATTACGGCAGCGCGCAGACGACTGTCGAGTTTCCCGCCCGGCAAGGTCACTGCACTGGCGTTGTATCTTCGCCGTTGTCTGCGGCGTCGTGTGAAATGTTTACTATTCGCGGAATCGCGAATCTGATATCGTTGTGGAATGTTTCTCGCGAAGATCGTGAAGTGTTACAATAGTCTATATATACAGTCGGGAGAAGTAGAACAATATTAGACATAATTCATATTTTCAGTTCACAATATATGATTCAATACTGCATATGTCAAAGTTTTAATTGTATGCAATTTACTCTATGCAGTTATGTCACGGTCGATATATATTATTTCATATCATATATTATATATATATAATCTTGTTTTTGCAAGCTGCTAATGATAAGAGCATTATTCGTGTAAATAACCTTCTCTTGGGCAATCACTGAAAGCCTTCAAAAAGCTTAACTTGATTCTTAGACAATGTGAAAATTGCGAGTATGTTCTAAACGGAAAACGTGCTATTCGACATGTTTAACCCGCAAATGTCATACCGTTAACGGTATGCACATTCATACTGAGGTCTTACTAGCGGTTGTTCTGTCTTAGCAGTAGAAAGTGTATAAAAATAGTAATGAGAAGATTATTAATTAGGTCCTAATAAGTAATTGAATTTTGGTATTTACCTCGCGAGGCTAAATATAATTATAATCCGCAGCTCGTCGTCCTCCCCACGCCCTCAAAAATATGACACAGTCAAGTGTGATTCAGAAGTTTTACGACAAGCGATAACACGTTTTTTGTGTACCCGGGTTGTGTTGACGGCACGTTATAGGATCTAGGTCATAACATTCGAGCGCTGAATAGCGCAACACGCATTTCGTAGAAGCGTATCTGCGGTGATCGGCCACTACTTGGCTGGCAATATAGCATTATGGCCTACGCGAGACAGAACTGTCACCGCAACGTGACGATACCGTTGTCACGCTTACATTTATCCGGGCGTTATATTTTATCCGGGTGATGTTTATGTGCACATGTAAGGCATAATATTTGGCACGTAGTGATAAATAATATCTAGTAGTTAAATATGTTTCGTTTGTTGTCGTAATACGAGCGTTATAGTTAGAGCACATAATTATAATTTGCTGTTTCAGATTTGTGACCAAATATAAGAGTAAGTCACGTGACGTGTGCGATGAGAGGGAACTGTTTTACGACAGAAATTTTTTATGTATGTGGGAAGCAAACATTTTATAATTGATGTACAGTGTATATTTATAGACATATATGTAAATATATATATATATATATATATAATAAAATTAATTATATACACACATATAAATATACATAACGCCCGGATAAATGAAAACGCGGCAGTCGTAGCTGGTGCTAAATACATTCCCCTAGATACGTGCACGCGCAGAAACGTCACCCGGATAAAATATAACGCCCGGATAAATGAAAGCGCGACACCGTCACAGGCGACGAGATTGCAGCTAGATCGCCCGCCTGAACCACATGTCTCGGCGATGCGACGCAAATCTCCAAATAACGTGCCGCGGCGGTGGCGTAGGACTGGTGCTATTTTATGCAGCCGCTCAAGCGATACCAGTGGCCTTCACCTAGTTTAATTGCACACAAATCACAACATCGACTGGTGACGTCACACACAGTCAACATGTCATATTTCGAGGTGAGTTGTTGCAAGCAATGACTTTTTAAATCAGCAATTCGTACACATAATGTATGTTGACAGCTACTTTTAACAACGTTGTTTATTTATCCTGCTTCTAATGCCGGTCATCGTGTAACTTTTCGATTAAGTATAATTATAACACCCGACCCATGAATCCGACTGCCCGCGTGGTGGCGACGGCGACGGCAGCAGTCGGTGCGGGTTAAGTTTGTGTGTCTACGGGTCTTGCCTTTCCAGTCAGCCGTTTTTGAAAAGTTCCACTTTCTCCACTTATTTGAACTGAAACATGAAAATGTGAGATTCGTACGTTTACAGATTGTTTCTAATGCTTCAGCACGATTGTCGGCATGGCATCATTCAATAAAAAGTTTTAGGTTTGTTGAAAAGTACACAATACCGTGTTGACACGGAATTCTGCGATATACGAACTTCGGACACTAGCAGATCTGCACTCTAGTGTACAGTTTTTATACATGAATATATTTTAAATGTATAATAATATATCAGATCACGCTAGGCTGCTTCATGTGAATAGCATATTTGATATTAATAGTACTCGCTAAAAACATACAACTTAAACATTTATTGTTGACATGTTACTTTACCGTTACTGTCACTTTTCGCGAGAATGGCCCATATGTATATATATATACAACATTAATTATTAAAGCAAGAATAAAGGAAAACGCACAGTGCACTCTATATAAGGTCGAACCTCCAGGGACCCATGACAATACTGATAAGTGGAACTTCTGATAACTAGAAAGTTATCAGAAGGTTCCCTTATTGGGACCTACGCCCTGGACCGAGGAAAAAGATTGACTTAATTTAGCGAAAATCAACTTATGTGAGTTCGAGTTATCTGGAGTGCACTGTATATGACCAATGCATACAGGTAATTATGTAGAAGCAAATTAAAAGTTGGCCAAAGTAATGAATTGGAATTTTAGTCTGACTGAATCAGCATAACAAGGTTCTCTTGTATTTCTTTTCTATTTAACCAGTTGTACATTTGGTGATAAGTCCCATAATCTTATTTATCTAAACTTAATGAATCTGCACAGTGTTGAACTAGTTAACTCATATTTAGGCTCAGTTTCCTAAATTCAAGTTTGTTTATTTGCAGGAAAATTTTGACCATCAACAGTTTGAAATAGCGAGCTGATGGAAAGAGGAAATTGAAGAGCTCTACTCAACGGTGCCATTAATTGGACATAAGATGGTGCCTGACTTAGTTCTGCCTCATTCTACTGGGAAGTTGTACACCACTTCGTGTTACAAATGGATGTGTGCATCTGATATATTTGCGTACCAAAATACATAGCAGTGCTATTAATTGACAATGTGTTAACTGACACAGTAGTGAAGGTGTCTGACTTCGTTCTGCCACATTAGTTCCGTGTGGCTTCTGCTGGGAATATGTACATCACTACATGTTTCAAATGGATTTGTGCAATCGATCGATTTGTGCATCCAAACGCACAACATCCCGTCATTATGTTGCAAAATAGGAGTACATAATAACATTTTTACTTTCTTATGCTCATCATGTTTGGATTGTGTTCTACGGCATATTCTTCAAAATTTATTGAAATAAGTTTGTGTTAAGTGAACTATACTGGGAGTAATGTATAAAAAGGTGTCCACAATTTTGCTTCTAGAATAATTTTGAAATTTCATAAAATATAGATGTTCCACAACATTCTAAATGTTTTAGGGATCTTCTCGAGCTAAATTCACCAATGATGACTGAAAACAGTGTTTTAAAACATGTGTTACTTTTTAAGTTTTGTAATTTTGTAAGTTTATTTCCATCACAAAATGGCCATTTTAATTGTTGTCATCGAAACGGGAGTTCAACAGAAACAAATTCAATATTTTTTACTGTAAGTGATGGGCAGAACAAATTGCACCTCCCAGTACAAAATAAAACATGTATCTAGCTGAGGTATGTCCCTTGTTACACTAACGCAATATGTTTTAATATGTTGTCGACAATAATGTTATTATGCTCTTTATAGATCAACATTTTTCAAACTAAAATTAAACCCTGTGTATATAGGTAAGTAGATAACTACCATTGGTATTTTAATATTGTACATTACTTCATGTGTTTTATAATCTTGTATTTATACTGCTTATGGAAATAGCAGCTGGATTTATGGTGTAAACAAAATGGTTTCATTATTGAATGTTTCTCAGCTTCAATAAGTTTCTGTTATCTAAATGTTTCATTAAAACTAAACTTAAAATGCATAGCAGAAGTACCTAGTGAAAAAGAACACGGCGGGGCCAAACTGGAAACATATTTTATTGATATATTGTCAGGAATATTAGTGATTAATAAAACATTATTCTAATGAAATAAAGGCATTTAATTACATAAATTTATCATATTAACAGGATTAATGAATACTTGTGTACATTACAAAGATATTATTCTCATAGAATTGCTTTAACGTTATACGTAATTAGAACTGCTGACATTTGAGACTGATTAGTCGTAGGAGACAAAACATGCAGTGTAATACACATTGAAAATCAATTTTATAGCGTGGTGTTATGGTGTATATCTTCACCAAAGCTTGTCGGTATCATTTCGTTACCAGACTTGTCATCGCTGACGTCACTCACGTATCACTGTGTCTGCTGCAGACGAGCTGTGTCACGCGCCAACCGTAGTAACATCCTCTATTGATCTGTCGCTGGTCGACGACCTAATTTCTGCCGAAGAAATGTAACGACGAGAAATCGGCGACACGTGAAACGTGGTTTTTATTTTGTTATTTTCCCCGCGCAAATAATTCTTCCATAATTGCATCGGCCACGTGTGGTTGTAAGCTGCGAGTCGCAGACACATTATTACCGAACACTTTTCCCTACGGTGGTTGAACAAATCGACGATGGCGTGCCGCTAATACGTTGCGCGTGTTTCAGTATTGGGCGTGCGTGAGTGGGTGCGTACGTGCGAGTCTCGAGATAGTTCGCAAAGGCCAAATAACAATTATACATTTACTGGAAAATCCTGCTTTTTTTTCTTGCTGGGCCAACTTCAAAATACGAAGCCAACAAGCACTATCCTTCATAATGAATAATGCCGATCGGCGTTCTGGTTCAAACAAGCAGAATAATAATATTATAATCGGTTGTTGTTGTTGTTGACCAACCGGCTTCAATTCGAAACAGACGTTCTTTACTTTATTCAATAAACCTGCAGGTAGATAGAATAATTATATCGTTTTGGTGGGTTCGCGTGTTCTTCCTTGACGTTTAAACATGATACGCGAGCCACGGGGCATCGGGCCCCGCATGTGACCTGCGGCGTCGGTCGAGTTACAACTTACATCGATGTCGTCGCGTCCTTAGCTACGAAACTGATCGACTTCAAAGGAAACCGAGACATTAGTTCGTTCAGTTGATTTACCAACATTCGTCATCGTACCCTACACCTGGGGCAAGGTTTTCTTCATCGCCTGCTACTGAAAACAGCCTATAGCATCGCAGGTAATCGTGGAACTAAGAACAGCCGAGTGTGGAGATACAATGGCTTGCATATTTTCGCGTTCCAGAGCAGTAAACGTTCCCAAAAGATCCGGGTCTGCAAGATGATAATAACTGCCGGCGAAGTGCTGAGGTGTCAGTTACGTATTCGCGGGTACGAGTCTATACTTGCACCACGTTTCACACTAGACGCACTCGTCTGTATGCGTAGGGCGCGGCGTTTCTAGTCCTGTTCGGTTCACTAAGGCACGACAAAAGAGCTTGACGTACGACCTATGCATGTATTGCCTCGTTACATGACCTACATCCGGTTATCTGGTGAGCCGTGCTGAGATTGCGCATAACTGGAAAGTGCTTGGATAGTACGACCGCCAGGTGGCGCCACTTCCCACAGACGCATCATGCTAGCTACCGATTGAGACCACAGAACATAATAATTTCAGAACAGCCTATCTTGTGAAGACATTAACCTAAGCGGAAGTATTAATTTCATTGATACGGCATCTGCTGTTGATCAGAAAGTGACTTTTCAAATTAATACAATAGACAGTTGTTAGACAGGTTATAAATGATTAATAGGTTCAGCAATTCGTTGATGGTTTTTATCAACGTATACTGAACAGTTGATTGACTAATGCTGGGCGTACACTGCTAAGTTTTTGTTGTGACACCATCCTACATTATATGCAACTTTTGTTGCTGCGATTCAGTTTTCAAATGATTAATATATTCAACAACTGTTGTACCAATTAAATCAACACGCGACTCAAGTTTTGTTGAGTTGCGGGCCATCGTACATTGCACGACTGATCAGCTTTTAGTTAATCAAACAGACGACTCGGAACAAACGTTTAGCAGTGTATGCCCAGCATATGTCTGCGTACGTCTAATAAAATAAAAACACGCAAAAGAACAAATAACTGCAGTATTAGAGTTTTTTTTGCAGTATTTCGACTTAGTCCAGTCCAGTAAATATGATTTTACGCCGTGTCTAGCAACTGTTATCCATGTCGCAAAAACAAAGGCTGCGCAGCTTAATTGTGCGTATCATCTGTGGTTATTGTGAACAATAAACGTTATTAGAAGACCATACGTTACCGATGTATGTAGAAGTCAGCTGCTAATCGTTTGTTTCGCCAAGAATGTGTCTTTTGGCACATAAAAGTCGGCATAAACCAGAAGCTATATACACATGGTCTCCACTTTCACGTCGTTGATTGTCAGCTCACGATATCGCTTAATTCCGTCTATATTTGGATGGGGCATTGCGACATGCCTTACATCAAATCAAGTATCATCACATTGTATATGTTGTTTTATTGGTAGAGTTACGCATAAAAATGTAAAAGATAAAACCGTACCTGCACATCATGTCCGACCCCCTCAATCTATATGCAGTGCACATCGTGTCTGACACTCCTTCCCTTAAGCGCAGTACGTTTACTTTATGTACCGTACGCAGTAATCTAGACCGCCACGTACCCATATAACGTCATTGCGTAAGTAATTTATAGATATCTATGTTGGTTTGTACGAAATTTACGTTACATGACAAGGACACTACAAAAACCTTAACAGCATAGGATCATTCACGTGACGTCATGGTACATCCGGGGACCATCCTGTTGGCGAGCCTCATCTTGCTCATTAATAAGCGTGTGCAGTGTATGGCGTGGAATTGGCAACTGTGATCATAATAAATTCTCGTATAGCTAATATAAACAGAAAAGTACATCCGGTCACAAGTGACAACTGATGATTTATTGGGCAGCGTTCGCACCCGAAACATAAACTTAAACACATTTTGACAAATATCACATAACACGGAACGTTAAATCAATACGCGCAACAAATTAGTTCCGGCATCTCGGAGTCGTCGTAAACACTGTCCGATCGCACTGGCTGCGAATTCGGAGTAGCCGGTTCAGTTTCGCGTTCAATTTCGTGTTTTTCTAACACCGGAAGTGCTGGATCGTCCGACGTGGAGGCGTCGTCGGCGACGTTGCTATGGCAACACGACGGCGTCGGCGCAAACTCACTGAGCTGCGCTGAATTGCATGCGGCTGTTTTGTGCGTTTTGTCGCCAGATGGCGTAGCTGGACATATGGGTCGATTCGTGGATGATAGCGAAGCCGCGCGCTCTTCGGCTAGTTTCACCAGTCGGTCTAGAGTTTTAACTGGCGTTCGGCCATTTTCGTCCGCCGAAGCCACCCCGTTGCTGCTTAACGCAGCTGCAAACTTGTGGCGGCGGCCCTTAGACGTCGCCCTTCTGACGTCACACGTTGGCTCTAAGTCATTTACCTGCTGATTAGAACACCGAACGCGCCCGGGTTCGACAAATGAACCTAAGTCGTTTCGTCTTTTTGTTTCACGTATCACCGTCTCTGGCGAATGGCTTGCGTCTGCGCGGACGGTAGATGGCGCAGCATCAGAATCGTGCATGCCGCTAACATTGTCCGTCACGTGGACGGCATTGACAGGAGGTTTTGACTCGGCAGGAGAACGATATCGTCGTGACGCTTTGTCTACCGCGCGCGTCGCTTTAAATTTGTCCTCGGCGGAGGCCACACGAGGCACGTGATCAGGCTTTTTACGCAGGCTTATTGCCCGCTCTTTCGTTATCCCGTCTCCATCGTCTTTAACACTTTCCTTTCGGTTTTCTGAAGGATCACCCCTCTCAACCGCACAGCGATTTCCCGCCGCATTTTCATTAGTCGGAGTCCGCCTTGTTGAATTTTCAGAAACACCTTTGTCCGCCCGTGGTCTAGAATCTTTCGCGTTGGCGTTGCCGGGAACATCGTCACTTTCATGCTTCGCCACATCGCCGCCACGTGTCGCGCCGACGGGGGTGTCGAACAGCGGTACGGTAGCGGTGATGTCACCTAGCAACTGTCTGGCGGCGTCGTCGACCTCGACGAAGGAGAACATGTTTACCTCGCTCTCTGCGAGCAGGGCCTTGATGTGCGGAACCTGCAGGATGCAGCTCGGGTACAGCTGTTCCTTCAGTTGTGCGCGCCCCGCCGCCGCCAGCGTCAGCCGGTCGCCGTATGTCGCCGCCAGGTGTTCCACGCTGACGTCGAGTCGGCGCGCCACGTCACTAGCGCTGTAGTAATTGCTCGCACTGCAACAATACAACATCACAATACAATATTATGATAATACATGATGGCGAGCATATACTGGCAGATGGCGACACTAGATTAAGGACGTGTGGGCAAAGTGGCGCTGCTAATTATGTTTAATTACTCGATTATAAACGTCAGCTTTGAGCAAACACTGGGTTCAATCTCTCTATGATACCAGGGTGAACATTACTATGCCGAAAAAATCCCCCAAAAGCCATGTGAAGAGGGGTGAATGCCATGATATCGTGCGCGATGTAAACATGGCCGCGGGTGCTGATCAACATGGTGGCGGCGTTACAATAGACGAACTATACAAAATGATCCACAGTGACTCAAGCCGTGGCTCAATTGAGCGATATACGCCGACAATGTGGTGCAACTGCAAAAAGAGTGGACGCCATTGAGGAGTCATGTGAATTCAATGCTGTCTCGATTACAGAGAACAGGGACAAATTGATGAGTTACAGAAGTCGCTCAAAGAAACAACGAAACGAGAAATGGAATCGAGGGCGAGGATGACTATTTAAGAGGAGATAATTAATTCAATGGAAAGAAGAAGTCGTGAGTGGGGTATTACAGTGTTTGGTGTCGAGGAATCCAAGGGTGAGGATGTCAAGAAAACCCTAGCCAAGGATGTACTCCTCAAACACAACCTCGGTGGCATCGTCACACTTGAACAAGCTATGGAGAGTGTTGAACATTACCACCGACTCGGCACTATCTCCAACAATAATTCTGCAGGCATCGCGTCAATTGTTACGAGGCCACTTAGAAACGCGATCCTATTGTCCGCCAAGACCCAGGTAAACAGAACGATCGAGGGTGCTGGAGTGTACACACTAGAAGATATGATGAAGGCGGACTACGAAACAAAGAAACGTGCACGTGCGCACACGCAACGAGCCTTCGCGGAGGGGAAGCGTGCGTTGTTCCGCAGAGGCAAGCTGATAATAGCCGATAATGTTGTGCCTGTGGAATAGTCCCATATAGGCGACAGACACATGTGCTGGCGCACTACATTATAACAATCAATTTATCTTGGGCGCCTCGACTGCCGACATGCCCTGACTGTGGTGGTCATTTGACTTTTTGGTTGTGTATTTGTTACTCCAACTATTGAGACATTGTTTTCGACGAAAGGTTACATGATTGTACTATACGTGTGCATTCAGGGTTACTAGTATGTATTCTAGCAAAGTTGAGAGAATGTATTTTAACTGATGTAACAAAAAACAACAGTAATGGGTGAAAACAAGGAAATAGCGAATTTGTTACCATTTTGCCCGTTGACCAATCTCCAGTTAACTACGGAATATCAACTCCCAAGAACAAATTTTTCTAAACTCTTAAAAACACATAACTTGCAGCCTTGCCTTGATACAGGGTTATCTGAAGAAGTGACAAAATCATTAAACTGCAAATATTATGATTTGACCGAATTAAACGAGTCAATACATATAACTGGTGGACTAATAACTGTTATCCATATCAACTTACAAAGCTCTTTCAAAAACTATAATCTACTCAAAGCACATATTGACTCTATAAATAAAAAATTTGATGTAATTGCGATCACTGAGGCAGGGATGAATAACCAAGATAGATGTGATGTGTACGTCCACGAACGATTTGACTTAACGCTATGTCATAACCCTAGGTTGGACAATTTGTGGCTTGAAATAATTTAAAATGGCGTCAGTTTTGTGATTGGCAATATGTATAGACATCCAAACTATAACACACACGTTATTTCTGATCTTATTGGATCAAACTTGTCTATTATCAAGCAGGAAGGTAAAATCTGCATTATATATGGTGATGTTAATATTGATCTTTTACAACAGGACTCGTGTCAAACTAAGATATACATTGACACGTTAATGAGGGAAAACCTGTTACCATGTATCACACTGCCAACAAGAATAACAGATCACTCTGCAACTCTCACTGATCATATGAATGTATATCGACCTTTAAAGTTCATGAAAAGTTATATAATTTCAGGAAACCTGTTTGTAGATATATCAGACCATTTACCCAACTTCATCATTATAAAAGATGTATCCAAAACGCATGACATCAATGACAGACCTAAACTGAAAATGTTTAGTGAAAATAATGTATCAAATTTCACTCGGGAACTGCAGATTATAAACTGGGACAATATTATGACATGTAAGGACACGGATGAATGTTTTGATATGTTTGTAACCAAATACAACACAACTTTCAAAACATGTTTCCCACTAATCAGAATGTCAGTTTAACGCTTCAAGGACAAAAAGTTGATGACTAAAGGCATTAAAAATAATATTTTAACAAAAACTAGGTTGTATAAGAAATATATCAACAGACCAAGTGAATACAATAAAACAGAATACCGACAGTGTAGGAATAAGCTTACAACTACGACAGGCGGCGAATTCATATTACAGTAGCTTACTCTCACAAGCAAAACAGTCTACCAGGGAATTATGGAAGACATATGTGTGCGTGCGTGCAGACATGTGTGCGCGCGTTTGCGTTGGTACGTTCGTGCGTGCGCATGTGTAAACGACGTACGCTGACGTAAAAGCTCCACAACGAAAGGCATGGACGTCATATAGTGCGTCACTAGATCGTTGGTTTATATAATGTCGTCTGTCGTTAATCTGCCAGAGCGGCATCGAGTCGGACAGACAGCGCGTTGGCACCAGTCTAGTGCGCCCGAGCTGTGTCGAGTAGAGATCGATGTGAACGTCTCGTTATGATGCAACACGGGCCTTGTTGACGCGGCGTGTGTGCTTGACCTTCCTCTAGAGACAATATCCGCCAGCATTACCGACAGCTGATGGAAACGTATCACTACACAACCGAAAACTCCACAGAGTCTGTAAGCCGATCGCAAATCTCTCTACTTCTATAATGAACAACCATGCGCCAGATTTGCTAGAAAGCAGAAATAACAAAATAATTCGTTTCTTCATGAAAATATTTTTTTTTCTTATTGACCAGGAAATTGTGAACTTATCTGTTTGTGAAGCGATCCTAGTAATGCAGCACTTGACAGCAGCTAGTGGTCGGAATTTACCACAATACAAGTTTCTCGCGCCATGGTTGTAAATTAACAGTATTTACTACCGTTTGTCTAACTATTAACCAGCACTGCGATTCAAAATTGTAAGAAAAGTACCAGTCGTGAGGCAATGTCGATAAGCTTCCGATGCAGTTTAGCGTAATTCGCAAAACTCACCCTTTGGTAGGAGACAGACATAGGTGGTAGGCGAACAACTCTGGGTCTGCGCAGAACGTGAACTCGACGACGTCGTCTTCCTCTTCCGGGTCAGAGGGCACGTCGTTGAAGATGTCGCAACCGCTTTCGACGACAGAATCTGCGAATAAGGTGGATGCATTTAACACAAAAACAGCACAGACGTAGTATTAAAAAATGGAACAGTGTGTATTAAATATCAACAAGTATTTAACCTTATAGACGACTACAATTGAATGGAACAAATTATCTGCTAAATTGCGAATATCAGCAGCGAGAATACTTTCAAAAACGAAATTGACAAATATCACAGAACTACGGATTACATGTAGACACAACTAATGTTAAACTCTTTGCAAGGCAAAGGTTCACTGTACTCTTGTCATCTGGGGACGTTTGATCTGGGTGGCAATCTGGTTAAACATCTTGTTAAACTGTGCATAGGCAAGAACGAGCTTTATGATAACGCATAGGGATTGTAGTTCAAAAATCCGACTAGTGTCCTCGCTACCTAAAGGAAATGTTTATCCGAAAACATTGCTCTCTGTTTATGTATAAATCCAACTCGATTATGAAGTCTTATTAAATAATGCAACCATAGTTAGTCAGCAATCGTGAACTGCCTTGTCCGGCCAGACAGATGGCCGTCGACGCCTTAGCAAGTTCCTCTTACCGTTGACGACGCCAGTTGAATACCGGAAGTGCCACGGTCCCGAATCGCCAGCCTCGAGCCCATTCAAGTCGGAGAAATAACCTGAACACAGAACACACTAACATTCATCACCCGTTCGATTCAAGACGGACGATGGAAATAGGTCCTTCACATCATAACATAATATCACGTTGTTAAAAAAATCCAATGATCACTGGATCCCATTGTGATAGGAAAGTTAAATATATAAAAACGTAGTTGAACGCCCCCGATGTTACCGATTTATTGTTTTTATAACAATTCAGTGGCGTTGTCAATCATGACCTGGTCGCCCTGTGCTGAGTGAACGTATTTCTGAGACAACCCTCCCTTCAATCCAGCCACCAGACAAATCCCTCGCGTTACGTATTAATTCTAATCACACGACGCGTCTGTGATTGATCTGACGCGGCCATCGCTCGGAACGTCACGTCCCGATCACGTGACCGATGCCCCGAGGAGGCGCACACGTTTTTCCAAAAATGGTGACGCTCCACAAATCGAATTCGACTACGCGTTAGGAAATGTGTCGTTTGTGGCTTTGCACCAGTGTTGCAGTCACATAACCAACACGAATCGCCATCATACAATCCGACGTGACCCGGCACAGATACGCAGCAAAGCTTGCGATTAATCTTCAGGCAAATCGCATAGCGAAAAGGGCACTTCAAATTTTTTTTTTATATGTAGGTCTAGCTGACTCATTTAGTAGTGCTATTCGGTGCATCCGATCGTAATCTGACTGCCCGTCACGGCGTCGCGTTCATTAAAAATACTAATAATCGCCTGCAAACGAAACAGCTGGAATTTCTAGGAAGGCTTTTGTTCGGAGTACGCCCTGGGGTCGCGCTGTTTAGATTGCAATCTGCTAACGTCGACGACAAGTAATAATCCTCCGAATTATGATAATAACATGAACAGTTTTTTCACAATCATCCGCCACGAACGTGACAATACGTAAGCGATATCGCAGTGGCAAACATGAATCAATTTATGATAATACCATATACTTAAAACAATCTGTATCTTTCAGATCGGCTATCGTGCTGGTCTTAAATGGAAAGGGGGTCCACCTCTGCTTCGAGTTATATAACTACCCGCTGACTTGTAATATGTATACCATGTGTGTGGCGCGGAACGAACTGCGAGGCTGCACATACGAACGGCACATTTGCAGGCAATAACGTGCTTCAGGCGACTGTGCAACGTATACCCTCGACAGTTGCGTGACCGACATATTGTGTTTCCAATCATTCGCCACGTTATCGTGCGCTTTGGACTGCCACACATAGGTAGTTCGGGGGCATTCAGTTCATTCCGGCGAGCGCCAGTCCAATGGCGAATTAAACAACACGAAACCTTTATCTGGTTGTGTCGTTTAGCGATCTGCTCGTGTGTATCAATGGCGTAGATAGACACCCTCTTTCGATCGTGCAAATGAGATTCGGCATGTTTAAAGGTCGTATATCAAAGATAAGCAAATGAAAACTACCCAATACTCAGATTTAGCGCATGTCAGGGTCATGATGTGTGAGGATCTTGGTTAGGATCCCGTTACGTGAGGATCTGGGTATTGTTTCATAAACAATTAAATGTCTATACATCTTACTATGCAGCAGTACGAAAAACAAACATGCGATAACGGCAGTCAGGTTATCTTGATGGAACGTACAGGGAACATTTTGCCATGTAGCTTGGATAAATCGCAAGTTATAACTTTGGCATTATATAATATATTAACCAGTAAGTAAACCGCGCGTAGCCGTGAAGTTATCAACTGACAGTCACGGACGAATTTGTCTTACAATTCACACAAAATCCAGTCATTGCGATGACTTATATGCTGGTAATGTGTTATTCAAACACGAACAGAGTCAATCAACTTAGGTTTTTTGTTAATGTCGCCACTGCCTGCCCGAAGAAATATCCACATATAGTCGCCGCTCGAACATCCAGAAATGCACACGATAAAACCGAGCGCCGCCGACTCGCGTACAATTATTTGTAGCCCGTTGTTCAGTGCATACCGACCACTAAATGTCAACCGTTGACATATGCATCTATTTTACATGCATAGAAATCTGATATACACGCACACCTCACGTGGTTGGCGGACCCACTGAGCTCCGTCGTAGTATATTACGCCACGTCGCACGCAGCTATGGCCGACTCGCCGACCGGCCAGTCGCCGAGCAATCAATTATGTTGCCTCGTTCAACGAAAATGAACGATATTGATTTCACACGCTGCTAATTAATTGTACGCCATAACCAGTTGTTTGTGCAAGAAAAAAAGTTGTATAAAATTATACTAATCGAAAGCGTGGGAATGTCCGTCGAATTTCACAAAGGGCGCCATTTCCTACGAAAATGTGACGCATAAAGAGCTGTCTCTTCGCAAACAAAAACGTCATAATAGACCTTTTAGCAGACAGCCACTTGTGCGTGCTGTGCTGCTCGCGTAATGTTGCTGGGTCCGCGTCAGTAGCTATCGGCAGCTGTTTTTATTATAACTGCACGGTCTTTCATAACCGAGGTATTTACGGGAGTGGTATTTCTGGTACACGTCTGTGATCTGTAAAGCATGACATGATGAAAAAAATCAACTCAGTCGCGCGGTATGAAAATGTATATAACATGACACTAGCTGACGGCTTCGCCTTTTAACGTCGAAGGAGCAACGCTGCCACCACCCCCGTACCGACGCCATGGCGTAGAATCAAATGCACGACGTAGCATCACATTTCCACATGCTACGTCATTGTGAACGCAACGTCCCAGCACAACTGAACGGATTCAAAAATATCAGCCGCGGTTTTATAAATATAAGTGGTGCCACAAAAAAACTGTAATACGAATAACGCGTATCCACAATAGTGTGTACATTCTGAATATTTAAGTCAGATGTGTGTAAACTATATTGATCGTAATTTTTTCACATTTACCCGAGTAGTAATGTTATCCCAGTGTTGCCGATTGCTTAATATGTCTGCGGTACTCGGCGCAGCGTGTGCATTTAACAACGTACCCACCTCCCTCGAAGTACCAAGGAGGGGGAGGGTGTAATTACGACTAGGGAGCACCACACACCTTTAAGGAAGGCCTCCATGTCGGCCGAGCGTGCCAGCTTGAGCGGGGTTCGGCCCGAGTAGGTGGAGATGGTCGGATCAGCGCCGACAGACAGCAGCAAGCGCACGATCTCCAGGTGGTCGTTGTCCACGGCGTCGTGGATCGGTCTGGAAAGACATCAGCAACGGTGTAAAGGTGCGTTTACACGAGCGATTGTCGAGCGACACAGCTGATCGTTCGTGCTCAGTCAGGCGGGGTCGCCGACGGGAAATGTCACGTACAGCGTAGGACACACGCGAGATGTAAAACGGCAACAAACAAGATACATTTCTATCCTCTGTGTGCGCGCATGCGTGTAGTGTTTTAAGGTTTAACATTCCCCAGCAGTCCAGAATGTGAAACTAATAAAATCTGGGTTTTTATTTTCTTAGTTATTAAATAGTACGTATGAATTTCATAAGGGCATAAGCAGAATTTCATAAGAGCAATTGTATGCTTTATATATATATATATATATAAAGCATACATGATGAACGAATGACACTATACGGTATGAATGACGTGGGTGCAATAATTAAGAACGATGTTGAAGTTATTTAGTGTATTAAATATTCAACAGCTGCCTCGTCAATTGTAGTGTTGAAGTTGTATTTCGTGACTCTGCAGTTATAATAGAATTGTCGTGACGTGCGCTGTTTCTCCCGACGGGTGTCGATTTGAAAACAAACCAGTACTGGTTGTGCCAGTAGCTTATTACAGTTGCAAATATTTAAAATGTGGCCGCACAAGACTGACACTCGGTCCTTTTGTAGCAAGCCACTGGTGTGTGCAAAGCGCGTGTTTTGCTATGCTTTTCTGAGTATTTTTCTTCTCTTTCCTGTGTCAGTGTTCAACAAAACATTTGTGTCAAGATCGGGACGAATGAGCGTCTCGATGAGAATAAAAATTAAACAGGTAAAACGAAAAATAAAAATTCGGATGATTTCGCTGTATGAATCATCATGAAGCCGATGACAAACAAGTACCGGTCATTTGAAAACGGCGATATCCCCGATAGGTCGTTGGGGCTATTTTTTATTTATATACGTACTTGGAGCAAGGGAATATAGTCTACGTTGGTAACCGCTGAACGTTCAGGCGAGTGGCACGATATTCTCTGTTGGGTTATATCGATTCAACGCGTTCATTCAGAACGTGCTAAAATGAAAGTTGGAACGCACGTGGACCTTCGCATAACCATTCAAATTGCGGCACGTCACCCGCAGTGACTCACGACTTAACGCACAGGCGTTTCTTTCGGGAGATCGTGCCGTTTGTTCGCGAACAATGCGTAGTTCGGATGAGGTTAGCGAA
Organism: Escarpia spicata; assembly: GCA_963995525.1. NCBI lineage: Eukaryota > Metazoa > Annelida > Polychaeta > Sabellida > Siboglinidae > Escarpia > Escarpia spicata. The sequence goes on along the minus strand of OZ023214.1, from coordinate 18,569,104 downwards.
CAGCGCGTAGTGCACGTGTTGTCACGTGATCACACAATATTCCAGCAATGACCGAGATGCTGCATTCACCACAGAACAACCGGCTCCGGTTGCGTGGCGCATTTAAGTCGTATTTCGCCCTTTGTTGATGGACATACAAGATTGCACCGCTGAACCACGTCGTACACGCCTGCTTTCAGGACATTCCAGACAAGCTGGTGTATCACCATGAACTGTGCTACATGGAATGTAACGGCCTTCCCCGCCTTGTAATTTTTATGTAAAACATGGAACCCACAATAAGTAACGTCTACAAACCACTACGCAGTCATAAAAAAAAAATCAACTAATCAAGTCCTATTATTAAATAAACACATGCTAACATTAGCAGTTAAGAAACAAAATGTGAAACCATAACGAGGTCGTCCCCGGATATGACGTCACTCACCGTGTGCCGTCTTGTGAGGCGGCGTTGACGTCGGCGCCGGCCGCCAGGAGGCGCTCGACGATGGGGAGACCGCCGGCCACGCAGCTCTCGTGCAGCGGGGTGTAACCGGCGTTGTCACGCACGTTGACCAGCGACAGCTGGGAGTCAATGCACGCAGCGACGACACTCTGTAACAAGAACGGCATAGCACGAGTGAAAACAACGGCGTATTCCTAGTTCAAAGGGAGTCAGTCAGTTCCTCTACCCGGAATTTGCGGGCGTAGTAATTTGTAACAGGAAGTCTGCTGTGTTGTACGTGGGAAAATGGGACATCGCTGAACATCAAAGGGTGTTGCAGTTAACTCAGCCCGACTCGGCCATAAAGATTGTTTTGAAACTGGATGTTTTGTTTATAATTTGAACATGTTGCAGGGTCGTACGTTCCAAATTGCGAACGTTGTTACGGGCTTACTAAGTTACACAATTTGATGGGCAGTATACCTCCAACTTTGCTAGAATTTTGTGTTTTAAGAAGATTATATTAATTAATAAATGAAAAACTAGAAACAGATTGCCTCCTTTAACGCTTCATATCAAGTAAAACCTGCATATGTATATGATTTATAAACGTGGTAAAAGAACTATCACCTTTAAAACGTTGGGAGATTTATTTAAACGACCTAATTAAAGGACGTTTTTATATGAACGACAACATATCCATCCACCTACCCATCCACCTACCATCCACCCACCCATCCACCCACCCTTTTCATCACGCAGGCGATGTACTAGACAATAATTGTCACACATATTACATATTACAACAAAAAACGACACAAACACTACAATACATGTCGTGCCTAGCAACAGAGACATGGTTGTTGAACTCCGAAATGGCATTCACGCGTACACGGCTCAAGTCGGATAAAGCGGTTTGCACAACGTTTGGCAAACTGACTTTTTCATTACGATTGTAGTAGGCTATTGACATGGAATAACTGAAGGCGCCGACAAGTCCCTGAATATGCCGTCTGAACCGGACCTCGAACCCGGAACCTTGCCTTATGATGCGAACAACAGCACCGCCTAATAGCATCAAACCTACGTCACACGTGCGCTCAATAACAAACAAGCGAAATTATAGCTTTCGTATAACAAAATGCACGCATTGATGCTAACATCAGCTGGCTGTCAGCAATCCATTATTGGGTTGAAACAGCGTCAATTAGGCACATACTGGTAGTTTACTTCGTAGGCATATGTGTGAAGTGTTTCGTCTTCATACCGATACGTGTCTACATCAATTACGTGCTTTTCTCGTTTTATAGACAGAGTGCTTGTTTGCCACATCTGTACTCGTCTAGCCGCACTGTGTGTAGGCACATAACTCAACACCTAGAGCCACTTTATAGCGACATTCTCCACACATTCGCAAGCCCCTGCGACCACCCGGAGACGTCCCAATGCACTAATATCGCTGTTGTTGTTGTTTAAAGGACAGGATTACTAACTAACCTAACCATAACTTGAAGAGTTGCGTATTTTTACTGCACGAACAATGATTTAACATACAGCCCAACCGTTGACGGGGCCCGCCAACCCGTTATCGGGCGGCTTGAGGGCCACGCCGGGTCGTTTCGTCAATGTAAGTGCATGCCGACGACCCATCGAGACCGTTACCTCGTATCCGAGTCTGGCGGCCTTGTGTAGTGTCGTCTCGCCCGTTTTCTTGCACACGACGAGACGTTTGGCGTCAGTCACGCCGGCGACGTCGGTCCCTCCCCGAGCCTCCTCGTCACCCTCCTCCGTTTCCGTCTCCTCGCCGTACGGATCCTGTAAACACCGCACAACCTCACTTATACGCTCACACGGCTGCCGTCCTAACTCTCACCGCACGGTCGTTCTAACTGCAGAAACGTGTTTCTTTTTTCGTTAATTCATATAAAATCCACCATGCTACAACCTCCTATAACCTTCGCATTGCATTGGATATTGCGATATCGGATAATATCACATGGATTGTTTACGCGAGTGTATCGTTGATCAATATGAGTGTTTTATTCTGTCCTGCATCTACGACTGAAGAGTAACGTTTCCTAGCGGACCATCCGTTGTTACAAAATCGCTAAAGTAAGATGGATTGTATTAATGTTGAACGTATTATTACGTATTTGGTATGACAGCATTTCTTCTGTAACGCGGATTGATGGTATTCTTACCGAGCTCGAGCTATTGTGAGAACGATTACTCGTCGTATCTATCACTGTAACGTCCACCGCGATAACGATAACCATAACTAGCATTATCTTAAAAACTACCACAGCTACGACCACTAAATTGACCACTTACATAAGATGCGTTGAAGTCCACGGGTTCCGCCTTCACCTGGCCGAGTGGAACCGGAAGACTCGAGGCCCGCGCTGGCGACAATCGGACGGCGAGCGATGGTCTCCGATACGCCGGCTGATCGCGGCGCACCACAGCGGCAGAACCTCGGTTTTTGACGAGCAATCGATGACGTCGACGGTGTTCGTGTGACAGCATGTAGTACGCCTTTGTTCGTCGTTTCCGGTATCGCCGGATGCCGTTCACGATCCCTGTAGGCGCAACGGTCGACGCTTTAACATTATGCTATTCTAACACACGTCATCGATTTGCGTTTACAAAAAATCACTTATGTGACATTTAGATGTCGCTCGCATTGTGACAATTATACATGAGTGTTCGTGATGTAATATCGTACGTTTGGCAGGTTCTGTCTCAAACGGATCCTAAATTAATTAATTCTTCCAAGAATTGTATGCGCATGCGTTATTATAGTATCAAACAGTCGTGCTCCATTTTTGTGTGGTTTAACATATATCCGATGTTATGTGATTATGTGTTAGATAAGATTCGTTACGCCTTGTTTTATATTTGTATATATTGCAAAAAGTTACAATACATTTAATTCAGATATTCGAAAACTTTGGTTCGCGTTGAGACTTATAGCGTGCGAATTACCTTTAATAACGGTCGGTAGTTTGATGTCACGTCCAGACGGATGCGCAACAAGCTGGCTAATAGCTCCAGGTTCAAATTTGACGTCATCAGAGGGATAACTGTCACCAACGAGAACGCCTTTCTTTGGTTTCCCTTTTGCCAATCGTTCACCGACACTACCTCTCTGCGACGATGAACACTCGGCGTTGTTGCAGACTTCGCCAGTCTCTGGTTTGACGTCAACGCACTCTTCTTCGGTGCATTTCTCGTCCTCGTCTTCGGCTGTCTCCGGGTGCTCAAGGGACGTGTCTCCGCCATCGTCTGCTGCAGCGGCGTCGATGTTAGCATTCAAGGAAGAAAGCTGCAATGCAAAAACAACAATAAATATGGGCGATGAAACGATACGCGAATCTACGAGATGTTATTGAAATTAGGCAACGCATGACGTCATTAATAAGCTTTCAATGTATATTGTGTGTGCATGTGTGCGTGTGTGTGTGTGTGTGTGTGTGTGTGTGTGTGTGTGTGTGTGTGTGTGTGTGTGTGTGTGTGTGTGTGTGTGTGTGTGCGCGCGCGCGCACACACATACAAATAAAATAATACATAAATACGTTCGTATTAACGATGCGAAAAACGTCCATTAATAACACGGATCAGACGCGGATCTCACAAAATCTAATTAATTTTGTCTCGCGCCGAGCCATTAGCTTCCGACACCGATGTCACTGACATCTATCAGAGGTTTCTTTGAGCTCCACCATGCACATCATTGATTGCACGGCGTCAATTAATGCCTGCCGTCTCACCGCTTACATTTGCCAATGACCTCGACCGCGCGCTGCGGGTAAACCGCACGTCTCGGATGAACAACGGTCAACGTAAAAAAAAGACACGAAATAGTCATGATTAAATGTGTCACTCTTAATAAAATCAACACAGTGTACACCAGTCTGTTTATAGTTCAAACGTGGTTTTCACGAATATAATGCTACACGTGTCGATAGCCAAGCCCGTGGTTGTATTTCATGACGTCCGTCTCAAAGTCACCTTCAGCCCACCAGAACGATCTCCACACAACTGCGCTGGGACAGAAATATGAGCGGAGTCTGCATTGGGAATAGTGTTTATTTGAAGTCAGCGTGTGCGTTGTGAGGCAGCTCTTCCTGTGCAACAGTTTGAAACTGATCTTCAACCCTCACGGCCAATATATAATGCACACCCGTAAACTCTAGTTGTGACATCCAGAATCGACCTGAAATACAAATACGTGTTTTGGAGAATGACTGAACACCGAAAGATGATTAGATGACTGCGCATTGCACAGACCAGCGGAAGAACATACGCTAAACTATCAGACTTTTCGAAAAATGTCAAACGTAATCCGCTAACAGCACGGTAACGTGGTAAAACGAAAAAAAACAGTCATCTATCCCCGAACGACAGCCGAGCGTATTACGTCGTCGGCCGTTAGGTCGCTCGGGCGTTCATAGTTACGCCTGTCGCGTACGAGTTCGCCACACGTCGCGAGTGACCCGCGACATTTGCGTCGATTCGCCAGACAGCAATAACGCAATTTGCGATCGATATGTGCAGCAGCGCGCTGTCTGTCTGGCGAAAACAAGGACTGCTACGCATCCCTCTACGAACGCCTTGCAACGCGATTAGTCGTAACAAGTACCGCGCTAACACAACTATGATATTCGTCTTGTCAACCGACCGCTGATGGAGGGGACTGTGGTTAACCAAATTTTTCGTCGAGCACGAAATATAAAATATATTTCAATTCATTCCGCCGTCTATAACAATGTCAGAATTTAATCAGGCCGGTGACACAAACGTTTACGTCACGACGTCGCTGTTACAATCTGGTAAATAACTCTTAGCTGAATTCCGCGAATTCCCTGGTAAAATGCATGTGTTCCATCGATATGTCGCAGACCGCGACTTTGGGGAGGAAATATGGCGGTTGAGTGACAGTTGTTTGGTAGTGGCTTATTTTTGGACAATCGTGATGACGTTGTAATAACAATTTCGAAACCAGTGGCAACGTGCTGACGTCATGCACAAACTTTGAACGCACTGACACTATAGCAAAACAACTGAAATACGCATTCATCAGCTCAGTTTCCTTGTACACGTGAAACAATCACTTTAGTCGTTTTTTTATGTGGATGTGACGCGATAACAAGCTAAGTCACTCAGAGTGCTTCTGCGTCTGTTAGACAGAACCGTACACTTGACTATACTATGAAAACACAGAAATGCTAGGAAACTGTTGTTTTTGTCCATTGGCACGGGTCATTGAAGGAAACGGGTGTTGCACCATGCCCACTCAGCCTTCCATTGGCAGGATCTGCATCAAGTTGGAGCTGCCTTGTTTTCAAGAGTATACGCCCACCGGTTGATGTGCCATGTTCTCTTAAACAATCGGTCATTATCGGCGGGAATTCTCGTAGGTAGGAATCATAAACCATGCTCCCTAACTTAGATCTCATATGCTGTTATTAACTTTAATAAGTGCGTAAAAAATATTACTCACCACATGTAAACTGTACAATTACGTGTTAATATGAAACCGAATGAGTTTTATGTAGCTAGCTGGTGACAATCTTTATAAACAAATAAGCGCTTTTTACAAATAAACCAGCACGTATATATATCTATACATATACGAAATACGCATCATATTGTGGATGTATACTATCGTCCAAAGATAGAAGTGCCTCGTATCCACTAAGAGTGGTAAATGGACTCCTGTATATTTATCACGGAGGTCCATTTACAACATCCCACCGGCGTGCTTGATCACGGAGGTCCATTTACAACATCCCACCGGCGTGCTTGATCACGGAGGTCCATTTACAACATCCCACCGGCGTGCTTGATCACGGAGGTCCATTTACAACATCCCACCGGCGTGCTTGATCACGGAGGTCCATTTACAACATCCCACCGGCGTGCTTGACCACGGAGGTCCATTTACAACATCACACGGACGTGCTTGACCCGCAACTTGTCTGACAATGCAAATGCTGTTTAAATGTGATGTTAATATGATGGTGGTCCGCGACATTTTGAGTGAGACCACCAAGGCCAGTTCAGGTGTACGTGGAACACTGCAGAAGTTAACTTCTTTACATCGTGTCCACCGCGTTGTAAATATCCTGTATGAAACTTGGTCAGGGGTATTAATCCACGTGCCTACTTCGCCGACAATTCTCACCAAACACACGAGTCGATCCAGGTAGGAATAAACTGACGCGCTATCTAGTTAGAATGGACCCACCTAGGTCCGTAGAGTTCATGACTGCTGGTCACCAGGCCACACCTTACGCAGGCGATCAACACGACAACACAGGTAAGGAATTTCGCACAAGTTTATGTAATTATTTATGACACCACGAAATGTTCCATTATATAAGGCGTTCCAATGCCGAAGACCAACTATTTCTTGCGCGGTCGTCTGGTTGACAGCTAGTTCAACCCTACAATACAGCTAACACTTGTGCCACGCAATAGTGTCGAGTGACACGCGAAACGCGGCAAGCCACAAGCGAGCTAGTTGCCTGCGACGTTCCACGCCTGGCATCCGTACCATGTTGACAAGAATGACCCTTATTAACTGCAATCACACTTATATGGTTGCAACGCAACTGCAATGTCATTCCTTCTTTCGCTCGTGCTTACGTGTGAGTGTGTGTAATATATATATATATATATATATATTTATATACATATATATATTTATTTATTTTTATTTATTTATATATTAGGACACTTTTGCGAGTAGTAACGGTTGTTGATTAGTTTGTGCTGATAAATTGCCATTGTCGGCGGTTGCCGCTGTTCAGCAGCATGGCCATGTTCAGCAGCATGGCCATGTTCAGCAGCATGGCCATGGCCATGGCATCGGTGTTACTACAAAGGATTTCCTTTACGCACCAGGATACACGGTTGTCCCTGTGATTTAGCAAGTCATTTCCGTGTAGATATTTCTGACAGTTCGTTCCCACTATCTCTTGCCGGCCGCGACAAATCACAGTATCTGACGTTCATATATCGCCCGACCTGCCCCTAGTGGATTGTGACAAATACGGGTGACTGTTCGTAATACGATATCGTACGTATGGCAGGTTCTGTCTCGAGTTGATTTAGGCGAAGCTCGTAATTTTTCCACTGCCATATATCATGTGTTATCATATCCTCTCGCGTGCATTTAGAGGAAACCCGCACAGTAACTTACGGTATCCGTACAGTAATCACAAAATAGAAATAAATGCTTGAAACCATCCGCATTAGACATACTTTTTATGTTATTACGCAACGTAATATTGTGTATTTGTGTATTCTCGAAAAGTTAAATTGCCACCAACTGTGCAACGACGTGATCGATGCGCGACTGAACCAAATGATCCCCAACACGTCTTATCGATTTCTCGTAAACGCGAAAATTTTCAGTCGCCAAAGCTATATCGTGAAATGAACGCAAGCACGCCTTTGGGAAAGGCTACTAGCTCGACAGCTCAAATTCCCAATAACGCTTTAATAATAGTGGCATGTCAGACATGTGATATTTAATACTTTAGTCGGGTAAAGTGCGTTTGGTTGGCTTAAATTATTTATGCCGCTAAATCACATTTGTACCTAATTTTATCGATGCTAATGTGTGCCTTCCTCCGTTCGACGTCATTTTGGGAAAGAGGGCATAGCCTATATCCCTCCAATATAATGTGTTTTAGCGCACATGATGATTCAAATAGCGCTCCGAATTTTTTCAGACTGCATGGGTTGTAATCGCCCATACCAGAAGCGCTGCCCGCGACAACGACACTATTCCGACCACCGTAAGTGGCTAAATCTAAACAAAAACAGTGTTTTAGAAGAAAATGTACTTTTTGTTCCTGAAACGACATGGAATGGCGTAAGCCAGTTCAAGGCACACATTGACGTCAACAAAGTTGGGTAAAATGAAGTTTAGTGTCGTAAATAATTTAGCCCAATGTATTACACGTTCATTATTAGTGCATTTACCATAGGTCATATGCCAGTGGAATTGAAAGAGTGAATGTTTGCCGTGTACGCGCTAACCCACTCATAGCGCCAGTCCACCGAGTACGTGGGGTCTGAACATGTCAGACCGTGCTCTCCTTCGTCCAGCAATAGGTTGCTTAAATATTTATGATTATCTCCGTCCCTCCATCGGTATAAGAGCTAGGGACACCATGTATCTATTTGGCTGAGATATTCGCCGCTTGTGACGATTTCTGTCATGCTAAAAGTGCCACAAATTCAACATCAAATATACCGTTTGGGTGTACCTCGGTAGCCTGTGACTAGGGCCGGGACGATACACTACTTCGCTATATGATACGTATCGCGATACAGAGGTCACGATACGATACGTATCGCGATACAGACTACATTGACTAGAATGCAAGCAAGCAGGTTGTTGCTCACGAATGTCTGTGCCCACGCGGACAAGGCAATGACACTGCAGACGCCACGTCATCCCTCATAACTATCAGATCCAAATTGCATGCGCGCATTGAAAACAGAATAGTGTGTAAAGATGTTATATAGATTATAGTTAGATAATAAACACTCCATGTTATAACTCGATATGTTATCGATACACGGACAGTTGTGGTTTGCGCTGGACGTATATTGCTTCACAAAGGTGACGCGAGTAATGTTTTGCCTACCGCTATCGTGTATCACAGCGTATCGGAATACGGATATTGTGTATCGTGTACCGCACCGTGCGGTGTGTATCGCGATATGCCGGTGCACCGGTGTATTGCTCCGGCCCCAACTATGACCCTTTTCTGCGTCAGTTGGCACTGACGCAAAGGCGCCTTGTATACCATAATGCTCCCCCGCGGTGCAAACCCAACAGCACGTCAGGATATTTCGGTCGGCGCGCGCAATGCGAGATGGGATTGACGACGACAGCGGCTCCTGCGAAGAAGTCAATCACGCCATTCCCTACCCGCGCAAAAAACTACGCGCGCACTAGAGTGACCCGTTCTCGTGCGCGTCATAAACAAACTTGTTTTTCACAGCGCGAAGCTCCCGTCAGATAGCACTTGTCGCCAGCGTAGATTTCTATCGGTGGCGTTCAGACAAAAAGACAACGCTAACTGCGTCGGCTTGTATGCAAGACGAATGTTTTGTTGCTCGTCCGAAGGGCGTTACGCACAACGAAGCTATCTAATCAGTCAAGTGCACGAAGAGGCGACCGCGTCGTAATTTGGAAATGAAATGCCCGAGTTTCCGTGACGAGTTTGCGTGATGAACATGTTGTATAAGAAATTAATTTCACTGTGGTTTTATGGTAGGCGTTTGCGTTACTCGCGTATACGTGTCGGAATATTTATTATAAGGGAACTGTAGGCCCAGAGGCCGAACGCTTGTACAATAATGCGAAACTTCCTATAACGTATCCTGATAAATATAACGCAGAACAAGGTATATGCAATGTGCATTATTGCACAAGCATCGCAACGTGGTGAATTTTTGGGCGGCTGAACTCGAGCTGTTCGTGGGTTGTGTTGGAATTTGTTTGCGCTCCGAGGGGGTAATGTTGGACATTTTAACTGTTGGGGGGTTACTGTTGACGATTTGTTTTGAGTGGGACTGTTGGGGATTTTTTGGGAGCCTTCATCTGCTCCACCCTTGACACTCAAATAAAACATCACTAAAATAGCGAGGGGGCTGAGCACCCATTCTAAATATTAGGAGCTCAGTTCCAAAGCTTTCTCCGTTCCAACGCTTATGTATTGTTACTCAATACTGGGATGGTTTATATACGGTTTATTGTAAGGAAACGCATCTCAAAGAATGTATATATTATTGGCGGGCAATGGGCCAAGTCGGCGATGTTTACTGTAGGTATATATATATATATATATATATATATATATATACATACATATGTATATATGTAATAATAATTATATACATAAAATTTGATATATATATATAATATATGTATAATGTATATACATATATATATACATTATATATTATATATATATATATATATATATGTGTATATATATATATATATAATTGCGTTTTATGAAAAAAATATAACTACTTACCATCAAATTTTAAATACGACGTAAAGTTGTTACGTACGCACGCGCGCGCTCGCTCGCTCACTCATCACTCACGCACGCACGAACTCACACGCACGGACACACATTAACGCGTGTTTTTATTTGTATTGTTGTTCTAAAATCGTGTTAGCATGACACGATTTATTTCGACAATTCTGTAACCACATATTCAATACTGTGCACACCGGAAGTATATCATTTATACTGTTGACAATAAATGATTAGAATCAATTAATCTACTGATATCACTAAACACCAGCTTTCAAAATGCGTAAACACATAACTAACAGGTATGTGAGAAGGGCGGGGTCACCTGCAGTATGGTTAAACATTGCTGGACTACCCATAAGCCTATGGTGTCGTTGACGGTTTAGCCTTGTGGATCTGGTTGTTTTGGAAGACAACGTGGCAGATGTTGCATTTGACGCGTGGTTACAGTATGCTATACTGCTAACAACAACTATTTATTTTACTACAAAGCCACAACTAATACGCATAATCGTTTACGGTAAGCGCAAAACGTGTCGTTACGTGTTCTAAGTATGTACATCGAAAACTGTGTATCGTGTCGTGTTTTCTCATCCGTTTGACTGCTCTTCGTGGAAATATGTGTTGAACTTGCAACTACATGCTAATAAACCTGGTTAGCAAGTTTACAAACCTGCTTCCGTTTCCGGCTGGCAAGCACGCGATTCTGCCTAGTCGATCGCAGTCGACACAACTGCTTCGGTATGACGCGAGTCGTGGTCACGTGATTCGTCTGGTGCCTGTGCGCGTACCGCTTGGCGCGCAGGAGCAGACGACGTTCCTCGTCCTTCTGTAGTTCTTCTTCGTAGGCGGCGTTCTTGTTGTATGACGTCACACGACGGGAACGGCGAGGTGCTGCAAGCATACCGGAAATACGGATCAGACACGTTCTCGCGATGTTGTACATTGTTTAAAATAGAATGGGATGCGACTACCATAAACGGCTTTTCTGTTTCCTTTAATATTCCAAGTTTCTTTCGCGATATTAAGCGTAATTTTACATAATATCATTACCCTGGTATTGTTAAATGAAGATTTGTCATGGTTCTCGTCATGAAACAACCTGCAAATATGTCCGTTTATGGATTTAGTCGTGCACGGAACGTTTTAACATAGTCCTTTTTTATTGTGATTACCGATCCGGCTTATTCTTATAGTGTACATGTAGACGCGTGTTTGCCAACATCGAAAACAAGATAGTGTTAACTCTTCAAGCCATTACGAACATCGATAAGCGTAGCAATGATACTTGTTTCTGTCACCCGAGAAGTACAGATGACACGGACCGACTGGGCGAGCTGGATCGCGAAAAAAATTAATAAGATGACCTGATTTGTCAAGCATATAGCGGCGTGACGTAAATGTCAAAGCAAAAACGAAAACACTTGGGAAAGTTTGACTGCACAGTAACATATCACGTGTATGTATCTTGTTGTTCACTGCGAATATACACAGACATGAAAATAACAGCAACTGCAACTGCAACGTCGCAGCATTCCAGCGTTTTGGAAACGCTGGTAATGTAAGTCGGCGTCCGTCGTCCACAGTACAATGCCCGTCATTATCGCAAAACCGGTGCACGCCGCAAATAACAGGCCGTCGTCTTAAGTACCCGTTACATTAACCTCTATTTGCCCCGTCCTGTTGCCTTTGTAGTTAGAATGCTATGCTTAAGTTATGTTTGGCTCGTGTTGTGTCGCAGGGCGTTTATTATAACAAGAAAGGCATAATTCTATGAAAACGCATAACTGGATTACTAGAGGCGGTTCGTGGTGTTTGCATACTGCGCTAGTAGTACAGTATATTGTTTGTTTACTTTATTTTATTTGTTTGTCAAATCCGCTAGTAGTACAATGTTTGTTTGTCTATATGTTACGTGTATATTATGTGTGTATGCGTGTGTGCGTGTGTGCGTGCGTCAGTGTTAGTCTAATCCACTAATAACACCTGTAGTATTTTGTTTGCTGTGCTTCTAGTGCAGTATTTGCTTGTCTATACTCCAATAATAGTACATTGCGTGTTATTTGTTACGCTATATTAGGCCTATACTACTTTTCAGCAGTGTTGCACAATTACAATCAGCAACGATTGCGATGCTGACAACGTACGTCGGAGAAGACTGCGTACTGGCGCCATGCCGAACGAGATTGCGTTATAAGCTGTGCGAGAAACGACAACGTTTGTTCGGCGCAACGCACTCAAGCTAACGTTGGTCGATAAGTGAGACGGTTAGTCGACAAACAACAAACTCGATCGCATTGATAGCTCAACGGTCGACAGAGCGCCGTACGCATGGCACGATTAAGTGTTTATATGCGTATAATATCCAGTCATCCTGTTACAAGTCACTCAGGAAATGAGTATCAAAATATAGTTTATTATTATTATTATTGTTGACATTTATTACGGGTCTAGAAAGCCGTCTTTTAGGGATTTGTCGCGACTACAGCGGATGCGGAAATCTGCAGTTAGATTCCACACATAAATATAAACAGAAAACAGTCGTTTACACCAGGCTAACATAATGTACGATTTGTTGTTGTGAATGAAACGGATTTGTGAGTGCTAGAAGTATACGCGAATACCTCAGCGGAACAAATCGGGAGAACCTGCGTAAACGATATAAAAGTAGCAAATTGATCTATCACAGTCCTCCGTACGATGAATAAACACGAGCGAAACCCAGATAATGAAATAACACATAACCTTGCCAGACTGTTGTGCCGCCTGCATCAGGCTACTGTGCTATTTCAAACGGGCCACAATCATCTGTCTCGCGTGGGCTAGGCAGGTGTTGTGCTGATCCTTTCCAAGAATTCTACCTTTTTGTAAAACGTGAATCTTTAAGGCGTTAACTTGTAAATACGAGCCTTGTAGTTTAAAATGGATTATTACCACCTACTTTGAATTCTTCCGGTTAGTTAATTGCCTGGTCTAACTATTGGGTAGGTGGCATCGACGAATGGACAAGAGCGACATCTGGAGGACACAGTGGGCGTCGATTTTGACATTAACGATTCGTATACAGGTGCGACGTGTATACTATTCTAGCGCGTGCACACGGGCCGAGAAAGGGCTGGCGATCAATGGTACACGACGGAATGAAACAAGGCCTCCAACACACCACAGCTGAAACTCGAACACGTCTGCACGAGACGCTCACGTGTCGAAGTGCCGAACACGACTCGACACGGAGTTTAATGACCCACTCGCTGTCTCCGGCTTGCACACTCGTGCTCGCGTCACACTTGATATTACGACGACGACATTGGTCGCTCTTGTAACACGTTCGTCATAAATAAGTCGGCGGCCGCGAACGCTGGTTGACATTTGCGCTGACAGTCGCGTCTTGGTGGACTGGGTGCGACTTATTTCCTTTGGCGTGGGTGGGGGAAGGAGGGCTGAAAACCGTGACCCCCGAGATACCCCGCCCACCCTGGTCATCTTCATCCATCTCAGTTAACTAGTAAACAAAGACTGCATGTTCCTCTTTTTATGACGCTTTAACGACTGCATGACTGCGTTACACGATCACCAAAACCAGTCTTCTTTGCCTAAAAGAATATCAACATGACCATTTTGGACGCCACGTTGGATTTCAACAACTAAACTGCGACTCTGAACTGAAATATCTGGTCCTGATGGTTGAGGGGTGTTTAGTAACGTTGCCACTAAAGGCGGTTCGACGGTGACGTGTGCGTCCCCATATGGAGAACATAACAGCACATCGCTGTTGCTCAGCGTTGGTCGCCAAGAGGATGCATTCCTAGCAAGAACCTATTATACTACTCAGGCGTTATTGACGTTCGCATATATTTCGTAACTTAACCTCGGAGCAGTGAATTAATGGTAATGTGCTGTGGTTCAACGACCGTGTTGCGAAACTAAAGAAGTGACACCTTTCCGATCGGATTTGGTGCAACTAAATGTAGAACGTCGTTTCCGATTTTTATGTGAAACTAGGATTTAACATGTATTGATGATATTTTTCAGAAACAAATCCTTTGAAATTAAAACAGAAATCAGCCATCGTGGAAAAAATCAAATGATACTTAACGCGAAATATAAAGAAAATGTTACGTCTACTAATGTCAAGGACGGTCAAAGTAGGTGCCAGTTGTATCATCAATTGCGGGTTTACAGTTAATTGGTTGTTAATTTCGACTAGCCGCTATCGGTAGTGTATAACGTCTGCACTGAGAGTTTTGATGACATGTTGACGAACGCCTCGAATAGCAACAAACGCGCGACATTCTACGCCTAACGTCGGCACGGAACGTCTAGGCGACAAACGACACACGCAATAAATCGGTAGGCGCTGTCGCGTCCGAGAACACCGTCCCGCGAGCGGCCCCGTCGCCTGTTCAGACGCTCAACCAGATGCGTCCGTATCGATACCGCGAAAACAATTCGCCAGTTTTACGTGGGACGCGACGTCGCCATTTTAGCGCAATGCATTTTTGTTTCCTACTTACGTAAGTTACGTTACGTACAGCGACCGTTTCGCGACATCGAAACCGCGCTCACGTCGTGCACTGTCAACGGTATTACGACGCACGATGCCATTTTGGCGGATCGCGCGTCTAGTTAAGAGGCCTCCGTTGACGTCGTGACACGGATCGCGACTTTAGAACGAAGGCTGAACTTTAATATCTCGGTATTGTTCAAAAGACGGGCGTTGCGTGGGAGTGGACGGCGGGTAGATAAGGACATCTTTGTTATAGTGACCGAGGAGAGACTTTGGATGTTTACGTGGGTGTGGGAACGTCACGAAGAACGTGCGACTAGTAAATTACAACACAAGAAAAACTAGTAACGTGCTAGTAATTGCAGTTCATTTGGGTACTACGTTTTTATGCACAGGCGTGCCTGACTAGCCATGTGCGTACTCATGGCCGGGTTATGCAATAGCTTTGTTTGCGTCGCGTAGGTGTTGACGCGAAGTGCAGTTCAATATATTGTAAGATAATAACCTCTTAACCACCGACATGTCATTCTTAACGGCACCGTGCTCTCGTTATACACGTTACAGTAATCGCTTTCAGATGCACCGACGAAACCGGATGTGAAACCGGATATCACATAATATGTTATCCTTACGATATTTTCACCTTCCATTTAAGTTACGCAATTGATAGGAAGCTACGATGAAAGAGCGCCTAAGCCCGCCACGTCGAGTGATGTACAACCAGAAGCGGCCTAGGAGTGTATCGTGGGCTTTACATGAAAGAGTTATTTTTACGCGTCACGCACACAGCTTCAGTTCTAGCATCGGCGAATTACTCGGCTGGTGAAGATGAGCTAGAGGTCAGATCGCGGGTAAGCTTGACCCTATGGTCTTTGCGGCGGGTCGCTGGTAGTCAGACCTGACCTGACCCGGTAGGCGGAAGTGGTAGTTCATGAATTAGAATCTGACCTGGTTTAGAGTCAAATTTACACAAAATGTCTATGCCCGACAAATATTGCTTCATATAAGTTTATAACTTATCAATTGCGGACGGGTGCCAGAATCGAGCCGAAAGAACTGTTGCGATACAATGTTGATTAGCAATAATCTACAGGGAACTAACTGTCCAATACCAACACGATCTGTATTCTTCAAATATGACATTCCGTCCGGACGAGCAAATGTCCGAGATTTCGGAAAACAGACCTAAAAACCGGGAGCGTTTCCCACCAGCCGGAGAGTGTAGGTTTCGGGTGGCTGCGTCGTTCACCGCTCAACCAGAAGAAACAGGTCCGACGCAAAACCGAAGCAGCTGTTGGTTTACAGACGGAATTCTACACGGCAGCGGCAGCCGAGTAACCTTGAGGGCAGCCAGATTGTAGAAGCCCTGGCAGTCATGTTCAGGTATTCACACTACTTCGTTCAGATTAGCCCCTGAACACGACTAACATAGAACTTACATAAATAAAAACAGAAGATCCGATTCGACCTACAAGGTAGGCTTTATTGTAGTATAAGTTCGTACATATTTCCCAAACCCTAACTCATATGTTGCTCTCTCTCAAGTCCACACAACAATCCGCACAGTCACACCTAAAGATAAAGATAAAACATGTTTTATTAGCAACTCAACAACAATATACACCTGAGAAAAGAATGCAACTAATACAGTGAAACGTTACGCACTAGTAATACAATCTTCTTTTTTGCCATTCACTGTTTATTGCCAGTTGTATAACCCACTGAACACACAGTGTCTTGCACATTGGCAAGTGGAAGATTTACTTCCAAATCTGTGCTCTCCCGTTCCAGGCATACCTGCACCTGATGAATTTATTGAACACGCAGTAATTACCAACAAGAAAATATTATCTGTGACCAGGCACAATAGTGTTCTACATATTGTCAGATAATGATTTGTGAATCGATTAAGATCACCCCGCCATGAAAACAGAAAACTCGAAACATCCTACAGCATCTGTAACTGTAGTAGCGTCCCATAGGCTGGGTCCATCCCCGGTGTGATTGTTTACTAACGTCATTTTAATTACCCACATGCCGAGCAAACAATACACAGTTCACATTAGGCAATTTACTAATGACCTGGACAGGCAGTTAACAATCAGAACCCAACAATTCTCGCAGTTACAAATTAACAAATTCCCTCCACCAAACTAGCAATTACCAATCTAAATGGTTATGTTACAGAGTTACTTCTTACAAGATGGTGTGTAGCGTCTTATTCCGCGGGGAGTTCATCCCAACCGCGGGGCCCCAGCCGCGGGGCTACAGCTTCCGTTACGCCAACCCGCGAAAATGGTTTTCTGTTCCGGTGACCTTGCCGTTACAGTGACCTTGTTGTGGTGGTGACCTTGTTATTGTGGTGACCTTGTCGCTGTGGTAACCTTGCCGTTGTGGTGACTTTGTCGTTGTGGTGACCTTGTCGTTGTGGTGGCCCGCTTAAACGACGCCCACCAGCGCGGAGACACACACGACGAGATCTAAATATATCTCACGACATTTGTACTCGACGATTACTCACTTATATTGGGGCAGCCCGTGATGCCAGGTAGGTGCAATACATTACAGCATAATTTGTCAGACAAGGTTCTGCAACTATAAAAAGATCCTGGTGTACAACTGTTTTCTGTTTGAAATGTTTACTGCATCGAAGTCGTCTAAACAGCGTGGGCGTAGAAATACCGGTGGTACGGCGAGCATTCATATGATGGTTAATTTGCACACGCCACGATACTCCATCTGATCAATAGCTCAGAGCCGCAATGATCGGTATAAATGAATATGGATAAAGTAAAACCGTGTGCCTGGCATGCGTGGTGTGTGTGTGTGTGCGTGCTGTATGCATGCACGTTATTCTACCTGGCGGTGCACGTGACCTGAACACCATGGGTTCATCAATCAGAAGACAATTCATTTTATGCGACAAAGTAACCGTTTGTCTTAGACCAGGTCTATAGCAACGGTAAGTTGGACTAACCGCGTAACTAAGAACCCCGCGAGAACTAGATTCTGCAATAACTTAAGACGTATTATGACCACAAAGCGTTCATGATGCATTACATTAACGCTGAGTTTATGCGTGGCAATATCGTCGCTTGCCTCCATGCCTGATCGTCCGTGTAAACTGTTCGTCGCTGTCGATCCTATTTTGACGCGATAGACGAACAAATACTTTTCTGATGACGTAACAATAGCATCGTCGCGCGAGCGTTGCGCGCAACGCCACGTTAACTGATTCGAATGGTCCTTTGTGTACAAGGCACCGAGTAGAAACGAATGCCCGACCTAGCGCGCTTCTCCCAACGTCAGCAGTTTGCGTCGAATCGAGCCGCAGGGATTGGTCTCGGAGCAGAAAAAAAGGAAGTATAAATAACTCGGCCGCAAATCACGGCCAACATCAGCGCCGGAAGTCGGTCGTAAACAGGGCAAGGTGATCAGCCCGTGGGTGATTTCCCCAATATGCTGCGCGCCCATTGGCACATTAGAGAGTGTCTGCAAGCATACCGATCTCGATTCCCTTCCCTATCCCTAACGCGCTGTGCGCACTACGTCATCGCTTGTTGTGTTTATGCGATCGGTTAAGTGTCGATCGGATAGGTAAATACGTAATCGGCAGGGGTGATCGGTAAGCGCAATCCCTATCCATTTTACGTTCAAATTATGGATGAATCAAAGTAAACAATATGACAGCATTGTACATACAACTGCTTTTGACTAATTAGCCGCCTCGTTTTAATTGCAGTTGTGTTTAATGCATCAGAAAAAAATATTTTTAAGACCTGTCTCCGCATGGAATACATAACGGTAGGGGCACAAATCGTGCGTGCAATCGTTTTTGTTGTTTTTACACAGCAATTTTCATATTCTTCATTAAGATATCTATGTCCTAAATCTCTAACACATATTCCGTTAAATGTTTGCAAAAAAACTTTAAAAAGTTGTCTTGGGTGAAGTACTTACGAATATAAACAGGCAAATCAAAATCTTGTAAAAGGCGCTAAAAACCGCGCATCCTATCTTCGCTGTGATGTGCTTTTGTACATAATTCCTAAATGATTTAGATGCATTATGGTTTGTCCATTTGAGCTTATGATTAGGACCACATACCGAGCTGAAAAAGGCATAAATGTACGATACGTTGGCGAGTGAAACGCCGTGATGCAGACACTCCTGACTGTTACCTATCTCCAACAATCGACACCGATTGCGTAGCGCGTTAGGGATAGGGAGGGGAATCGAGATCAGTATGCTTGCAGACACTCTCTATTGACCACGCGCCTACCGACGCATATCGCAAAAGACCTAACCGGTGTGGTTTATGTTGCTGGGTGTATGGATCTTCTAGCCGAGTTTGCACTTGGTTCAACTCGCCACTAGTGAAGTTTGAACTGACCACATTAGAAAACCACAACGGAAAAATCCCGCGCCACATCTAAACGCAGATCAGATAACTTTGCGATAGCCGATGTTGTACTAGATTATTCGCTATAGATGACGGGTGATTTGTAGCGAAGCACACTCCGTTGTGCAGGATGAATTGCTATTTATGTTACTGTGAGTAGTCGTAAATGCCTTTCCGCGAACGCTCGTTTGCGGGTTCGCGGGTATTCTTTGAAGGCCGTTAATTAGACAGAACGGTCGCGGTCGGAAGCGACGGCGTTGCTACCGGTTACGTCACCCAAACCTATTCGGCGGACATCGTAAAACGTCTCGAGTAGCGTGCTTGGATGGCCACCGCGATAACATCAAACTGAAGGTCACTTGGCGTGTTCCAGATCTCCGGACCTCGATTGTTTATAATAATTATTCTTTTATTATATCGTTGATGCAGTCATACCACGACGTGCGGGTTCCCGTATACAATAGGGATCATCGTATACCATACGGATCCTCGTATACACTGTGGATCCCCTTATATAATAGGGATTTGGAATACGGCCGTATCCCTTTTTAATACACAAACGTAAAAAAATTGTAATAAAGTGCGTATTTTCCTGTGTTCATATAATGATAATAATCAATAATAATAATACGTACATTTATTAAGCGCCATAAACCTAGACAAACGTCCGTTCGAAGGCGCTGAAATACGTAAATACAAAAACGGGTTCATCACACATATAAACACAAACGACAAAGTGATAATTGTCAAAAAGCAACTACTTTTGATGCCAGGCAGATGTCCGACAAACCCAGCGGATTGTGTGTGGTGTATATTTAGGAGTCTATGAGACCGCGACATTTGATCGGAATAGGAAATGTGTTGGCCACTGAAAAACGAAACCGGATTTATACGGATTTAAACAGAACATCAAGGAAAACTACGGATTTAAACAGAACATCAAGGAAAACTGCGGATTTAAACAGAACATCAAGGAAAACTACGGATTTAAACAGAACATCAAGGAACACTACGGATTTAAACAGAACATCAAGGAACACTACGGATTTAAACAGAACATCAAGGAAAACTGTGGATTTAAACAGAACATCAAGGAAAACTACGGATTTCAGCCAATAAAATGTGGCGTGTCTGGTGACACGACCGACTGCGGTAATATGAGTGCCTCGAAGATCGACAACGCAACCGCGTTGAGTGGGTTGACGTCAAGTCGGCTGGCTGAACTGAAGTCCGCAAATATAGGTCGTTACGACCACAATAGTCGTTGTTCCCCCGTTAGAACTAATGCAATTTACTTCGCTGGCATGTTGTCTGGAAACACGCCAGCGAAGTCGCCATTGTCCCTTCGTGAAGACTGTTTAACTGAAACTGCCTTTGAAGCTCCAGACAGCGCGCACGCACGCTGTCTGCTCCTCGTATTTTAATATCATGTTCTTAATACTAGAATAAATAAAGGTATATTGCCCACCAATTTGCGTTTAATAAGCTCGAAACATGTTGAACGTTGCGCTCTCAACAATGTTCATAAATTATTATAAGCAAAGTATTCAATTTATATACATCCGATATCTGCACGTATTGCGGATGCATTTGATGTTGGCTGATCCCCACATTCCTAACATACTATAACTAATTTATCTAACTTCCAGCTAATCACCACTCCTGGCTAATGCCGGGTAACGGAACGGTTACATATAACCAACCTCGCGTTAATTAAGGAATGACAACACGCTGGGTCAGTTCATGTTCCCCGCGGACGCTACGGGAGAAGATCTGCCCTTGTATACTCAATACGGGACGGAGCCTAACAGCTGATCGCCACGATGCATCGCTGCTAGGCTTTTAGAAAGACGGAGGGGCGGTAGCTAACCGGATATCGAGCCGATCTACCACAGTCACGATATCAAAAACACATGCGCCACGGCCGCACATTTGCCGCATAACGAATAGGGTCATGACCCGAGCGCACGCGCAACGCTTCTTTGTCGCGACGCGGCCGGGAGCACACGACAGCGATTAATGGGTCAAGTGCGACTCTTTGGTGCGGGTTGAGCAGAGGTCACGTCGAGCAAAACGCGTCGGTGACGGCTAGTTTCACGTCCTGACGTAATTGGACGGACAGCGCGGGGCACCGCGTCAGTTTCCAAACAATGTGTGTGTAGCAATTACCATCAATCAATGTTGACACCGAGCATAGGCCATTTTGAAAGAAGAAACGTTTACGTTTAACAGACGTGTTGCTTTGTTTTGGTTGAAATCCGTATTTCTGTGTGATATTTTGCGTTGGATATCCGGTCGTTTGCATTCGTACTCCGACTGAATGTCGTTGTCTACCATTCGACGAAATATACATTGGGATTTACTTCACATAGTCCGCCAGGTTTCGCCTGAAATCTTCATAGCATCAAACTATTTGCACATCGACAGCTTTAAGTTTGTATTCGATTTTATACCTGTGCTTTGAACTCAAAGGAAGTGTACGTTTTCACGATACTTCTACTTGAATAAAATCCGTATTGTAAAAAGTAGAATACGTTTTAAACTAATTACCGGTGTATCATTAATGTGCTTCAATGTCACACGTAGAAGGCTAATGTCCATGTAAACACCGTCTGTGTGTATTGGTCTTTAAATGTTCTTATCATTCATCACTGTGATGTCGTTTAATCAGTACAGTGGTCATAAAGAGGAAATATGACATTTACCATTAGACGGAAACACGGGAAAATGGTTTCACCGAGAAAATTACCCCATAATTCATTATGTGTGTGTGGGGGGTGCGTGAGATCAAGTGCGTGCGTGCATGTGTCGGTGCATGTATTTGTTTTTAGCATGCCTTGGCCTTATGTTTAGACGTTCACATGTTAGTGTTTACGAAATAGCCCCATTGCCAGTTCTGATGTGTGCGAATGCCACGCATTCTGGTCGCACAAATAACAACTAATATTTAGACGCTGCATTTATTAATAACTCTGCTTCTTCTCTATAATAACACCGGTGAGTAAAGGCTTGACAACTCTTAGAACTGCATTATTTAATAACTCTGCTTATGCTCCATAATAACACCGGTGAGTAAACGTTGAGAACTCTTAGAACTGCATTATTTAATAACTCTGCTTATGCTCCATAATAACACCGGTGAGTAAACGTTGAGAACTCTTAGAACTGCATTATTTAATAACTCTGCTTATGCTCCATAATAACACCGGTGAGTAAACGTTGAGAACTCTTAGAACTGCATTATTTAATAACTCTGCTTATGCTCCACAATAACACCGGTGAGTAAACGTTGAGAACTCTTAGAACTGCATTATTTAATAACTCTGCTTCTTCTCCGTAATAACACCGGTGAATAAACGTTGAGAACTCTTAGAACTGCATTATTAATAACTCTGCTTCTTCTCCATAACAACATCGGTGAGTAAAGGCTTGATAACTCTTAGAACTGCATTATTTAATAACTCTGCTTATGCTCCACAATAACACCGGTGAGTAAACGTTGAGAACTCTTAGAACTGCATTATTTAATAACTCTGCTTCTTCTCCGTAATAACACCGGTGAATAAACGTTGAGAACTCTTAGAACTGCATTATTAATAACTCTGCTTCTTCTCCATAACAACATCGGTGAGTAAAGGCTTGATAACTCTTAGAACTGCATTATTTAATAACTCTGCTTCTTCTCCATAATAACACCGGTGAGTAAACGTTGAGAATTCTTAGAACTGCATTATTAATAACCGTGCTTCTTCTCCAATACAACAAATTAATATGACTGTCATAAGTTAAGATTATAGTTATATTCTTTATGGCATACTAGTGAAGCGTGTGAATCCGCCTTGTCATATAATGTCTTCTCTTCCGCTTTAGTTGATTCATGATAAGTGCGTCTTTGTAAGCGAGCGTGTCAGGAAGCACGCATACATGACTTGTCGCTTCAAATAAGCATACGCTTGTATTCCAGAGCAGACAATAGCTATTGCAACTGGCTGGAATACTGTCGTATACAGACCGTGTCGTAGATTGGCATCAAACAGGTTTTCCGACATTTAAGTTTCTAATGATATGGCCTATGCGTAGGCCAAAGTCGGGGAGTTGTTTTCTGTCATTTGCTGCACAATACGATTAAGGTCGAGCGGGTCTCGACAGGCGAACGCAGGTCCACTCGTATATATATCCGGCATATATACCACGTGATTTTTTAAATCCGTATTTTTTTCTTTCGAGGAATTCCGTATAAATCCGTGTGACATTTTTCATTGGTTAATCAGTCATATGTCAACAGATATCTTCCAGGCTACACAATAAAGGCGGACATACATCATTCCAAATCCGCTTGGTTCGCGGGGAATCGACCTAACACCAAACATGTCTTTGACATTCAGTGTTATAATTTGTGATGAACACAACAATAATATGATGATGATAATAATATTAGTATTAATAATAAAAACACTACTACTACTAATAATAAAAACAATAACAAGTTAATTAAATCTGAGAAAAAAAAATCATTCGGATCCGCTAAGCATACATGAAATACATAAGTGCTCAAACCGGTTAGTCGAGTAAATGATAATAAATAAATAGATAATGACAACTTTGTACTTTACATTTATAATAATATGTTTTTCATTTGGAATAAATCAGTATTTAAAACGAGATACGGCCGTATTCCTCCAATAATCCAATAAACCCTCTTTGTGTGGTTGTAATCCACGCGATATAACATGTCCTTTATTCGACAAAACGCAACGGATATAACATGTCCTTTATTCGGCAAAACGCAACGGATATAACATGTCCTTTATTCGACAAAACGCAACGGATATAACATGTCCTTTATTCGACAAAACGCAACGGATATAACATGTCCTTTATTCGGCAAAACGCAACGGATATAACATGTCCTTTATTCGGCAAAACGCAACGGATATAACATGTCCTTTGTTCGGCAAAACGCAACGGATATAACATGTCCTTTATTCGGCAAAACGCAACGGATATAACATGTCCTTTATTCGGCAAAACGCAACGGATACAACATGTCCTTTATTCGGCAAAACGCAACGGATATAACATGTCCTTTATTCGGTAAAACGCAACGGATATAACATGTCCTTTATTCGGCAAAACGCAACGGACATCATTTCGGCGTAGCAAATTCATACTGACTGGACCACAAGAGCGATTTCTTCCACGCCTAGATTTAAGACTAAGTGAGTAGCTGTGTAGCGGGTCTATGTTAGACGAGGCCGATTGCCTGACAATATTGCAGAATGGACTGGGAAGACCTTTGCAGAAACTCAGACATTAGCACACAACCGTGAAGACTGGCGTCGACTGGTAAAACATTCAGCAATGTAGCGCCCCTATGACCCAGGCGGGTTACGGGAGCAGTAAATAAGTAAGTAAGAATGCCTGACGGACCAAGGGCCAGATTTGTCAACGAGTTCACCGCGGCCGTGCATGTGGCGCCCGGCGATCGCAAATAGATCGGCACGAGCTGGCGAAGAGGGCGGGCCAGCCGAGCGATCGACACGACCCCCGAGTAGTGAGCGGGGAGCCCGGCTCGTACGGCCGCTACTGGAGGCCAACCGCATTGCACAATGCGGTCGATACATTCTAGCCGGCCTCCCGAACAAACATTTACAACATTTCCGGCCGTAATACGTGACCCATTTCGGCACTCGCAGTGCGTAACAAGGCTAATCTGTTGGTTAATCAATACGGCGCATCGGGACTAGCGTAAGCCGACTTGAGCCACCGCTATTTAGCTGATCCACACCAAATACGCACGAATGAAAACATGCGCAATGTTTGACATATCGACAGCCACAGAGAAAATCGTGTTGTTCGTTCACAACAATGGGCATTCACGACGAAGTAAAGAATAAGATCTACGTAAAGCCTTCGTCGCTACACCTTCTATGGGATTCGACAGTGAATTGTGTCTGCGCAGAGTGAAGCTTACATGGATAAACTCAAGTAACTTAAACGTTACGATCCCTAGCTTGTAAAAAAAAACATACAGAGAATGCATGGTCCAAAACATGAGAACATATGAGAGCATCGTTTAGACAGTGAAAACAATCGTTGTTAAATTACAAAGGTTATTCACCGAGGAGAAGAGAAGGAACTTGTCACAAACCAAAACATAAATCGCAACAAAACAGTTAGATAAACAGACTAACACTATTTTATAACGTCAATAAAGAATAAATCGTATCATGCCATTAATTTCAGTCAACAACTATTTCCAAGGCACCATCAACACAACGATGCATGAACCGCAACTCCGTAGAATAGGTACACATAATTTAAGGTACTTATAATGAACTGTGTACCCCCGTGGAAATTGGAATTCATTCTTCTTCTTCTTATGTACAGCTCAGAACTCTGTATCAGCCACATGTATGTGGCTAGAGTATTGTCGAGCTTAGATTAGATTCATACACACTCCTTATTTTCTATTTGACACCGTTAAGTTTTTCATTATAACTCTATTTGGAATTTGTTCTTTATATATATATATATATATTATACATCGGTATATATATATATATATATATATATATATATATATATATAATGTGTCTCTTATAATATCTGTAATTGGAATACTGGATAAAAAAACAGACACTTAGCTATTGGTAGTGAGAGTTGAACTGCATTTTGTTTTTGTATCCATGTGTTGCCAGATTCACTGTAACTTGCTTAATAATACCATAAACTCGTTTATCGATACTACTGTGCCGATCAGTGTTACTGGAATAAATTTTTTCTACGTTAGCAAGTCTCTCTTGTACGTTACAACTGTCGTAAATAGGTTTGTGCTACACGAGAGGCCTTCGTGTGGTCCGCTCGCGGCGTCAGGAAGCACCAACTGCGCGTTCGTCAGCGGGACAGCTGCGTTACATCACGGCAGCCGGGCGACGGCCTATTTAATTACGCGACAACTACGCCGGCCGCTGCGACAGCGCGACGTCGCGTCTGAAGACAGATCGATGACCAAGATAGCCACGATGACGTCGAATTACTTGGCGCGAAACGATACATTATATCGCGACGCTGACGAATTGACGCTAGCCATTGTGACAGCGGCTACTGGGTGGGGCGGAGCCGACGTGGATAAGGATCGAACACGAAGTGTTCATGGAACGGCACCGAAATGTACACGGATCGGGTCAGAAGTGTTCATGAAACGGGCCCGACGTGCACACGGATCAGACACGAAGCGCAATCGGGTCGGCCCCGAAGGCCTACAGTAACGTTGTAAATGGGTTGCGCTAATGTTACATGACGAATCGAATTGTGGTATTTGAAAACATGCCGCAGAAACAGACAACACTGCAACGAACCAGTTACAGGGCGCAAACAAACCACCAGTAATATTTAATGAACGACATCGTCATTCTTCGGCAGCCACAAGAGTAATTCGAAAATGTGTTCGTTTTTTCCGGTATTATATTCAATTGTTATTGTTGTTGTTGTTTTCTTCCCAAATGTCAACATTGTCTGCAGTGCCAACCGTGGTACAGTGAAACCTCCACAATCCGGACACAGTGTCCGTATTAACAGTTTGACGGTTAACACGATATGTTTAGTGTTCGAGTATGACGTTTACACTGCGCACTGAACTACACCGGGTTAACATTCATAAACAAACGGGCAACTTAACTTAAAACAAATAAAACTGTAGTTCATTAAAAGCCTCTCGGACGGCAACAAATATACATAACGGTTTGTACAACAGTATTATAACTTTATAATGTGACAGTTCCAAATTTACACCTCTACTAGAACATGTATAGTGTACACGTAATGGGTTCCTTTTAACGACGAGTCGCCAGTTTGAGCGCTCTAGCAGCTCAGCGTTTTGAGACGAGGACTCAGCGGTGCGCACTTGAAACACTCTTAACACTGCCGGCACACACAAAAGTTCCGCTTCGACCTGTCGCATTGCTAACGCAATTATGTAATCTAGCACAGTGTAGTTGTAGGACCAGTAGCTAGGCGGCGAGATCAAGCGCCAGGAACGCACCTACGTACGGCGTATCTCGTGTGCATTCATGTTTGATCGCTGCAGTGCGTGCGTACGATCGCGCGTACGATTGCGCAGCGACGCATGACTGCACGAGTAACGGGTTTATGCGTTACGGGTGAGTGCCCACGAGCGACAGGCGAGCGCAGGGTCTAGCCAGGGACACCAAACACCTTTCGTCGTAGCGATTATACTCGTATCGCTGTGTGTCTGGGGTGGTAGTGCGTGCGTGCGCAAATCATACCGTCGCAAATTGGGTTGAGTGAAACAGGTGCGTACGTGTGTGCGCGCTTGCGTGCGTGCGTGCGTGCGTGTGTATTATATGCGTGTTGTACCTGTGCACTGGACGGCGTGTCTCGTTATTATTAGCTATTGATGAATGCATTGTATCGTATCGCAGAGCTGAACAAGTTGCCGGCATACTTTGTGGTAACGCTGAATACCACATACAAACCACAGGCACGTGAAACGAACATGTGTGCGTGATGACATCGGCGATGGAGCAGTTCTTTGTTTGCAAAAACAAACGTTATTCGCGCGTAAAATTGCTATGACTTGCCAATGTCGGACTAGGTCACCAATGATCCATGTCTAACTCAACTTTAAAACACGGTGCCAAATATACATACGCGCCACCGTCACATAGATTTAAATTATTAAAATACATGCAATACCGACGAATTAACTAAATGTTGGTCTATTTTAACATTTGCGTCTTCTCACAATGACAGTAGTATTTCTACCCAATTACTTACCTGATTTGATTCGCGCTACTAGGGGCAGATCAATCGTTGTGGCATCTCTTCCGGTTAAACGTCTGGATCTGCGCAATTTCCGCTTGCGTGCTGCAACAAACAGGTGTCACAACATTCGCATTAATCGCACTTAATAAACGGTAACAAGCGATAGCATATAATTGTAATCATATTCTGTATTGAAAATGCGTAATACAGTATACTATCAAATATGTAAAATGGCTGGATTTGGTCAAGGCCATTTGTGGGAGCAACTTTTCTGCATCCCCAGAAAGCTCTTTGACCATCCCCTTATTGCCAATTGGCCAGTTTACTGTATTTGATACTGTCAGTTTTTGCTAGATAATGTATTATGTCAGTTTATGCCTTAAAACGCGCAATACATTCTTGATCAAATTAACAAGTGTGCGGTCAGTCTCCGAGCGCCCGTAGATGTCGCGATGACGTAACGTTTCCGGGTTACGATGCCATGACATGACGCAAGGTCAAGACGCCGATATTCCGTGGTCACGACGGTATCGCTATAACTCGATCGCTGACGGCCGACAACATTGCGCAAATGCCGTAGGATGCCCGACAGGATATCGCCATTATAATGGGTTCTGCTTTTTATAATTATACCATTTGTTGTAACCGCGCGAATGGCTCGTGTTTTATAGCGTACGGCCGCAATGAACCGCACACAGCACGCCATAACGGGCATTAGTTATCGCGCTGTTTTGCCGCGAGGGATGCACAGTTTGTTGTGATGTATAATCATTGCGTAAACGAATGTACATCCACGCAGTCATCCAGCACGCTTGTATACACAAGCACGCATGCACGCACACACACACACACACGCACGCACACACACACACACACACATGCCCGCCCGCACACACGCACGCACGCACGCAAGCACGCACACATATATACTTGATAACTGACCTCCAGTGATAACCTTCGTCAGTACCGACCTTTCCTTCGTCTTCGGGACCTGCAATGACAATAGAGCCGCGCTATCAATGTTCAGCCAACATACCATATCAGCATACTGTGCGCTCTGTTATCGCATGTCAGTTGAATTCGTGACCACACTTATACACCTCTCACATAGACTGTCTTGATATCATATTTTGCTAGCACATGTTTTAAGTATTCGGGTGTTTAACATTCCTACATCAAATTGTACTTTTGTGATTTTCGCCGGCGAATCGACCGAGATTGTTTCACACAAAACAGCATAATGCATGTGAACAATAGTATATGTTCTTAACTCTGTGTTGACTAAATGAACGCACATAATTGTCAGGGTGTATGTGCGTGCGCGTGTGTGTGTGAGTGCGTGCGCCTGCGCGCGTTTGTGCACGACATGTGATGCGCGTGGCGTATGTGTGCATGTGAGGGAGGTATAATAAATATTATATCATATTTCATAAAGTATATCCTTTCACGACCTCACCGAGTGAATGCCACGTATACGATGATCTTTGAGGTTCAAACGGCCAGGCACTTGATATGGGAGGGACGTAAACAATCGCGAGAGTAAACGTGTAACACATGTCATTACTTGTTTGTCGGGGCACGCGACGAGCCTGCACTCGGTTGAACCTCGACGCATTAATGACTTTCTCGGTGAGGAATTTGCAACCTCCACGCCACGCCAAAAACGCATGGGCGTAAGACGACGTCCGTCGACGTGACGTAGAAATCGACTGCGCGCGGAAATCATCTCCGGCCTGTTGATCTAACGAAATTACGCCGCACCGGTTTTATTTGTAATACGTTTTCTTGCGAGCGCTAGTGAGCGCCACCGTGTCTGTACATCAGCGGCGCTGTTAGGGTGCAGATGCTCGTTATTCGTGCAATGACCTCTACTCATCCGTGTCGCTAACAGGTGATTGCCCGCTGAATATCATTGCCACGCGCAACGCCTTTCAGCCAGCGCCGGCGTCAACAATGCGTGCCATTCGAACGGCGCTTTTTGCGCCGAGTTGAAAGGTCAACTAGGCGAAGACGAAGGACTGTTGACGTAGACAACGACAACTGGAAAACACAACAGCGCGTCAACAGGCCGATAGATTGATGTTCTGGTCCGTCACCGCACGACCAGTCACCTCGGTGTTTCATCTTACGTCACGTCACGCTGTCGCCAAATGCCAGTGTATTGTCAACAATACGAACGCAATAAGCATATGCAAAATCTTGCACGTCTGTCAAAAATCTAAAGTAAAAGGGCATGTAACTATCGCGCCTCGTTTTCGATCTGGCGTCATTTGGCGTCATCGACTCCATTTACGCTAGTTTAAATAATTGGGATATGTTTTGTTTTTAGTTGTAATCATCGGATTTTTTTTTCCAAATCGTGTTCTCTTTTCTGATTTCCGACAGATGAAGTTGAAGCAGCAGGGAAAACTCTGCCGTTAAGAATGTTCGTGGTAATCGTGCACCTTAATCGAATGATCACGATTTGACGAGCCATGGCATGGTGGCGACTGTCAATGACAACTATGCATTTTTTTTCGCCCAGTACGACATGTTATTGAAGTAACGCATACTTGTTGGTGATTATGTGCATTTAGGTAACTTTTCAGATATAAATGGTTACCGAACTGTTTTGAAATAACAACTTATAACAGTTTAATATTCTCGGTTTTTATAACAAGCGATAATCCGTTGTATCTCGTTTTAACTCCCATTTCTTACATAACTGTTAATCCTGTTATGAAATCCATATGTTACATTTCATATTTTAATATGTACTGTTTTCTTGTTACATTAACTAAATATTATTATCTATCTCATTTAGACGAATCAAACTTTCGGGATCAAAAACAAATTTCAGTATATGACTGCCGTCAACTGCTGCCTGGCTCTTTTTCTGCATTTTTTATTTCCCTGATGTATAATTCATATTAAACTATTGTATCGTGACACACTTACAGGCCCTATTTTCTTCCGTAGAACTGTTTTATTGGGCAAGACGTGTGTGCGGCGAGGAGTGCGTGGCGAGGCGATAAGGGGACTGTTGACTCGAAGAAACCAAAGAACAGATACGTGCGTCGTATCATGGTAACATGTAGGCCACGAATAATCCTGTAGGCGGACAGCTGCCTGTACGTAGAAACTTGAGGATAAATGTTAAATGGTTAATTACCATAATAAAACCTGCTGTTTCCCTTTTTCGAGTTGCCAAGTATAGGACACTCTTCAATTAAACATTAATCGCGAAAACGCGTGCCGCGAACAAACCAAGTCTGGTTGCATGAACGTTGAATCCTTAAAAATCCAGCTGCCGAGTCGGTTTCGCTAATACGTTTCCGTCTTCTATCGTGTCTTATTACGTACAGACACGCACATCGTTCTCGCGTCAACGGCATCGGCCAGACAACTCGCGTCACAGCGGCGACCTTTAATCACTCTCAAACGAATCTCCACCTTAGCGCGCGCGAGAGAGAGAGATTCCGGTCAGTCAGCACCGTAAATCAGATCGCTGCTCAACCGCCGTACGTTCGTTTGTACAATCGCGACGTTTGCAATCGCAACGAAACGGCTGCTTTCTCGTCACGCTGATCCCCGTCGGGAGCTGGCATATCGGCGGCTTCGCCTATTTATCGCCCGGCTTCATTAGTCCGCTTCTATTCTGTGTAAGGCAGGCGCGCGTGCCACTCGAGGCGATTATAATCGGTTTTAGCTTAAACGTGGTCGGCGGTCGATTTCGCAGGTCAGTGCCACTATGGTTAGCGCTTACTGAGCGGTTCATGTTACGTCGCGGTCACATGTTCTATTCTGCTAGTTGAAGCACGAGGATGGCGCTAACTCCAGGTGGTTTGAGGACAAACACCAACACGTTGTATAGTGTTGTATCGGTATGAAAAGTGGTCGAATCGTTAACTAGAGAATCGAGATTCGTGAATTGAAACAACGCCGTCTCCGTCGATTGCCAAATAAACGCGATCCACGTAAATGGAGAAGCGGGGTAAATATGCAAACACGGACACTGCTGAATTTCTTTTAGTTCTTTCTGCGAAAGCCGATCACGTGTACACGGCAATATGATTATTCGGGAAAAGTATTTATCCGGACTGATCCCGAGGTAAGGTGGAACACTTCTCATAGGGTTTCGACTGCATTATATGCTACGTTTTATCACGGAAAATTCTTACTGTTAACGCACTCAACATGGACATCATGGTCCATGAACGCACAACTTCTTACGTTAGTAATTAAAATGTTAACAAGAAATACAAAGCATACTATTTATTTAGTTCTTTTGGAATCGGTGGACTGATTGCACACACGCACGATCGGTATTCACAAGTGCCGTCGCACACTGGTTAGCCATCTGTCGGAGCCAGTTCCTGGCTTAGCGGAAGAGAAAAAGCCACTGCCAGAGGCAGTCTATGTGTCTCGGCGTAGTCAACGCCACAACGGGGCGCGGGCCTCTCGGTCTCAGGGTGGCGATAATAGGACGCGCTATCGTTCACCTTCAGTGACGGGTTGGCCTTCAGGCTCATCCAGTCTGCCAACAAAACTGCGCTACAAAGGGGTCAGGGAGAGGGAATACGCCAGCACCACGCGCCGCCAACATCACCCACGGAATTCACGATAGCGCAGTTTGTAGTCCTTGATTCAACGTTTTCAGTTGCGTCACCGAACCGTGCCGACCGACGGTGTATCTATTCTTGGTATTTGGGGAGTCGCGTGACGTCGCAACTTTAGCAAGTATTTGTGTTTGGTAAGAATCATTAGTGTGCAAACAACTGTGTCGTAAAAGTTTAAAAGGTAAGATAAAATGAAAACCATACATTCCGCCGAGTTGAACAACTACCGGTTATACAGTAGACTAAGTAATACTGTCCCTATGGGTGTATAAAATGGCGAACAGTCAATGTATTTAATCAATGCTTTGGTAAGATTACGGGCAATCGACAAGGAACATGGCCACCGGATTCACGGCTCATACGTACCTCAGCTGGATTCCGGCGCTTGACGCACTTTTCCGGATGTTGACTTTTCAGACGGGACATTCGCGCCACCTGCTGGCCATTCTTCTTCCGAATGCTCTCAAGAATGCGGGACTTGCGCGTGATAAACTTATCTGGCCGCGGACCACGTGACAGCGACGAGTCAGTTGCGATGTCTTTGTCGCTGTCGCTCTTCGCGTGTGCCGTTGAGTTGTCGACGTTAGACGAGGCGGTGGGACAAGTCGACTTCGTGTCCGGTTTTCGATCGCAGTCATCGGTTGCGGAGTTGTCCCGCGCTGAAGGTGTGTGCGTGTTAATGAGATCGGCGTACACCTTCGTTTTTGACGACAGTTTCGCGTTGTTGGTAAGGTGACAAACCGAAGTGAGGTCGCCACCTGGCGGCTTAACATCACAGCACGACGGGGTGTCCACCCGAAGCGCCATCTGGTGGTCGGAAGCAACACAAACTTCCGATGACGTTATTGCCGTCGTCGGTTTGCAATTGCTAGACTCACTGACACCGATGTGCGACAGATTATCCCGCAATTTTAGTTTCTGCCTACCTTTTGGTGTGGACAAATACAGCGCGAGATCTCGGCGTGAACACAGGGACGAATCTTTCGTCTGGGGCGGATCCTTGTCGCCGTCGGTTCGCACCGGATGCTGCGACACACCAGCTGCGCACTTCTTCGGCGAGTCCTTGTGCGAATACTCCGTCTTCGCTGCAATCGCTTTTTTCGGGGCGGCGTTGGTTGCGTGGAAGCCGACAGTGCAGTGTTTCGTTAGAGTGTCTCCGCAGCCAGTCGTCGCAAGGACACCGGAAGTGAACGTAGACGCAGACACGCGGCTGAAGTCCCCTGGGGCGGCGGCACTTCTGGTTGTCTTCTCATGATATTCCGGGGCTCGCACGCCCATCTTGCACGCGCTCTTCACGATCGGGTTTACGTTCGCTACGGGGATGGGCTTTGACGGGAACTTTTCGGCCGATACTAGATCGCCGGTCGGAAGTTTCGTGAATGGCTTAGGACACTTGTAGTAGCGTATCCCGGACGGCAATGTTTGTTGCGTTGGTCCCCGACCGTACGCATCGCCGTCCGTAACCATTTGCGCCTCGACGCCACTGTCACGACTGTGGCAGTTCGCCATTTTGCTACTCATCGACGAGGAAGTCGTTTCCGGGCGCGTAACGGCATCGTTCGAGATGTTCGTTGGCCCCGATTCCGGCTTTTTACGGGAAGCTAGTTGTTGGTTGGCGTTCGCGATCTCCGCCCGTAATCGACTGTCCACATGTTTAGCGGGGATCGCATACGGACTGACGAACCTGTCTTGTGGTCCCGCGACGCATATGCCACCGGCAGGTGTCGCATCGCGTCGACGAACGATCCCCGTCACGTGGTCGTACTGTTCCGACGATGACAGTTCGGCTTTTTGCGACGACGTCAACATTGACAACAAATATGGTGCATGTCGCAGCTGTTCAAGACCCCTCCCCTGCGATGACGTCACCGACGACGCGACGGGGTCGCCGCGGGTAGACTCTGGGGTCGAACTCGGCAAACTGTGGCCGCGTCCTGTCTCATCGCATCCGCTTGGATCGGACCCGCGCAAGACCGCGGGTCTGACGATATTACGGTGGTTAAACCCGTCGGCTCCGATCGCAATTCGCCTCTGTTCCGCTGAACGTCGTCCGGGTGCGGCAGGTCGGTTGTCTGGTAAACACAGGTGCGGGCTATAAAGGTTGGGCGGCGCTCCATCGCCGCGACTTCGTGGCACGCCTTCGGGACTACGAAACAGTACGGACCCGGGCGTTTTCATCATGGCTCCGTAACGTGATTTCACGAGCGGCACGCTGCCTGCAGGTATTGCCACTTTCGGTTGTCCTATTGGTTCTGAGCCGTTCAACATGGCGCAGTAGAGGGCACTGCCGCTGGTGCTACATCGGAGCATATCAACTTCCGGTCGGACCGGAAACAGGGAGGAAGCGCTAATCGGCGTGTGCTGTCTAGAGGATACGCGAGATGCCTGTACCAACGAGACGGCCTGGTCTAAACTCTTCCTGATATGTTGCTCGACTTCGGCGCTACTCAACGGGCGCTCATCGGAAATACTCCGGTCTCGTGGCTTTGGAACGAACGGGTGTGGCGTTCGGGCTTGCTCTTTTTCGTGTGCATACGTGTATCCCGTATTATCACCCACTGCCATCGTCTGGATCACGGAATACGGCCCGCTGTGTAGCGTACGGGCGATGTGGACATCATGCGGGGAGACGGTCCTATCGTACTGGTGCGTCTCGCTGCCTGGGTACGGCCGCCTGCTCGTGTTTACCTGTGCTTGCCTCGAGTTGACGTCAACGCCGACGGGAAGACGCTGCGATGATGGGTGACTCGGCGGCAGGGCCGGCGACGGACAGACGGCAGGCGAGCCGCGACTCGCACTATGCCTACGGTCTAACATGTCTGCGTGTCGGGACAGCCTGTGCTGCTGCAGCTGTTGCTGTTGCTGCTTTAATATATGCATGTGGTGCTGTTGCTGTAGCAGCTGTTGCTGCAACAAATGGTGACTCGACGTCGCCCCGGTCATCGGTATGACGTCGCGACCCATGTAGTCACAGCCCGGTTGCGGCGTCATTTCTCGCGCTACCGGCCGATGGGGGCGTGACTCACGCGATCGTTCGTACGCATGCGCCGCCTCGCTCTCGGACAGTCGCGGCGGCGCCTGTGCGCAGATATTAACGCCAGGCTCTCGACTCCAGCGTCGGAGGAACTCCACCTGACTGGCCGAGCGACGCTGGTGCGGGCTGCTCGTACAAAGAGCGTTGAGACTGCGAGCTCGGGCCCCGCTCGAGAACCCTTGTTCGCATTCCTGAGGTCGGCCCTTCGCCGCCACCGAGCCGCCATAGTATGGCGGAACGCGCCCGCTCACGTCGACGGGACAGTACCGCGCAGGTGCCTGCTGCATACCCACAATGATGACGTCGTCGCTGACGTCATCTTCCTTCGGTTTCTTCACGGACAGGTCGAGTGGCGCGGCACCATCCTCCAGGTGGCGCTTTGGTGGCACGAGGGTGAGGTCGAGGGGGGTCGGGAGTTGAGAAGAGGCTGCCCGGTCGGTGGAGCCTGTGCTGCACGCGAGGCCGGCAAACATGGCGGCCTCTATCGTCACGTGTGCGTTTCGGCTTTCGTCGTTGATGGCCGATCGTCAGCGGTGTTTACGGTGATGACTGGAACAGAAACAGGATGCGATTTTAGTTTTAGGAATCTCGCGTGATGAACACAAACCATATCGACGGGAAGCTTCAATGGTAGCATTGTTGATAAGGCAAACGTACGCCGCCATTAGTATTCAAAAACATGTCATGTATAGACTATAGACGGTATCTCGATTTGTATGCACGACAACCACGAATTGAGTCTGGCCTAGCCGGTATCTCACAAATCGCTTACAATATTGTCATTGACAGTTATAGCCTGTAGCTCGTAAACACATGCTACGACGTCATAGTTGCACAGTGATTGTGATATCACTGTCATTGGACTGGTGTTCTTTCACCGCCTGGCTGAGTTCAGTTTCACGACTCATGTCAACGCGCCCAGTCCAATCACAAACCCGATGACGCGTGACCCGACAGTGACTGCGCTGCCGCCTGTTAACTCGACACGACACGACACGATCCGGTCCTTCCCGCCGGCGATATGCTTCCCCATCAATGGGGTGACCTACGCCCTATTACGATACAAGTCGCTCACGCAAAGACCAACGCGCGGCAATCGTCGCTACTCGCCGCGACGAAAGCGTAGAATGAATAGCGCTGGTTACGTGATGCGCCGCGGATCATACCAGTAACGAGAAGAGGGGACTGTTTATCGACAGATGGTTGCAGACCGACAAACCACACACACGGCCACGTCCTCGTCCTCGTCCGTTGCTGCTGTAGAAGCGGCCGAGGCAAGAGTACAGCGATTGATCGTAGGCGAGCGAGAAATCGTGAATGTCCGAGATGGACTCGTCTGCGGCGGCAAGCGAGCGACCGCGGCGCGTGATGACCTTTCGCGTTACCTCTCTTCTTCAACCACCGAGTTCCTTCGCGAGGGTGACGCGTCAACTCTTATCTCGCTCGCTTCCGAACAATTCAAAGCGCTTTTTCTCCAAACATAACCCACAGTTCGACCTTGATGGCTTGATGCACATACCTAGACTAGCCTATATTCAATAACATCATCCCGTTGTCGCGGCGTTCGTCTCCAAGCAACGCGTTTTTTTGTTGTCACAATGTTACTAAACGCCACTGTATTTGCGTGGCATGCTGGTTTATACAATGTTTACTGTGTAACAAAAACTTTACTAGATGAGTAACCTGGCTATTAGAAAAGTAAAAGTCTAAACACCGCCCGTCAATATAAACAAGTTTATTATCGAAGCATATTTAGAACATTTTGCCTTGTATTATCCTCCTACTAAAGCTGTTAGCGGTGGTAATACAAGCATTCAAATGTTACTGTAAAAATATAATTTCTATATAATATAGACTTATCCTGTATTTGTATTTCTTCCTCTTTGATACACGTCCGCCGGGCGAAAATCGCATGGCATAATGATTTTTTTATTCTATACATATTTGTTTAATTAATTATGAATTAATGTGACCAGTAGGCCTAATGCCGATATTCATATTCTGGTTTTATTATTGTATACACTAATTGGCCCCTCAATGATGTGTTACGCGTTGGTATTATATTTCCGACAATGCGTGTGACGGCCATCATTTGCGGTTTAGAGCGAATTACATCGCGTCTGCGTGATTCCAACGCCACGCTAGAAAAGGCGGTACACGGCCACGCCGATTCTGCAATTAATCTCAACGCAAGCCGGCGAATATTAATTCTACCTTTGCCTCCGGTCAACGATCGTATCGTGCTGCGCGTAGTCGACGATTCATGTCGTGTTTTCGAGCGAGTGTTTTTGCGTGCGCGGCATAGTTTGTCGCTGTGCACTCGTAAATAACCGAATAACGCTAGGTATTTGGGACGGTTGCGTCACTGCCGGTGAAATGGCATGGTGCAGTTTTTGATGTGGGGCGGATTTTTTTATCATGGCTGACTGTGTATAACGGTGAAATAGTGGGCTTATGGTAAATTACTTTATACAATGTTCGACTGATAGGTGAGTATTAGATAAAAAGATATGTAATTACATATGGCGGAATATGGAGAAGAATGGAGAGCGAGAGACAGGGGGAGTAGAGAAAGATGGATGGAGACGGCTGAGAGGGACTACTGGTGGGAAAGGGAAGACGAGGTCTGCCTCGCCTGGACAACAGGGAGAAGAGGAAAGCAACAACAACGTCGTTTTATTCCCAGTATCCCCAGGCATAGGGATGACAATGGTGGCCGACGTATCTACGCCAGAGGAAGCGTAGGCTCCTACGCTGGCAAACTGGTGTAACCCGACCCGATGACATCTACAGTTCGCGCCCTTGTCTTGGCCACAGATAGCGCTCAACAACAATACATCAAGTGAGACCTGAGAGCGGTGCCCTCGATGATTCACGACCGCGTTGGGACCCCGAATGTCACGTGCAGCATCAACAATGTCGCAGGCAGTATTCACCCACATACCGTTTGTTCAGCACAAAACAAAAGCGAGATAGAACCGCCTCACAACCGGACGTCGGGTTCAATTTCCAGCCCCACATACAAACAACATGACTGACCCGGAACGAAATTTAGCTATTACACGCGGGCGGGATCAATTCACGTGTGTGTGTGTGTGTGCGTGTGCGTGTGCGTGCACGTGCACGTGCGTGTGCCTGACTTCTCCCGCGTTAACACTGTTCTACGCTACTTGATCGCGCCGCCTGGTGTACACTCGTATTGCATAATGTTGTCTAAATCCGCGATCGTAAACACAACAAAGGAAACCAGTTAGGTGTCCACGTCACAGACTTCTCGTCTTCAAGTATAGACTCTACTCGAGTGTCCCCGTTTAATGGGCAACGCAGAGCATACAACGCCGCGCAAATCTATTTTCGGAAACACTAAACTAACCGCTTCACATAGGCAGTCCTCCTGAGTGCGGAACTTACAAACTCCGAGGTCACCTATATAGAACGCCAGGGAATATTCACCCTTTGAGGAGACGTACGAAACCGAAGTTCACGGTTACGCAATTTGAACAGTTATATCAGATCTAAATCAGATATGAAAGTCAGGCTCTTGACACTGGGAACTGTAAACATCAGACCACTGACACAGGGACGTGGTAGAACACGGACGAGAAATGCGAACATGCTGTATACGTCACAACAGTAACGAACCTCACTGGCACCTTACATTCTATGTTGAGAATGCTCATACTTGATACACGAAAGCCCCACTATACCCCCAGCACTAAGGCAACACGCAGGACGACCCGGACAGAGAGCGAACCTAGGCGATCCTACCTTAGCGCGGTTGTGAACGACTGTCGTCCGCGTCTCGACTAGCTGTCACGGCCACGCGTCAATGCTTTGCCTACACAGATGCGATCATGCGTGACAGGTTGTGCGTGACCGTCCGACCGACCTTCACGTGCCGTCTCACACCGGACCTCGGCCGCCGACAACCGCGCACGTAATCAATTGACGCACTTAACCAATCCACGACGCACCCGGCACTTCTCTTTAACCATACCACAACTGTTGACGTCGAGAGTAATTGGGAAACGGGTCGGAGAACAAACATCCGATTGTTTGCGCGGTGTTACGCACCAAACGCCGTTATGAACGACACTTGCAGGGCCTGCTAACAACATGCGAACTATTTTCGCGCGGGATCTAGTCCCACTTGCGTGAGATAAGACACTCAACTTATATATTTGTGTTGTGTTAGTTGGAAGAATGGTAAACACCGTGAACGCTGTGTGAGACATTCGCCGTATGTCTTTAGCTCATTGTGTGGTCTGCATAACGCCTAGACACTAGTTAAATACACTATTTTCAATTTTAAAATCCCTACCAACCTGGCAATATCTCACTGTGTTTAACTCTGTGGATATCTCTCGAACATCGGGAAAGAATATTGACGAATGAATTATTGTATCGTTACGAGTGAATCGCATCGAAACAACCAGTGGCGTATCCACGATTTTGTTATTGGGGGGGGGCAAAAACAGGCGAATACTGCCATGTCCAACTGCGGTGCGACTATTGGGGGGGGGGGGGGCAGTTGCCACCCTCGCCCCCTCTAAATACACCAGTGGTTCAAACAACCGATCGCGTGCACAAAAATTGTACTGTGACATTTCGCAGAATGCAATCTATTGGTACGTCTAATTTACGTTAAGGCTCGGGACTTACGTCGTTATCTCCAACTCGGGTTTCAACATTCCCCTGATGCTGCCGCCGACTAGCACAGCCAGATTGGGTTTGTGGGGCAAAGCGCACAAGTGTCGAAGGTGTGACAACGCGTTGACTCGAGATGATGGCAAGCAAGGCAATGTTCGCGGGGAAGCGAAACCCGTTCACTAAAGTCGTTCAGTGGAGGCGGCATTCGGCGAATGCGACGAGTGGTTGATAGGATTGGGGGGAGGGGTTAGGTGAAGGACAGACGTTCAGCGGAAGAAAGAAGTTAAACGGAGGAGAGGCGTTTATCAAAGTTGAGGCGTTCAGTTGAGAAAAGGCGTTCGGTGGAGGACAGGCGTTCTGTCCAGATGACATTACGCGAAACAATCGTCACAAGCACAGGAGAATATACGTACGAGGGGAGAGTTTCGTAGATTAGAAATGTAATGGATATTAAATACATAACATTGAATAAAATGTGAATTGTTTATGTTGCACAAGCTCGCTAACATGTTGTAATATTTGTTAAAGTATTACGACATGTTAGCGAGTGTCTGTCGACAGAGACTTGTGCATATGTAAACAATCCACACAAGACATCCACCTGAAGCCTAAAGTATTTACGACTATTTACCTGTTTCATAATAACCACGCACCACCGTATTCCATCGCAATTATATAACCGGTGCTTTAAAATCTCCCCGTTTGTGTTCATGAGACGTTCAATTATCGTCGCACAGTGTACTCAATTGGCCCGTTTCCGCTGTTCGGGCGTGTGTAGACTTCAACGGCGCTTTTGTGGACTTCGTCCTGTGCGAGCGTAGAATAAGCCGGCTATCTAGAGTCGCGATCTATGGGATATGTGCTAGTTCATTACAACAAGCTTGATAATAATATTATTATTGTCGAGAGGCCAGTGGACTGAAATACTCGCGTATTGGTCTGACTATGCCGAGTTCACGGTGTGGCTAAGCGTGCGCGCGCGCGCGCGCGCGCGCGCGTCCATCTGAATGCGTAGTATACATACTATACCGTACAGTCCCCGCGCGATGACGTGACATCATACAGTACCGTACCTCCTGTCTGCACAGTCATACTGACCCTAATGATCTACGCCTGGGGGGGTTTGGACTTTTGACCACTTCCTATAGTCTTCGTACTAAGAAAACGTAAACGAACGAGTGAACGTAGTACAAGACTGTCACGTACGCACGAACGTCAGCAGGCGACAGAACGTAACAGCTGGCCCTCTGCGCTATTCTTGTAGTCTTACCATAACACATAAGCGCCGCGTTCGCTGAACGTGCGAGCGACGCGGGGTCAGAAATGTGGGTGTCGCCGCTACCAGCTGCGCCCTAACCCTCGCCCTCGCACGAGAGACAGACCATGGGTACACAGACAGGCGCAGTACAGCAAGAGGTTTGCGTTTACCTACTAGTCGTGTCACGCGAGGTCGACAGCCGGCCGGAATTGAACAGACACGTCGTATACAGTAGTAGCAAGAGGCTCGCGTTTACGTACTCGTTGTGTGAGGCGGGTTCGGCAGCCGGCCGGAGGTGAATCGCCTTCAGACGCTGCGGCCGCTGTCGCTAGATACGCCGGCTGTACTGCGGACGTGAGCCCAGTAGCGGAGTCGACTCTAGCCGCGGTGAACCAGCAAGGGAGCGCGGCCGAATTCGCGGCCACTTCCACCGTGCGGCCGTCGCTTTCTGGTCTATTTACTTGCAGCGCAGCCGCCGCGGCTCGTTCGCCGCCGCTACCACCGCACCCAACGCGCCGCCGCCGCCGCCGCCGCCGCCACCGCTCCGCTGTCGGGTTTTGTTTCTCTACGTCAGCGAGAGCTGCAATACGCAGTGCCACGCGGGCGAACGACGTACGGTTGGCTGACCGGGGACAGCCGGGGACGGTCGAGGACAGCCGTGGACGGTCGGAGACAGCCGTGGACGGTCGACGGTGCATATATTATAACTACAATTTTTTATAATAATAATAATATTTTATTTTGTTAAGCGCCACATCCAATATTG
Source organism: Escarpia spicata (assembly GCA_963995525.1). NCBI lineage: Eukaryota > Metazoa > Annelida > Polychaeta > Sabellida > Siboglinidae > Escarpia > Escarpia spicata. The sequence goes on along the minus strand of OZ023214.1, from coordinate 18,526,605 downwards.
TTCACAGCGCGTTACAACAATATACAAGTGTGTGTTAAAAATAATGCGTTTGAATAAAAACAATAGTTATTATATCATAGATAAAATGAACTAATGATAATAGCAATAAAAACAATAAATATAGTAGAAGTAGAAGTAGAAAAGGAATGTGATGTAAAAT
>OZ023214.1:18466445-18521445 GCA_963995525.1 Escarpia spicata | reverse complement strand
GGCGGATTTTTCTGAAATACAAGGTATGAGATTTTCTACTCGGTCAGTTAATTAATGCCTCATACACTGAGAGAGTATATAGAAAATCTATAGACAAAGGATAGGATAGGATACACAGGATAGGATATAATAATCGCCTATGTAAAATATATTGTGGTCTCACCCCAGATGCAGTCACGGTTGCATACTGCCCGCAAAGTTAGTGTATAAACACATAGGTGTCTGCTTCGTTCTTCTCAGGAGATCCTTGCCGTGTACGATCTGGCAATACCCGGTTGTGTATTAGGACAAGATCATTGTGTGTCAGGAAACCTGTCCTTCGTCCATCCATAAAGATCTGCCATCCCCGCTGCGCTTTTAAATTAGAATAGTGTAACATTTATTCCGTAGCTCCTAAAACAATATTGTTTCAGAAAACGACAAAGGGAACCCCCGCAATGGAACACTAAATTAAACATGACACAAATGCTGACATCGACCATCGCTGGTTGCCGATTGAGTTGGTCCCTCGCTCTTGTCGCAGAACGTGACGCACATTGCGGCCTTCAGTTCGCAACAAAAGCGTCGGTATTCACCAGTTTTAGCTATCGGTGGTTATTCTGGGACGTTGTTAATACCCTTATAATAACGACCAGCTCCTTCGGCAAGCGTTATTTTTACGACCCGATGTTTTGTTACATGTCTGATTGTATTCTGGGTGCGCCGTTTGCGCGCGCTATTAGGCCGACTTTGACAAACAACATCAGCTTTTGCTGTTTTATTATTATTTTCAGTTCAGTTATTATTTTCAGTCTGCATGCCTTTGAAATACAATTTTATCCATATGCCATATATGCGAAATCAAACAATCTTCATTTGATGATGACATAATATGACGTCACAGGTGATATGCGTATGTATTTGCTAACATTGTTAGTGGTTTTCTTGGAAAGCGGATCAAACAACTGAACAATTGTTTCATAGTAAGTTTAGTGACACACTCCAGCGTGCAGCGTCGCTGCTGATTACAAATACTCGCGCACGCACACACGCACACGCACGCACGCACGTACGCATGGACGCACGCACGCACGTTTTCTTCGAGTCATCAATATTCAGAAACTTCACCGAATTTCGCCCATTCCACTAATACATCTTGTTGCTTCGGCTAACTTTAGGTTCACTATAATATACGACTACAAGTTTCCTAATTTCTTTGTTAATAATTTTATTATTATTATTATGTGCACTTTCGCGTGGCAGACGTGATGTGGTTCGCGTCTGTTTCGCTTGTGCCATTCCACACGAAATGTACCATCACAGTTCTTTAGTAGAAATAGAGTAAATATATAAATAAATAAATAACATATATAAATAAATAGATACATATGTAATTAAAATGTCCATATGATAAAAAAACGTAGAGAATTATTTTTCAAAAGTCAGTAGAAATTGCACTAAAATGTAATACAATTTTAATAAATAATTTAAAAGGTCAATTCTTTTGATTCATATGATGCTTTCTTATTTTGAAATAACCAGCCCCAACTCTTGCTCACTTAGTTAATATGGCTTATTTATATAAAAAAAAAACTAGTAAAACATTGAACGTACACTTAATAGTATCCACATTTATATCCAATTTCGGTGCAAATGTCATACATTTTGAGCAAACTACATTCGACTAAAGGTCAACGTTCTTTGTGCCTAGCAGGTTCATATGTACGTAATTTTTAAATTGCATGATGTTGACCTTCAGCGAAAGATAATTATTGCCCATTCCGCGCTTTAGCGGTTGGTGGAAATCGGATATTATATTGGCGTAGACGAAGCGAGCGTAGAAATAGGTCAGACACGCATCCCGCCACGCCAGTCAGCTAGGGCGTTGGTGATCGATTGCTAAATCGCGAGACAAGCCGTTAGGGGCGCTCTCGAAAGTCACCGTCGTGACAACATTCAGTCAACGTTGGTCGTTTTAATCGTAAATCATGTCATAGTCGTTGGTACCGGGGGGGGGGGGGGGGGGGGGGGGCAGGAGGGGGGCTCAACCCCCGATATTTTTGGAGGTTGGCCTGGGGATAGGTTTACTTACTTATCCCCCTCGCCTTCGTGCCGTGTGGCACGTAAGGCTCGCACAAGATCTCGCCAGACCCCTCTGTCTTGAGCTCTCCTTGCTGCTGTGCCCCAGGTCAGCCCGGCAGTTCACTTCTATTGTTCGTCGACAAGTTGTTTTTGGGCTGTCTCTTTTTCTATTTCCTTCTGGCGCCCAGGTCAGTGCTGTTTTGCCGACATGTCGCTGCTCATCCCGTAGACATGGTTTGGCTATGTCCACCTCCCCTTTTTAGGGTGAGGCAGATATGTTGTTGATTTCGCTTAGTGGTGTTGGAGAGTTTATTGGTGTCTTGCTGTGTTATGCGCCAACACTCCGAGCCGTGCTAGCGCACAGAGAGGATAATGCTCTGATCGATTCTGAGTTTTGTTTTTCGGGATATATATCCTAGCTAGCCAGGGGTGTGATTAGTACTGCTACTGATATAATCAGCAACGCCCCCTGGCGCGCGAGGATGGGAGTGTACTGAGGATCTTCATAGTCGTTGTAGATTTGCAAATAGCCAAATACTGCCATGGCTTATCCCAATCGTGTGTTCATGTTTTCTTCTGCACCTCCTTGGAGACTGATGATGCTGCCCAGGTAGGTGAACTTATTGACGTATTCGAGTGGATGATTATTGATCACGATAGGTTGCTGTGTCAGGTTGGTGTTCATCAATACTTTTGTCAGAGCCAGGTCATCCGCATAGATTAGATTAGGGGTAGGCTTAGCCACCAAAAATATTCCTGAAGGGACATAGGCGGATCCAGGAGCGGGCCTGGGGGACACGTACCCCACAAACCTTTGTATTTTTGCGTGCCCGTTGACGTTTTTGAATGGGCCCACGTGACCGTGCCTCCCTAGACCCTTGGGAATGTGCCACTGTTATGGTTACAATAAGTTATGCAGGAAATTTTTCAACAGCACCCCTCCCCCTTCCCGTCTTCTTCCGATGTCACCTGTGGAGCCGAGACAGCGGTGAGAAGCTGAAGTAACGGCGGCGCGGCAGCGAACAATTTTCTACACCATTTTGGTTCGGCCGCCATTGAAGGTTTTTGTGCCCCCCCCCCCCCTTAGACTACCATCTCATCTGGGGGTGCAGTTTGAGTTTTTGGTGAGCCTCAAGCCTCAGCCCCCCAGTATTTACCACGTTTCGACGTGTATATAGTGATGTAGTGTAAATATATATATATATATATATATATAATTATATATATTTATATATATATATATATATGCATTTACACTACATATATATATACATATAAATTATATAAAAATCTCTCTCTCTCTCTCTCTCTCTCTCTCTTTGATCTAACACAAAGAGGGGGCACATTCCAAAGAATCGGAGCAGCAACAGAGAAAACTTAATTTCTTAAGTTTTAATAGAAGAATGCGTACTATTGTTAAATGGTTGTATGCATGCCTACATATAAGCATACGTGTGTACTTACGCTACATAAGCCTCCGCATGTACGCGTTCACCCATCCACCCATCCACCCACTTTGGCGCCAGTCACCCACCCACACATACGCCGTCATTGGGACGCCTAAAATGCCTGCAACATTTTCAAAATTGTTGAAATCATTACAACCAATCTTCAAACGAACCTATTTGTGTGACAACGTTATGGCCTAATTAGTATCGCGGTTACATAAGTTATATCGATGATGACGAGCTTAACCAGACTATTTATTACCATCATTCGTATTAAGATGGATGGGATGACTGGAATAGTGACACCATAAGCTACGCCGCTTGAATCAATCGGGCTTTCGACGCCTTATATTATTCATAGGAAGATGCCATGGAGCGTCTGGGTTTGATTTTCCCACCGATAGCCATTACAGCGTTTCTTTAGCTCTTTGAAAGAGTGTGCCGTGATTTCATTCGAGGCGGTATCTTTGCTTCTGGGTGGTTAGCAAGTGATATAGCAGCGCACCATCTTCGCAAAAAAGAAACTCATTAACCTTACGTCACACAAGGCACCTCGCGTTTAATGTAGCAGACCGGTTCAACCGTAGGGCTCAACTGTAGGCAACAACAAAAAAGAAATATGACTGACATAAGATAGCGGGTCTATTAGGTGTCCTGGTCATGCAGGCGAAAATTGGAAGAGATGATTCTATCATAAAACAACATTGATTTCGTGGATACAAAAAAGTGTGAAGCGATTTTCATCCAAATTCCTGCGCCAAAAGGTCACGGCGGTGTCCAAATCACGTTATGTACATGACAACGTGGTGACATCAGCCAGTGTCAATGTAATGTGTCACAACCAGGAGCTCGAATTACAACATAACGGTCACTCAAAGACTGCAACAAAAGTGTAAAAAACGTACCGGAAATATCGGCCATATTGTTACGCGACGTCACAATCGGCTCCTGAGACCTTGGACTATCGAGCACTGACCCAGTTTTCAAGATACAAGTCGTCCTCACACTGAAAGTACTGTGCACTCAAACACACGGGCAATCTCTGCTACCGACTGTCCCCGTCTCAAAACGGCGCAACACACGGTCTCAGTCCCCAATAGACACCCTCACCTCAGCATGACAAACAGCGGCGCTGAAAGTCGAGGCAAGTGCGCTGTTTTGCAAGTCCAGCACCTAGTTAGCATAATTTGGCCACACACGTATGTAGCGAAACAACGGAGTGGTAATTTATGCTGCGGTAGGGGCATCCACTGCCCGGTTAATGAAAGAAATATCAAGTAAAACCCAGTTACGCTGCCTTTTCTGTGTACCAAGATTCCAATTTTCTACAGTTGCGTTGATAGGTGGCGCCATCTCACAACCACCAACAAGTAATGTCATACCATCTAGTGATCAGCATTGGAGGTGTTTACACGGCGTGAACAGGATACTGGTGCTACCATCTAGTGATCACCGGCGAACTCGCAGTTGACATGACGCATCAAAGCACACACAAAGCTGATGGTGTACGGAACATTATCCTTTGCATTTGAACAGACGAGTTGTCAGGAGTCGGGCGCCGTTGCGTCTCCAAGTGTGGACAATCAGATTTATCCAATTAAAGTCAAGTTGGCCTATCCTCAGAAACAGAAGCTTGTCGGTCAAACCATGCGAACCCGAGACATACCCATGCAATTCGCTATGCCTATGAGGCTGAACGAGCTTAATCAATTTTAGGTTGCGAACCAGTTTATTGTATAACGCACTGGAAAAATATGCGTTGCCACGATGAAGGTCATAACTTATAAAAGCATTGGAATTATGTAGAGAGTAAAACAAATAATTGACACACATTGGAGGATTACGGGGTACTGGGGCTGTGGGTCAAGTTGTGATTGACCGAGAGTGATACCCCCTATGGAATTTACGTGTCGCCAATGGCATAGCGGCACAATTACCGGCTATTATTCTGCTTATATGTATTGTATGATAATAAATTACAGGGGACTTTCAGGAACTCTACTGCTAATATATGAGTATGATTTAGGAAATAAAACTTGTTTTTATTTGTTAAACCTATAAAATCACCTGATGCCAAGTTGTTGTTATTAGCGTAACGTTGTGCTAAATACTACCTCAGAAATTATCAGACAGCTATTTTCCATGTCACACATATCGCCAGATTTGTATGCAATTCGACGGAAAGACGAAATGTAGATAGATAGTTTGTTTTGTGTGTTAAATATGTCGGTTTTTAACTGTGCACAATGGCCCTCTTAATGCGTGTCACGAGAGAACGACATCTAGATCTAACAAACTAAAGCGACATAGTGTCCTTAAATCGACAGAATGTGTATTCGGTGTGTATGAACGATCCTATCAAGAAGTAGTTGCGAGTAATGAAACGTTTCGGTCTCGTGGACAACATATCCGTAATTAGCGTCACATGTCATTAGCATCACATTTGTGAATGACTGAATGAATGAAATTTATTAGTCCAATAATTACAAGTACATATTATAATTGAATATATGCAATAGGTCAGTAGAAGGCATTTAAATGCCGCTACCACGAGAGCCACCTTGAATAATAATTATAGTATAATAATATATTTACAAAGTAATTTAGCTAATAATACATGAGCATGCCATAGTAAAGGTTATAATCAAAAATTCATACAGTAGCTGACATATACATGTGCATATTTACGCATGAAATGAGCAAAAAATCAATCAGTAGACATTACAATAATTGTTTAAAGACGACATTAAATCTGCTAAGATACAATTAACTAGTAACTATTAGAGTATGTCATTAGAATAACACTTTTGTTATTGGCGTCACGCTGACCTATAAACAAATTTATTCAAAATATGTCTAATTAGGTAAAGTAGTGTTGTATGCCTATAATGTGAGCAAGAGAAACAGAAAGTGATTAAGTGAACTAGGACTATATTGACCGAAATATATTGTGAAAGAAAATCTCGTTTTGCGGGTACCTACAGGTAGAGAAGGGCGTGGTCCTATTGACTTCAGGTAGATAAATATATGGTCCTGTTGATTTCAGGTAGAGAACTATATGGTCCTATTGACTTCAGGAAGAGAAAGGTATGGACCTATTGACTTCGGGTAGGGAAAGGCGTGGTCCTATTGATAATAGGTATAGAAAGGTGCGGTCCTATTAATACTATATATAGAAAGGTGTGGTCCTATTGATAATAGGTATAGAAAGGTGCGGTCCTATTAATACTATATATAGAAAGGTGTGGTCCTATTGACTTCAGGTAGGGAAAGGTGTGGTCCTATTGATAATAGGTAGAGAAGGTATGGTCCTATTGACTTCAGGTAGGGAAAGGTGTGGTCCTACTGATAACAGACAGAGAAAGGTGTGGTCCTACTGATAACAGACAGAGAAAGGTGTGGTCCTACTGATAATAGGTAGAGAAAGATGTGGAACTATTGATTGAGGGAGAGAAAAATGTCGTCGTATTGACTGCAGGTGGAGGAAGGGGTGGTCTTATTAACTGCATGTAGTGAAAGGTGTGGTCCTAATGACTACAGGTAGAGAAAGGCGTGGTCCTATTGACTACAGGTAGATGGAATGGTCCTATTGAACATAGCACATTCATGTGGAGAGAAAGTTTTGCATACTCCCATGTGTGTCACGAAAACTAAATGATTAGTCGTTTTTGTTTAGTATCGACAATACTATTTCATTTAACACGACGCAATTGAAAGCAATGAATTGTTTTTGATGTTGCTATTGTTGTTTGCCTACGGAGTAGTGCTCACGCTTTCAGTAGTTTCGGCGCGTTCGGCATCTCGTTCTGGTACAAGCGACTGGACCACAACGACGGCCGTGAGGCTAGCCAAAAGACCATTGGCGGCCAAACCAAATTCACATTGGGTGGGTTGAGCCGGAGCTTTAGCACGACTCCGCTGTCGGATCTTCACATCGGAAGACGGATGGTGTGGTGGGTGGCAGTGGTGCTATTATAATTTTTTCGTGGCGACGTTCATAATTTTAAAACGTCTGGGGGACACGTAACTATGCCTTATTCGAAAGATCTACGAGGCACGCCACTCTAGCGCAGCCAAATTCCAAAGGTATAGGGAGGCACGTGCCCCCACGCCCATGGATCCGCCTACGCTGGGTTCTCTCGATTGAGAATCCGATATTCTACAGCGCCCAATACATGCTTTGAAGTATACAAATTCCATTTGTATTTCCCCCAGATATTATGATTGATAATGCACGCATATTGGCACACGCGGTAGTTCATAACGATTGATCACGTTTGTCTATTTGCTAGAACGTATACGCGAGATGTCCTTTCCGATGGTGTTAGGCCACGCCAACGTGGCGGGGGGACGAGGATAGTTCCCGGGATACATGGACCACGTGAGACCCGTTGAGTCACTCCTCGCATGTTTCTGCCGAAATATATATTTATGCACTAGCATTTGTTCCTATTGGTATTATTACAACACTTACAATTAAAGAGTTTATTATATATTCATCTGAATGCAATATATGTAGTATACTATCAAAACTACGTACTACGGTAAAATACAGCATTTTGATAGCTTTGATGATGTCGCATAAACTGCGAAAATATACATACCTAGTTACTGTAAATTATAAACGTAATTTATCTTGTGAAATGTGACGTTTAAAATGTTACGGTCGTATTGCGTTTACGATCGCATATATTACCTCTATGCCACAATGTTATTGATTGACATTAGTTTGTAAGACATTAACACAATTCTTCCACAATAAAAACAACCGCCAGTTGTCTTTTACATAATTAAAGAAAACTAAGTACTTTTTATGTTTTTATGTTTTATGTGTAGTGTGATAAACTCTAAAAAAGTAATAGTGAATCTTATTTGTAATTATTAATTGTAAACTTAAAACACTCTTTACATTTAGTCAAGTCCGTGGCTCCTTTCACACATTGACCAGGCTGAGAGCATATCAGCAAAAGTTAGCGGCGAAATGTGCGCGCGAAGCAAAAGGATGAATTTAACAGTCAAATACTCCCCCAAAATTATAGATAAGTCTGAAGTACCTTCCGTACCGCTTGCTATGTCTCTGCTACATAGTGTGTATGTAAACCGTTGTATGATACTGTATTTTGCTGTGTGCAATTATTGTTCTCATTGCAGTTGTGCTTCTACGACCGCGGTCTCACGATCTTGGACGGCGTCGGACTCTATGAAACTCGCAGTTAAGTGACACAACAAAGATATTCACACGATGAGGGACTCGTTAGAAAATTATACACATATCTTGTGTGTCGTGAAATTACAGCAGTTGAGCGATTGCTTATGTTACGTTTATATTAAGCATCGTGCATTTGTTTTAACAGGTAGGCCGCATCCCGTTGTTTTAACATATTACTATGTAATATCGCAGTAAGTACGGTAAGCCTAAATGCATTATCAAAAGAGGGGATTTATTACTAACGGCGAGGAGTCCGACCGAGTTATACAATCGGTATGTATTTATGTGTGGATGTGTGTGTGTGTGTGTGTGTGTGTGTGTGTGTGTGTGTGTGTGTGTGTGTGTGTGTGTGTGTGTGTGTGTGTGTGTGTGTGTGTGTGTGTGTGTGTGTGTGTGTGTGTGTGTGTGTGTGTGTGTGTGTGTGTGTGTGTGTGTGTGTGTGTGTGTGTGTGTGTGTTTGTGACTGTGTGTGACTGTGACTGTGTGTGACTGTGTGTGACTGTGACTGTGTGTGACTGTGACTGTGTGTGACTGTGACTGTGTGTGACTGTGACTGTATGTGACTGTATGTGACTGTGTGTGACTGTGACTGTGTGTGACTGTGTGTGACTGTGTGTGACTGTGTGTGACTGTGACTGTGTGTGACTGTGACTGTATGTGACTGTGTGTGACTGTGACTGTGCGTGACTGTGTGTGACTGTGTGTGACTGTGACTGTGTGTGACTGTGACTGTGTGTGACTGTGACTGTGTGTGACTGTGACTGTGTGTGACTGTGACTGTGTGTGACTGTGACTGTGTGTGACTGTGACTGTGACTGTGTGTGACTGTGTGTGACTGTGACTGTGTGTGACTGTGTGTGACTGTGACTGTGTGTGACTGTGTGTGACTGTGTGTGACTGTGTGTGACTGTGACTGTGTGTGACTGTGTGTGACTGTGTGTGAGTGTGACTGTGTGTGACTGTGTGTGACTGTGTGTGACTGTGTGTGACTGTGTGTGACTGTGTGTGACTGTGTGTGACTGTGACTGTGTGTGACTGTGACTGTGTGTGACTGTGACTGTGTGTGACTGTGACTGTGTGTGACTGTGACTGTGTGTGACTGTGACTGTGTGTGACTGTGACTGTGTGTGACTGTGTGTGACTGTGTGTGACTGTGTGTGACTGTGTGTGACTGTGTGTGACTGTGACTGTATGTGACTGTGACTGTATGTGACTGTGACTGTATGTGACTGTGTGTGACTGTGTGTGACTGTATGTGACTGTGACTGTGTGTGACTGTGACTGTGTGTGACTGTGACTGTGTGTGACTGTGACTGTGTGTGACTGTGACTGTGTGTGACTTTGTCCTGTGTGAGTGCGTGTGTGTGACAGTATCCTGTGTGAGTGCGTGTGTGTGTGCGTGCGTGCGTAAGGAAATAAACCCCTGGATGTAGATTAGAAACAGGACTAGGGTGAAGTACTTCCTGTTTTATTTATAACAATAGTACTGTTAATATTTGACACCTGTGACACCTCGATGTCTCGTCAACTCAAGTCCTACCCTTGATTGGAAGTCATCGAATACAGGCTACTGTACAACGGTATTCGTGTTATGTAGACGCTTTCTCATTCTCCCAGTGTTAACTGGTGAAACCATTCGACATGTTTAAAAATAAGACACTTGACGAGTTTATCAGATTTAAATACAAACATGAACTTGGACGAGTTTTTAATCCTTGCTACATTTTCGAAGTCAATATAAATTTTGGAAAGCCTGGAGTGACAAAAATAATAACATTAATACAATTAATATTTCCTTCATATTATATTCGATTAAACCCAACAAACCAAACCATTATCCTATGTCGTGTTGTCAGCGTATTTAAGCTACTCAAGGACGGACGCAAGAGTTTACGCTATTTGGGAAGCGCCGTTGTTTACACTAATATGTTGGTAAGAATTAAACGATCCATGCTCTTCTCTTTGCCGGGTACGGAGATATTTGAGAATACATACACAATAAAGAATAACACTTTAATGAAAATGCTTGCTTAACATGACGTATTTTTGTTATGTTAATCATACGTGTATGTAAAACATCTGTAATATACATCTCTAAGTAAATACAACATCTGTAACATACATCTCTAAGTAAATACAACATCTGCCACTCAAACATAATTGTGTCGACAACGTGAACAAAGGTACGCATTGCGTTATAAGCAGGTGACTTCTTAATAAGACTGAAGCTTGGTTTGCAAGTACGGTAATACTGGTGTTCTAATCTACAATAAAAAGGTAAGTTCGAATATTATTTAGCGCGATATCCAATCTTTGGGAATGCTGAAAGCTTGCATTTCACTCATGGAAAACCTGTTCATTCGAATTCCATCAGGCCTTCTCTGGGAAGCAGAGAGCAACGCATTATTTATTGCGGTTATTATATTTGTACAAAAAAATATTATATCCACCACTGTCTACAGGCAGATATTCGTTTTATAAAGAAGAATGTATTGAAGCAGCGTAGTGTTAATAAGTTGACCCAAGCTTCGAGGATTCGAAACCGAATTCTCTCGAATGATAGTCCGAAATTCGAATCACTACACTACAAAACGGCCTTTCTAGCCACCGAATAACTTCTGTTTTCTAGCTGTCGGTTAAGTGGCACTTATATTAACAATAACAATACAAATGACAGCGATATGCGTGTATTCTCACGTACTTGCACAGCTACGGACAGCACAGATGAACGTTGCGGGTAGACATGCTTTATTCGTGATCTTATATGCCTGGCTGAAACTAAACTGTGTGTGATACAATTTGACATATACAATATATGTTGGTGCTGCGTTATACTTAGCTTAGAAGTCAGAATCAATTTATTTGACCTATAAGTACGATACGTATACAGCGAATAACGTAAGTAATAGATACGGTCGGGAGAATCCCATTAAGATATATAATATCGCTAGTACTGGAGCCACCCCATAAATACAAATAACAAGATTTTACATGACACAAATCAGAATAGAATATATGACTTGTTTTTATAGTTGATTATTATTCAGTGTATCAACATACATACATAATACATGGACTTATTATATGTACTCGTTACACATTGACGTACATATGGATACTTAGATATACATTTCAATACGTATTACGAATTACAAATAAAGCAATTATGAATACGACAACTGGATTCATAATTTAAAATAAACTCACTCAATTTCTAGTATGTTGCGTCTAATGCATTTTTTTGGGTAAATTCATGTTTGAATCTGGACATATACATATTATTTCTTTCACGTGTGCGGTGCTGATGAATATCATAGATGTGTGTGTTTGGAAAAACACTGAAGTAGTAGGGTAACACATTATTAATTAATTTATTGTAAAATTGTAATTGTTGGATTTTATAAATGTCATCCAACTTTAGTCTTTTAAAAATAAGGCTTGTGTGAAAATTATATTTACTTAAGGATATTATTCGTATTGCTTTTTTCTGTAATTTGAAAAATCGATGTGCCTGATGACCCCATAAAAGTAAGCCATAATTAATATGAGGGAGAATAAGAGCATTGTACATAATAGGCTATAATAATATAATGTATTAAATGGTAAAAAGTGTTTAAGTTTATTTAATATGCCTATTGTTTTAGATATTTCATTTGCTATTTTGTTTGTATGACTCGGCTAGTTTAAATGGTTATTTATTGTGATGCCTAAACAATTGAAATCATTTACACATTCAATGTATGCCCGATCTATTTGTAATACAACGTATTCCACTTTCTTTTGAGGTATATGAAAAATCATTAATTTAATAATTTGTTGGCATTTAGTGACAGTTTATTAGCTTTCAACCAATTGCTAATCTTTGTTAGTTCTTTGTTAATATTTTCACTTCGCATTTGGCCGTCTGAATCGTTAAATGTATTCAGTGTACCAGTAAGGGTGGTGTCGTCAGCAAATGTTATAAATTTGAAAAGGTCACAAGAAAGTGCTATGTCATTTATGTATATAATAAATACGAGTGGCCCTAAAATTGAAGGTTCAGAGCCTTGTGATTTAATCCGTAGTAATTTAACTTCTGTACCAATATAGTGTGATCAATTGTGTCAAATATTTGTGATAAATCAAGATATATATTTATTGGAGTAATCAATTTATTAAGTTTTTATATAATTATGTCTGTAATTTCGAATGTAACAAGCTTAGTTGACTGTTTCTTTCTAAACCCATATTGGTTATTGTAGTATAACGCTTTAGAATGGAAGTAATCGTGGATTTGATCAAACATAACCCTTTCAAAAATTTTGGTTAATAATAGTAATAATAAGATAACTTATATTGCGCCTAAATCCTTGGAAACCAATCCCAGAGGCGCATCAAGACAAAAGGATTGATCAATCTCGAAATCCATAACCAATATTACAGTTGTCAACAAATTGGTCAAGGCGCTATGTCGCAATGGTGGATAAGCACGGTTGTAAAGATAACTTTTTAAATGACGACGGAATTTTGTAATATTTTCAACTGATCTAACACTAAGAGGGAGCATATTCCAAAGAGTTGGTGCAGCAACAGAAAAAGCCCTTGTTCCAATGTTCGTGTTGACTCTAGGAACAAAAATACGTCAGAACTAGATGATCGAAGCTGGATAGGTTTTCTTACAGGAGTAAGCAGTGAATGCAAATAAGACGGTTGCTTACTGGACAGTGCCTGGTATGCAATGGTACAGATCTTAAATATTATACGGTATTGTACAGGAAGGCATTGCAAAGACTTCAACAGTGGTACAGAGCTAGAAACAATGAGGAGATCCTGTAACTACCCTTGCCAGAACGGTTTGGACAGGTTGAAGTTTTGTAATATCCTTGCTAGCGATATTATAAAGGTTAATAGTTTTGTTTTATTTCAGTTGCACCTGCATGATGTCATATGAAAACAAAGTAAGTGATCACCTCGACAGTGTATCCAGGCCTGTTATCAACGGTTAGCATACCTGTACAAGTTGCGTTTGTGTTGGGGGAAGTAATTAATAAGTATCCTACTTCATTCTTCCCCATTTCCATTTGTAAATGTACCATATTACTGTAGATTGTTTTGTAGTTTTCTACGCTGTATTATTTCACTTGGAAATAAATTGAACTGACTGATTGATTGATTGGCCTGTGCCGAGTGTTAATTAACAATCTGTAGTTCGACTTATTTAAACAATAAAAAGTATTGATTAGGCCCTACAATATCGTATAATTTATCAGTTGATAATTCATTACAGTAACAGTTCATAACTTGCATGGACTCCCAGTTGGATACAAATGTGCAAAAGACGTTGTCCCGATGTTGCCTACCAAGCACAAGTAACATATTTTTGCTACAAGGAGTCAATACGCACGGCCGTGCGTCTTGTGAAGAATACGCCTTGGTACAGCCCCGCCATTACATTCCGTGGTAAATAAAACTTGAATAAGATGTCACCTCACCACGTCCATTGTAGTCTTGGTCGTTCCAAATGCCTCGGCTATTTTCCTTTGATGCCCATTGCACTGTGCAGTCGTATTGCGAGTTAATCCAGGAAGATGTCTTGTGATTAGTAGGCCTACCTTTACACTGATACAAGTGGCGGAAATGATGCTGCGTCATTTCCTTAGTTATTCGGTGGTACCCGATGCGCCGCCGCGTCTGCAGTTTTATCAGTACTCGTAGAATGGCGTAGAGAATGGTACGTCAATGCCACCAGTGTCCGGGATTCACGAGGGGAACCAAGCCCACAAACGCACACACACATGCAAACACGCGCGCGCGCACGCACACACAGAATATGTATACTCACTCAATAAGTCATACGTTTCCTTGCCCACTTGCGTCTGGGGTTTATGGTCTAGGTCGCAATCTTGTTAAATGTTATTCAATATTTTATGTTTTTTTCCGTAGTTTCTGAAGATCGTCCTCATTGTGGCGATGTTCGGCGTGGCGCTGGCGCTGACTCCCACACCGACAGAGAGTCGGTCTGACTATACGTTACGGTGCAACCAGCAATACAAGAACTGTATGTTCAACTGCGAAGCCGAATCGATGCAGGTTCTCCAGATCAATTTGAGAATCGCCTGCAAACGAGTTTACTATTTGTGCATGCTGGAATGTAGACGATTTATGACGAGACACTAAGTGGTGTCTCATGTTCGCAAAGTCCAAAAACGTATAGCGTTTCGTATTGGTTCAAACTGTCACCCATATTCACCAGTACTTGGTGTGGGAATTGTAACAACGCTAACCAAAGCCGATGTCTGTCGCATTCCATTGATGTTACACGATTGGATAAAACATTACCCACCACGCCGGCCGGTTCTGTAATCACAACAGCGTTAAAATGTTTCTCCGTGCTGACGATCGAACGACGACCCAACCATAATATTACGTAATACTGTATGTTTGTTGGGACTTAGCGACTTATGCGACCATAGCTGGGACTGATCTTACTGAATGAAAACGACACACCACAGTGAATAAATATAAATCACAACCCAAAACCATGCTGCAATTGTTGAGCACGAGTTATAATGTTGACCTGTGATTGTTTCATCGAGTGAAGAATCCTCTGTACTCTTTCTACAATATCTATGTCCTTCTTGCGATATGGTCTCCACGCTTGTATACAATATTTTAAATGAGGCCTAACTATTGTTTTGTACAGCGGTATTATTAGTTATTTTCCCTTATACGCTTTCCGTTTGCTCCGAACATATGCATAACAACTCTTGCCGTCATGTTTCATATTACTAGGCTAATTTTTGTTCATGGCTTCTTTTTGAATTTCTAATTTCAGTTGTAGCTTGGTTAAGTGCTTCTTTATAAATGTTGTATTCTTCATCATTTCCAGTACGTCTATATGACTTCCACATCATTTATTTGTATTTAATTTTCTAATGGCTTCTTTCGATAAGAATTTCTTTCTGGACAGTTTCCCTTGTTTTTTCAATTGAACACATTTATCAACGATGCATTCAATTTCACTAACCATAGACATGGTTAGTTTATATTCACAATTTTAGATACATAGACACAAACAATTGCCTTTTATTTTCCTTAACAAGATTTCTCCGGATTAAAACATAAAAACTATGAAGTTTACATCGTTTAACAACTACAATATAAAATATGATACATGTTAGTATCCATGAAACTCCTCAACTACGTAACGATAAGGCCAAATTCACATAGATATATGACAGAACAAAATATCTGTGGGCCAACTACTACCTGGTATATATAATTACATATACTGTATTCCGTTCTCAATCTCGCTAAAGACCTGTGTTTTGCCACCATATTTGCAAGAAAGACAATGATCATAAGTATTTTTTCACTGGTACCACAGATCCAGCTTTCTTAGTAAGTTAATTATTGAATAAATATGAAGAACACTTTGTGTCGAGTGTGTAGTTTATTGGCTGTTGACATCGATGATATCATTATCAAGTTGTTCCTCCTCAGAGACGTCATACTTTGATGTGGGGTCAAGGTAACATTCTAACGGCAGATCAAGGCCACCTTGCCCAGCCCTCCCTGACTGCCTCGTCTTCTGCCTCTTGGCTTGATGTTCCATCCGATTCTCAAGGCTCTCTGATGAGCAAAACAAGCAACATAATAAAATTTAATCAAAACAGCTCTATATAAAGTACTGTATAAGAAAAATATTAATACATAATTATTATACCTTAAAATTATTGACTATGTTATTGAAATAATCCATGGCCTTACACTATTTATTCAAAAATGACTGCTTTTGTGGGGGTGGTTTGTCGATTTATTTTTGAAATTTCGGCATATGATGGGCTCAGTGGGATGGTTCAATATTTTCAAAAGGACGTAATTTTTTTAATAATCAAATTGCTATACTGTGACTACTGCTGCAGAGCTCTGGCACACTTCACTTTGTCTCCACAATAGTATACCTCAAACTTAGATACAACGTTCCATAATAAACTAGATGTGTTAGTAATGCCAAGGGAGCAGTCATAATTAATCAGGAGTGGGCTGGAGGAATCAGGGTCAGCTAAGTGCATATCATTTGGGGATGGATCTGTTTCAGTGATGGAGGTGGACAAATGTTCAGAAATATGCCAACATGACATCACATTTCAGTGCACGTGATTGATGAGAATGATTCACGAACAGACAGAAGTGTTATGAAACATTTCTAAAATAATGTGTTCTAACAACTCAAGTACATTAAGAGATCAAATAGAAGTGGTAATTGCAAATGATGCAAGCATCACTTTGTTCTCAATTAAGAAACATAGGACTATAGGACACAAAGTAAGATTAGTGAAGGAACAATGTAGAATACCAGGTAGATGCCAGACAGTACCCGGGTACTCGTTCTCACACAGGATTATAACTGAATGGAACACATTATCAGCTGCTTGTATAAATGCTAGCAACGTGAGTGCTCAAACAAAATTGACAAAAATCTCCGAGAAGGTTGTTCTGAGAAAGTTGTATTCTTATATAACATGGTATCAAGTCATTAGGGCTACTCAAAGTGCTTTACACTTCACCACCTGGCAGACCTGTTCATTTAAATGCCATCTCGATTTCTTTGGAAGCATTCAGCCACATTTGTATTAATGTGCAAAGACTATTCATATGCAAATATCATCCACTGGCTATAGCCAGGTACTCATTCACACAGCTGAGTTAACTGGAGCAACGTGGTGTGAACAAAGTTGCCCAAAATTCGAATCTTGAGCAGGAGGAATAGAACCTGGGATCTTTCAGTCTAAAGTTCTAACCATAATGCCACCGCAATGTTGTTAAATCTTCTTATATTGGGTCGGAACAAGACGTACCACATTTCTGGCGTTGCAACAAGGGTTTGTAGAGTCGAGTCTTGTTGCCCGCGATGAGACACTCGGCCTGTGACGTCACTCGAGGCTGGCTCTCTCCCCAACTCTGGCTTCCTGCAACAATCCCTCACTCTTATTTACCGCATCAACACAATGATCCCTGCATAGAGCTCACACATTCCATGGACTTCACAATGATCCCTGCATAGAGCTCACACATTCCATGGACTTCACAATGATCCCTGCATAGAGCTCACACATTCCATGGACTTCACAATGACCCCTGCATAGAGCTCACACATTCCATGGACTTCACAATGATCCCTGCATAGAGCTCACACATTCCATGGACTTCACAATGATCCCTGCATAGAGCTCACACATTCCATGGACTTCACAATGATCCCTGCATAGAGCTCACACATTCCATGGACTTCACAATGATCCCTGCATAGAGCTCACACATTCCATGGACTTCACAATGATCCCTGCATAGGGCTCACACATTCCATGGACTTCACAATGATCCCTGCATAGGGCTCACACATTCCATGGACTTCACAATGATCCCTGCGTAGAGCTCACACATTCCATGGACTTCACAATGATCCCTGCATAGAGCTCACACATTCCATGGACTTCACAATGATCCCTGCATAGAGCTCAAACATTCCATGGATTTCGCTTCCACAATTGCAATTTAGAGAATTTTTGGAGTAAGACATGTATCTCGTTTCATACAGATTAATTTAGTTTCAAATGTCGAAAATACATGAAAATGTACATGTTTTCATGTACTCACCATACAAATATAAATTTGAATGACAAACATATATATAAATATAGGAGTCAAAGATCAAATACTTTTAATATTAGGCAGATTTGCAAGAATTTCAAGTACAAAATATGGGTTTCCAAGAACATGTCTCAGAGCCAACAATGTCAAAACTCGTCTTTTATATTAAAATAAATGTATTTCTATGGCTAAATAATCCCTGAAACTGGTGCAACTGAAACAGGGTGAACATCTAAGAGTACTAGTTTTATAATTCACTGCCATAACGAGGACTATTGTAACTGGACCAAATTTTTTTATAACTAGGGTTACTAATTTACTGTATGAAAGATACTAATTTCTTGTCTTGCTTCACTGTTATCCTAAATGAGAAAGAACAGGATTCAGACTTCCTACCTGTGGAACCATCTGGCTTGTGCATGGTTACAGGGGCTACGTCTAGTCCGTCCAACATTCTCTTGATCATGGCACTTCTGTTAACAAAATGCAGTAACACCGGTCACAAGACTTGCAGTAAAGAAAGACATGGAAAAAGGTTATATTCTTTTTAAATGGCCAAGTATGAACTCTGTTAACACTTGTGTTGTAGCACTGCATCCTACTGGAAATAAATGTTCAGGTAGACAGAATTATGATGTTTATAAAAGGAAAGTGTTCATATATCAATATTGATATCCAGTCCTTTGGACTGCTCAAAACGCCCTACATCTCCTGGCAGACACTTTCATTTCAACGCCATCTAACCAATTACAGTACAAACAAAAGTTAGTATGCATCAGCAATAATTCATACATTTCATCTTATTTTTATGGCATTGCAGAGATGATATTTTCAGGCAACAGTAAAATAGTCTAGAAATAAACATGTTTTTGAAATCTGTATTTCAAGGACTTATTTGAAATCTAGATAGCTTTGAAGAGTCTGTTTGTGTAGGTGTGTTCAACTGTACCTACCGCACTGTCTGCTTAGTCCACAGTTCCTGAAGGTGCTTGATATTCGTCAAATGACACTCTAAAATAAACCACTCATGTCTATGAAGTCATGCCACATCATACAGATTTCTCATATACAATACAGATTATGAGATTATTGATTCAGTGAGGAAAATGTCATATCCCGTCTTAACATGGATTTTATTGAAATAGAAAAATGTTGCACATATTTTTTGTGGTCGTAAAATCGAATGACTAAGTCGACGAGAAATAACTTTGTTGCTAGGCAGATTCTTGATAAAACCTTGGTTTGATGTAGGTATTTTCAGTAACCTAGAAAAGCGACACTTGATCAAAATAGGACCAGCATACATGATGGTTAATCAGTGCAACATGTTTTACGAATCTATACGGAATTTAAAACCAAAAATAGGGATTTAAAACAAAAAAGGCATAACTGGTTTTCCCCAAGGCTGATCTGAAGGTCACCTTCCTGAAAGTGACGTGTCAACACCGCCAGGCAGTAAAACTAGAGTATCTTCTGGATGACAACTGTTAGTGAAACTGCAGTATTCCCTGACAGCAACACTTGATGAGAACAGTGAATGAGTATAAACAATCCTACGGCATCCAGCACATGGAATAAGAAGCCAAGACAGACCACTCTTTACATGTCTTGACTGAGGAGTCGACTCTATCAATGATGATAAGTGGTTGGAGTCGGGAGAGGAACAAGGGACAGAGCAGCCCAGGGACTGGTGGTTGTGGCAAGCACACTTCGATCCCTGTGGCTGACCCAAGTGATTGAAACCGAGACCAGTAGGAGATGTATTGAAAGCATCACGTACCTGTGTCATAGATCCACTCTATATTCTCATACTGACAGTCGAACAAGACGAGTGGTAATTCTGAAACACATTCATGTTATCGTAGATATGCCAAGGCAACCGATCGTTATTTGTACATTCCACTTTAAGACACGTCACATTGCACAAATTTCACATACACACAATTTAATTATATTTTTACGGTCATATCCCATTTTAATTTGGATTTATTTTAAATGGAAAAATCGTGAGTGTACACATTTTCTTGTGATCATTGCACATTATAAAAATAAAATGAAAATCTGTTTCACATTGAATGAGAAGGTGCCTTTATTGGTGGGCAGATTCCCCCAAAAACCTTGCAATTACTTTTCATGCAGGTATATCTTGCAGTGACGTTCATTCAGAATAGGACTTCTATAGACGAGGTAACCAAAGCAACATGTTATATATACAATGTATATGGAATATTTTATGGATTTATACAGAATTTCAAGTCACAAGTATGGATTTCAACCAAAAAATGTGGCTTGTCTTGTAATTTAATGTGTTACATCTGATGTGATTTATTTCTGCTGTTGTGCACATCATATATAGACATGACGTGTTGTACAGTAACAAAGCGCACTGATACGTACAACGTTAAATTGCTTGGACACCAACCTAATGCCATTGTGTATTGTGGCTTCCTTGGATTAGCCTCCACATCCAGCAAAGTGTCTATTATCTACAGCAAACATCACAGTTCAATTGCTTTAACGGTGCATCCTCAATTCAAATGTTTTGCTCATTTCTATTTAAATTAATCCTGCAAAAACACAAAACTACCAAGGTAGCTTGTATCTTCTAAAACATGCTGGCTCGTTTGTGCAACTTTTAAAGGGTAGGTTTTAAAGTTATTACAGAGACCTAGTGCAGGCAATAGTTATCTGATCCATTAATGTCTCAGATTCTCTTTTAATACAGTCAATAGTGTTCTCAATGGCAGAATAAATTATATATTATATTGAAGGTATTTGCCTGGTAAAGTGTGTTTAATAAGCCTGAAAAGGTTTTCACAATTTGTACAATGTGCCGTGAAATGTTGAAACTGTAAACAAAACACTCGAATTGTAAAAGCCATAATTGGAATCCATTGCGGGGGCACACATCACTACCGGGAAGTACCTTTGAAGTCGGCTGGTTCCAGCACTCCAACAACAACAAACAAAGTGGGATGAAGTACAGCTGATTCAGTGAACTTCCTGCTAATAATGACCACCCCTGGCTGATGTATGGTAACTAAACAAACAACCTTACTTTAAAGGGACGTAGTCTGTTCATCTGCCAGTGATTAGTGGGCATAGTAATTTGTACCTGGAAGTCTGCTGTAATGAATGTGGGAAAGTTGAACATCAAAGGATATACCAGTTAACTACTTAACTTTGCCTGATTCAGCCGTATTGCCAATAAAGCTTGTTTTGAAAATGATGTTTTTACTATTTGAACATGTACCCATTGTTGTACCTTAAAAATAAAACTGCGACCTTTGTTATGGGTTTACTAAACACAATTTGGCAGGCAGTATACCTTCAACATAGTTAGCATAGTCTTAAGAACATTAATTAATAAATGAAACACCAGGAACAGACTTCCTCCTTTTAAGGGGCCTCACCTCCGGTTGTTCCCTGCCTTGGCCCACCAGTAGCAGCACGGCCACAATACACCGGATCTGATGCCAGAGGAATGCTTTCCCCACCACTGTCAGTTCACACATGTCATAGCCCTCACCCCTGCAAAAGATTGAGGAAAACACTTCAGAATATCTTCCTGCATGTGGCCGGAAAACTTGCGCCAAAAATGTCATGCCGACGGTGCGTTGCGAAGGTACGGTTTTTTCAAACACATGTCGTGACAAATCGAAAACTTGCACTTGTAAACGTATTTGGATCGTATGGTTTAATCAACCAATGGGGAGATGTGTTGATGTTCACTGCTCATGTTACACGAAATCGATGCCATAAGAGAAACGAAAGTAACAATAACCTGAAGTGTAAAGATGCGGTTTACCTATGTTATCGCCCGATATACAACTTTGTGCATCATTGATGCCATTTGTCAGTTTTTCACTATTCAAATTATGTATATTGTGTGATAATTTAACATGATTTACAAGTGCGGAAACTAGATTTTGTTCGACGATGTTGCATCATTTTTTAACAGGATTGCGATGTGTGGTGACTCTGCTAGATTTAGTTACGTCTGGACTATTTTTAGCGCGTTGTTTGGTCGCCCGCTGGGTGATCTAAGGCATGGAGTTATGCTTACTAATTCAATTGATGTTTTGACAGATTTCTAGTTTAACAATTGACACATTCACAACAACACGAATACACAATGTTTTAATTAACAATCTAATATTTTGTTTTAGAAATTAAACAAAATCGAACTGTAGTAGTTCTAATATTATGATATGGTATATGTACAACAAAATTAAGTACTTTAAAATTCCACATATTACCTTCCATAGTCCATTATACGTACATTGTATGCAATTTGTATACACACATTTTAATTGTATATAAAATAGAGATTCCACATTAAATATGTTAAGTTTGCTAATTTGTTAGTAATTTTGCAAATTGTGGCAATTAAATGTGTTCTAATGAAACAACTTATATGTGCTATATTGTAAGTGGCACTAAAATGTGAATCTCATGGTTTGAACAAAAAATATACAAATTAGGAATTCGCATTCAATGTTCAATATGTTCGATCACGTGTCCAATCACGTGCCCGACCGCGCTTTGTAGCATGTTTGAAAAAATTTGGACTGACAAAAATGTGATCCTGGGTGAGGCCCTGTATTGTTATGAAGGGTATGTTTCAAGTATAAAGTTGATGATACCAGTGTGAAACACTTATTATGTTAAATATTTATTTTGATAGTTATCAATAATATGAAACCAACTTCTGAGCACTTGAGAAAATGACATTCCTCATTTCGATTTGGAGCTAGATTAATCTTGGCGATTCCTCGATGCATGGATTTCATATCTACCACAGTGGTAGGGGAATGAATGCCCTCATAGCAGTGTCTACATATAGCAGTGTTTGTAAACTCGGAAATATATAGGCCTACATGGTATGTTGACCGGACACTGATTTGTTTAAACAATTAACATAGATGTAACTTAACTTATATAAGCCAAAACAAATTGTCTATGATTTAATAGTGTTACGTCATATTATAGTCCTGTTGTATCCGTAGTGATCTGCGACTCCGCAACACGCTGTCACTTGGTCAGGGCATGTTATGCAGTCCCTGCTTTGAGGGTCATGGTCCCTGTAACCAGCACATTTTACAAAAACCCTGTTGACAATACTACCGAGGCTGACCAAGTTAAAAGCAATACCCTTTGATGTTCAATTATTTCCCATTTTCCCAAATTCAAGAGTGTAAACGTCCTGTTACAAATTACTATGCTGACTAATTGCAGGTAGAGAAACAGACTGCTTCCCTTTCAAATATTACACTACATGTCATATATGAAAGCATCATAAATTGTTCTGACTTAAGTGAACTTTCTAATATAAAAAGATTCAATAGCAAATCTCAAAATACAATGCTAAGTGTAACTTTTTAAGACCAGCTATGTACCTTTCATATATCGCCAAGATATCTGTATTTACCTCTCATATATCAACAAGATGTCTATATTTACCTTTTGTCTATCACCGAGATATCTGTATTTACCTTTCGTTTATTACCGAGATATCTGTGGAGAAGATATTTCTTGTGTAGTTAACAACGCCATTTGTGATGTCCATTTTGCAGAGATTTCTGAAGTCGTGTGGTCCTTCAAGTCTGCGGGCAGCATCCCTCATTGCCTGGAGGACAAAACTTACTAATTCAGTAAAGGATTCACAGCTAGATAACAAACTGATAACACATGTAATAAATAAGCGTTGATATTAGTGAGTGGGTTTTAATACTGATCTTGCTAAACTTATGTAAAAGATAATAATTATTATGTTTTGTTTGGCAAGACATTTAACAGGACTGCCACACAGTGCTAAAACCCCACATAAGTGGACAAGGAAGTTATTAACTTTTTGAGTGTCCAATCTTTGTTTATCTATCCACCTTTTAAAGATCATTCAAAGGACAGTTCCCTTGCACGTGACAACTGCAGGCGATATTTTATGTCACTGTTTCATCAGCAGTCTCGGTGGACAAGTTCACAACAAATCACCAGATGGCAGCAGTCTCATAAAAAAATCACGATTCTTGTCATCTGGTGAAAGATACAACCCACAATACATCCTAAATCAGAGTGGTCGGGTATCGAGGAGGTTCAATTAAATTGTTCTCCTACACTCACCTCCAAGTTGAGATTTGCTCTGGGAAAGAAATACTTGTATGTTCTTTGCGTGCAGCTGAACCTGCAAGTAAAGAAAAACATCTTTCCCAGAACGTACTCAGAGCAATATACTGAAATTTAATCCAGAGGTTCGATGTGAGGGTGACCACAAGTTTATGTCTCACTCTTGTAAAATAAAAATGATTACTTGGCATCCAGTGGCACGGGAAAGAAATTCATTTTAGGGGGGCAGCTGGAGCTTCAGCATCACTCTACTGGCAGATCATGACATCGGATGATGGGGGTGCTGTTGAAAATTGTTCGCCGTCGTGCCACTGTAACTTCAACTTCTCCAGCTTATCGCTGCTGTCTCGGCTGAACTGATGACATCGAAAGACGGAAGGGGGTGCTATAAAAAAATTGTCACTGCCGCACCGCCTATTACTGGGGGACACAAAACAATGTCTGCCTTCCAATTGCACCCCCGTTCCACAGTCAACAGAAACACATCTTAATCCTCAAATAAAACCATGATTTGCGCCCACCGTTGATGCTCGCCAACAAATAAAACATTCACTCACATTTACTGGGGGGTAGAAACATAAGTCTGCACCCTAGTGAAATTGTTCCCCTGTTCCCACACTTATGTTAGCATCTGAATTAAATGACATTTTAAAATCATAACATTCTTAATACTAGAATAAATGTTAAAGCAATACTAACCACCAAATTGTATTTATAAACCCCAAACTATATTTGTAAAAACAAATGTAAATAAGACATTCAGATTGTAAACATGCTCTATTAGCAATATTGGAGACACTGGCTGCATTAACTGCAAGGCCCTTGGTTCGTTCGCATAGCACAGTACCCACATCCTTTGCTCGCATGGCATGGTACCCACATCCTTCGCTCGCACGGCACGGTACCCACACCCTTCGCTCGCATGGCACGGTACCCACGTCCTTCACTCGCATGGCACGGTACCC
This sequence comes from Escarpia spicata, assembly GCA_963995525.1. Classification (NCBI taxonomy): domain Eukaryota; kingdom Metazoa; phylum Annelida; class Polychaeta; order Sabellida; family Siboglinidae; genus Escarpia; species Escarpia spicata. The sequence goes on along the minus strand of OZ023214.1, from coordinate 18,496,003 downwards.
ACGTCCTTCGCTCGCACGGCACCCACACCCTTCGCTCGCATGGCACAGTACCCACATCCTTCGCTCGCGTGGCACGGTACCCACATCCTTTGCTCGCACGGCATGGTACCCACATCAAATTAACTACCTGTTAATAATTATCACACATGGCTGATTTTGAGAAACAAAACAACCTCGCTTTAATTTAAAGGCCCGTAGCTTCAAGAATCAGGTGGAAACGAAAACTAAGAAAATTATTATGATCAGTGAACCGTGATATTCTTTGTGAGGCTGACAATCACCTGGCACTGAAGCTGGCGTCAACGGGAGACCACGACAGCACCCGGATCTCTGGCGGCAACACTTTGTTCAGGAGGTGGACATAGTTGATCTCTGTCTGCGTATCACCTGGACAGAAACATCGATGGGATGACTATGGAAAAGTTTTACTATTGTGATAGATAACGATAGCTGTATTCAGGCCCTTAACCAGACATAACATTTTATCCCGTCTTGAATTAATCAAAAGTGCACCTTTTAGCTTGCGAACGGCTTGCGTGGAGGCCATTCACATCTGTCACCGCCACTATTGGCCTGTTAGTTTTTTCCAAGACAAACCAGTGTCGCTTTAGCCATTTATTTAATTAACACAGATCCATTTGATTTGTTTCACCACCAGTTGTGCCAGTAACAGTCATTAATGTGGGTCCCTAGACTTGGAACTATTAGTTAATCTAGTGGCCAGCTGGCCCCCTCTAAATTCCACCAGTCGTATCAGTTGTAATTACCCGTCTTGGCCAGTCTTGAAGACAGGTAGACAGGTCTCTGGGCTAAGCCCCTGGCTGTATTATTATTCATAACATATCCGTATCATAACTATTGCGATAGCTGTTATTGGCACTTACTGCTCTGAAGTTGGCTTGTTCCCACAATCCTCAGCAAATTGGGACTAAGTACAACTGATTCAACAAATGTCCTGCGAATATTTACACAATGAAACAGACAATTCGTCTTTAAGGAAATATGCAGATGAAGCTAAGGGGTACCTGGCCGGTCGCTTGCTGTGCCATTTTCCCTCTGTTTCACCCCAACGCCATCTAGCAGGTTTGTCCGCAGGTCTATCGAGATCACCTGTGAATTATTATGCACTGTTTAATTCTGAGGCATAATACATATGCAAATAGATCAATTAAAACAATGGCCAATAGATGATTGACACTAGTGTTGCTAGAAAGTAAAATGACCCAAACATATCTGTTTGATATTGTACATAACAATTTTAACCCTCTGAGTGTCTCGGGCCGAAATTCGGCCCAACCGTACCTGCCTTTGTTGTAACAATTGTCATTTCATTTATGCGCAACTGACATGCGAACATTTAGTATCTATGGATAGCTGACAGATTTTTCGAGATCGTGTATATTTATTCATGAGCAGATTCAGTGACAGCAACTCTAGCTTACAAAACACGTGATGCGGTTGATGCCCACATTTTGGTGATTTTACTACATCCTGCATACTGAAGTTAAGCATCCATTCATAAAGTCTAGATCCCCACACATGTAGGCTGACTTAATTCAGCGAATCAGAACCATGGTTTCAACTGTCATCCGCCCTCCAAAGCAAAAGTCTAAAACAAAATGGTGGAGCGGTGTTCAACAACTCATCCACTTTGATGAAAGTTTACTTCAGATTATCTCAAGTTTCTGTGTCAATATTTTGATAAAATGCCTGACAGTATTCACAAATAAGGTTATTATATTAGTTTGTTATTTTAGAATGACTTCAGGGTGTTTTTTATATGAAAATTCAACAAATTAGCAGCGAGCGCATGGGTTGCAACTGTAATGAGCATGGTAGTGATCAGCCTGCTTGAACTGGCCTATTTCTATGTTGGAAAAAATAATAAAAGTAAAAGTTCTCAATGGCTTTCTTTCAATACTGTCCAAGCATCATGAGTGCCTCTATGGTGGATATATAAGATTTCATTATTATTATTTTTGTGTTATTTGGCAGCTAACATATATGGCTATATTTGTGTCACTGGATGTAGGGTCTACAGCCACTAAGTAATTATTTAGCAGCACAATGAAATGTTTGTTTTAAAAATACTTTTTGGGATGAAGTTCAGATAGTAATATCCCCGTGATTTTAATATGTGATATAGTTAATATAATGTATTATAATAAAGCATTCCTTTAGCAATAAAATGATACCTCATTCATACTTGTATAACAAATATTAGCAAAGTTATTATTTTTATAGGAATAATATGCCACAGACATTTTCAGTGGTCACTTCTAGGGTTAAGACTGCCCATCCCTTTTGTTTGGTGTGCAGACTTAGGTGCGATAGAGAAGGTCTCTTATTATTAATACTGAGGACTGAGATATGTTTCATACATGTCTTGTAATGTTTTGTCATTATGTCAGTACAAGTATATTCAGCAGCACATTCAGTGTGTTGTTTACCTATATGTAGACAGCACAGTGTAGATATGGCATGTATACATGTTACTAAGATATATATGATTCAGTAACAATTTGATTGACATGTGTCAAACCAACAATAACTCTTACCTGACTGAAAGCACTGACACCTTTGTCTGTGCGACCACATCGGTGATAATTGGACGTCTCTCTAAGAACACAACATTCTAGTAATTAATTATTGCAATGCAACACTATCAGCTTCTACAAGACACTCACATGTCATTCACTTCCTGTTGTGAAGGACGTAAACAATATGAACATTGAGTATAAATGTTAAGTGCTCTTAAAGGTTAAAAAACCTATGAAGATTTTGATAATCTGTGCTGGTTGTATATAAAACTAAAGATAATCCAGTTATGGTACTAGGTAATTATGAGATGGAACTTTGGCTGTTTGATCGAGAGATGAATTGTTACAAACTTGAAGCGTTGACTGGACAACTACCCAGGGATGTCGTGAGAGAAATGAGATAAAAGGCGAAAGCAGACACATATAGTCTACGTCCACAGACATTGTTGGAGTGTAATTACTTGCCTTACTCTTGACCGCTGATCAACTCAAATTATTGGTCAAAACCAGAATATATTCTCAAAGCTTTTGTATTATGACAATATAAAATATGTAAACACTACACATCATATCAATAAACAATATTAACAAATTAATGTAGTCTTAGTTCCTGTTATATAACAACCTGGACTCAATAAGTCGTGTGCGATGAAGCGCATCAAACAGTTCTGCCTCAATGGTTTTGTCTGTGTCCTCCTGCACAGCAAAGCCTTGGAAGTCAGAGCCCATGTAAGCAACCCTGAGCGCAACGTGGCGTGTGTTGTACCTGCAACAGATGAAGGGTGTTTACCATTCAAGGCAGAGACTAATGCAGGATAATATTTTTGCCCGTCATGACATCACCATGCATCATGTGACTGGAAATGTTACCGGTCCAAATGATGGGTTGACACAATTCTTACCCACTCCCAGTTGATATATACATATAAGCCTAAGGGCAGCATAGGTCGACTGCTCCATTATGAGAGATAGGATAAACAACCTCGAGAAAACGTCTCTCAAAACCATGAAAAATATTTTTTGGGTGCAAATAATTATTTATATCATTATATGTCTACATACACTAACAGTTCACATTTTAAAATAAATGATATGGTCTACACAACCAGGGGTCAAAACTTTATGCAGACTGGCTCTGGTCTGCTTAAAAATGGCGGTCTGCCTAAGGCGGTCCCATATGTATATTTGGTCGACATATATATGACCATATTAATAACAAACATGCGTCACCATTAGAATAATATCATTTATTTAACAAACCAATTTGTCGCCAACAAGAGCCTTCAACTTGACAAACAAAATCAGCAACATAAGAAACAGCCAAGCAGCTTCGAGTGAAACAAATTTTGTTGTGGATTGGCCACATGCTAACAACGCCGAACGAGACGACAAGGGCTGAGATGACTACGCCAAACACGACGACACAGGCAGAAGTGACGATGCCGAATGCGACAAATTGGACAACACGGGCAGAGGTGACGATGCTGAACACAATAAGACAGACAGAGATGACGAAGCCAAACATGACGACAAGGGCACAGCCACTGACGCAGTCTCTATTTGGTCCATGCCATCGTCTTCCCAGTGAACGATGCCAGTCAACATAATTTTTATTGGTCTTGATTAAAAAAAATGCGTAATGTCATTTCGACATTTCTTTGATGGCGGTGGCATGGCAAAGACAAAAATGCTATATTTCAGTTTCAGCTGATAGTGTCACATGCTTTCAATTAACTGGACCCCTCTAGGGAAATAACAAAGCATGAAGTATATTGGACGCTCCCGATTACCCACATTTGCGTACGGAGAATAATGGGCCAGCATGCAAATGCTAAATAAGGAAATTATACGTATAGTCAGTTAAAACGATGCCATCATAATTTGGCCAAATTGCGTGTTACGAACCAGTTTTGGGGGTGAAATTAACACCACGTTAATAAGGTGTAAATTGCGATTTGTTTATTGGCCATTCAAACGCCAAAAACTTTCACACAACAGTGCCTACACAAGTCTTTGTAGTGCCAGTTTTTTACTGACAACAATAATTAACAATGTGTCTACTCTGTTGCATTAAAGCAGTATCCATTTGAATATTGCGACAAACTATACACTCACCACGGGCGCATAGAGTATTTCCAGGAAGTGCCCCGTGAAGGCTATGCCAACGTCAGAGAAAGGCTCTGCGCATGCGGCGCCTGTTACACAGTCCGTCATATATAGCGGTAGGGCAGGTCATTACACAGTTGACCCGGTTTGTACCCGTCAATCAAAATTCTTACCCGCTCCCAGGCCGACTCAGCCCGTCCAAATGACGGGGTGACGGGTCTCTGCTTTAGTCTATGATTCAAGGAACTTGTTAACGGTGACACCTACTCTATCACTCATTCTGGCCAAGCAGCTACAGCCATTCACATCGTTTCCATCAAGATTGTTTTGCTGCTTGAACTGCTGCCTGTGGCAAGCCTCCGGCTGACTTACATTTGATATAATTTCATTAGTTATTCTTCACTGTGGCCAGCCTCTGCTCCTTCTTCCTGACCAGTACTTCTCTAATGTCACATGTCTACGTCATCTCGTTTCTCCCTGTGATATGTCCGAAACTACATATGAGACAATATTTAAACACTTTGTACAAACAAATGTATCATGTAATGCAGGACTCGTCATCTTACTTTGTGAAGTCAAACTCTCGTTTATTGGTCCATTTGTGAGGTTTGCGGTCAGCGTGAGCTTTTGCGAGAAGATTCTTCAGTTGTGTCACATGGGCCTCCAGCTGCTTTATGTGGCTAATGAGGAACTGCAAACAAACACCAAGGGCTGTTCAAATGTGACAAAGAACTTGACAATTTCAACTTCAGTGACAATCACTGAACTTAAGCAAAGGCCAGTCACCCAGTAACATTAAAAACGAGCTGATGTAGTTTGTGCCGATATAGATCTATGATTATGATGTCTGGTGTGACCACAGAAGACAAGGAATGCATGGTCATATGTATGAAACATTTTACTTAAACTTAGTCTTAGTTTAAAATGAGCAGCTGTGGGAATTTTTACATGTTTTTGCACCTTCTGTCATTTAGGATCCATAAATTATTATATGTGTGTGTGTGTGTGCATACATTTGTGTGTGTGTATGTGCATGCGAATTGGAATACTAGACTACTCGGGCCACAGAAAACTCGGCCCGGGCCGACTTGTCTCGAAACAACTCGGCCCCCACCCTGAGACAATTCGGCCCCCACTACTGTGGCTTAGAGATAGTTCGGCTCGATGAAAAATTATATGACAGCACCTAGAGACAGTTGAATTCCCTTTTTTTGTCTTTGAGGAAATTACATGATTTGACGATGACCAGAGACAGATGAATTTGGCCCAAACAACTGTACACGTGTGACCAACACGTAACTAAAAATTGGTCATTTCTCAGTTCAACTGACTAACAGCACACATAATTAAATTATTAATACAATTAACAGATGAATATGTATGTTAAATATAAATAACTGATAAGACATTATACAACTCCTTGATGCAGGCTTAATAGATACAAACATTCATTCTTGCCACTGTCCATTAAACAATTTAATTCATGTTGCCTGCTGCCGCAGTGTCACTTGTCATTTTAGAATAAGTACTGTGTATGCATGTATTATTTATCTGCTGTTTTTATCGAATGGTTTTATGTACATATTGCAGTCATTTTATGTACATATGGAGTCGAGACAAATTTCTCGACTCCATAGTTGAGACAACAAAGCATTATCTTATCTTATCTTATAACGGGCTATTGTTTGTTTCACACACAACAATCAAAGTCACCATCGAATGGTCTTCGATCTGTTTGCAAGATACAAAGCATTCTTAACTGAAGAATCTTCTTGCAAAAGCTCATTCAGCAGTGCCTAACTAAACTGGCTTCCCTTTGATGATGAGTACACGAATAACAAGCGCTCAGAGTCGATGGTTAATGAGCAGATCTTGAGTGTCATTTTTGTAGAAGCCATGTTCTAAACGTTGTAGTAAAACTCATGCAGTAAGACTCTTTGACCACACAAATCACCCTTTTAATATAATGCAGTCCTTATTATAAAGTAGATCCCTTACAGCATCTCCTAAAGGACATTATCTGGATCAATGTGTTATGTGTTTATCGTGTAATCTTATAAATACATTTGAAAAATATTGAACATCACTTGTTCCATTACAGTATGTATATATTGAGGAATTTTAATTACAACAGTGTGTACTTCGATTACTGACCTCACAGATCACCCGTTATTGAACACTAGCAGAAATGTCCATGACTTGACGAGATGCCTTGGAGAAGAGTCGTGAAAGTAATATTTACCAAATATTGGAAAACACTCAGCACTGTTACATAACGTGTTCGCAGATATTTCTTGTTTGTTCAAAATGATGAAGGTCAGAGAATATGAAGTTCACGCGTCCACTGATAGGCCCTACTTGACCGTGACAGTGTAGAATTGTTAAATAATATTCATATTGCTATGCTAATGACATGAGGGTAAACATAAGCATTACTGCGTTTATTCCATTTTGTCAAGTCTGAATCAGGGGCCGTTTTCCCGAAGTTTTAGCCGTGCGTGCGTGGTTACCATAATTGTCATGATATGTTTTACGTATTACATGCTCATTAGTCATTACTTTTTATCTATTACGTTACGTGCACATTATGTTTTAAGTTCCTGACGCTGGCGCTCGAGGTTCAAGCCGTCTAAGAGGGAAATGTTAAGATACATACGCTAGTTTGATTATAGTTAGATGAAGATGTTTTAAGATGTTGATCCATGTGAAATCAATATAATTTTAATTGGCAGCAGCTATTGGTTATATTTTATTTAAGTTACACAGGTTTTATTACATTGGCCTACATATGCATAATGTAACATAGGCTTGTCATATTCGTGCATCATCGTCAATGTTTTGTATTCAATCGTACTCATTGATAGTGTCCCTTGTAGATGTCCCAACTACAATCCCTTCCCGAAAATCTTAGTTGTTTGTTTGCATACATTCTAACAGTGTGTATGACTTAAAGGAAATAAAAACATCTAATGCTTGAATTCATATTTTACTACATCCTGATATCTATTTCCATGTCCACTAAGCCCCAAACAAAATTCAATGAATTAGAAATTCCACATTGTGCATCCGGACATTTTTGAATATGCATATTTTTGGCGCGCTTTTCGGGATGCCGAGATGTGACGTCACATATGACCCATACTCGCATCAGGACGACCGTTTCCATGCATTCAGAGCATATTTACAAGGATAGCTTTTGAGTCGAAACGAGCGTCAAAATTAGTTATTGTGTGATATTCTGATGTAATACGAACACTAGTCATCATAGAGGAACAAGCAGTTATCTTACGGTTCCACATGAATCCAATTTTATTCGAAACAATGAATGCGAATGGGCCTACAGTACAACTTCGACTAGGTTTCGCCGAGCTTGGGCTCATTTTTAGAATAATTATATCGGATGCAACCAACGGGAGATAATCTACACCAATAAACATACATAGAAAACATATATCGTATCCAGCTACAGAAAGTAATGTGTATAATATCATAATATCACTAGAATATCGATGTATGAAGGTGGAGTTATACAATTTTTCATAACAACTTAAATCAGTCAGCGAATTTCTGTCGGTCCTGCTAGCTCAGTTGGTATCCCATCATTTTTTGGGGGTATCCAAGTAATACACACATTGAACTATGCCAGGATGCATAAAATAGAATGCATGTTGTTTCATTCACAGCTTGGCACTAAAATTAGTAAAAACTAATTTACCCTGTTTCCATGTCACAAATTGTGCTTGCAAAATCAGCCTTCTTCGACAAGACGTGCGCTTACAAATAAACGGTTGCTACATCAAGGCTACTTTTATGTCTAATATATCTACCAAGGGCAAGTATAACGTATCATTTAGTGTGAAATGCTATTAACATTATAAATTAAAACAAAATTCAAGTGGAAATGAAGAAAGTAGAAGCGCATTGATTAGTTGCCACTTTCCCCAACTTTCCGAGGGTCCCGGATGGTTCGGCCCCCGACATGTTCGGCCCACGGAGACGGATGGTTCGGCCCGGATGTTTCAGCCCACGCCGACGGATGGTTCGACCCACGTAACAAAAATCCGCTATGCAGGGTCCGATGTTTCGGCCTACGCCAACGGATGTTTCAGTCAACTTCTCAGACAATTTGATGGGCGGTGTCGGATGTTTCGGCCCATTGATAATCCTGTTGCGTTTGAAGATTGTTTTTGTGTTTCATAATAAATTACCTATCACCTCTTTATTGTTTGTTAGTTTGAACTCGCACTCTTACCTGGATGGCTTGTATGTGTGATATTTGTTTATTTGTTGCAAAATATCATAGCAGTAAGCTAAACAAACACGGTAACGGAACACACGATGTGAGCACATGCAGTGTGCTCACTCCCTTTATGTACTTGATGTCGATTGAACAGATAAAATGTGTGACCACACTTTTCAAAAACGCATTGATGGAAGTGTTATTCTACATTCCACAGCTCTATTGTAACGATTTTTCAAGGGTTGTATGATGATGACGAATGTGTCTCTTTTCCAGAATAAATATAATTATTATTGCCAGCTATACATTGAAACATTACGCGTAAATATAAAATAATTCGTGACACATTTACCGAAAATATGCAAATAAAAATAGTTGCATGCAATATAATATTTAAATATATATATTTAAACATTTATCAAATAAAATACTTCTATTTCCGCAGCAACTAAGCGTCGCAAAAGTCAGATTTCTAAACAGAAGCACACAAGCAGGACAGTTGGTTCGGCCCATAGAGCCCGCCGACACCGGTTACAGAAACAGTTGATTCGGTCCACGCGAACACAAGCAGGTAACGGTTAACTGGTTGTGCGAACGGATTGTTCGGCCCCATGGCCTGGGCTGGGGCCGAACCGGTCGGGGGCCGAAACATCCGACTCCCCTTTCCGATACCGTACATGTGTGCGTGTTGCTTTGTGGCGTTTACTAGTAAGGTCAAAAGTCACAGAATTACTCCAAAATTCGTTGCATGTATTGACTCTGCACATGGTCACGGCTCATAGTCATACTTGTGCAATAATCACCGTCCATGACCATGCCCATCAGGCCCCATCAAGGCCATGCCAAATCACAAACGAAATGGCCAACGTTTTTTAGTTATTAATATATTATTTACTGGTGTCAAGTTGAGTGAGTTTATAATTATAAAAATCAGAATCAACCAATATCATATACCTCTTTTGACGAGTCTTCGAAATTTATAGGAGTTTTTGACTTGTTGCTTAATTTGCCTTTTTCCCTAGCAATTTCCATCGTCTTGTTGTTTCTCCGTCAGCCTAGCGGGTCGTTATTGAACTATGTGTATTTTGTCCCGATAGAGGGCGCTATTAAATACGAAGTTGCATTACATTTATAGACCAAGATATTTTACTTGTTTTGGTCACACGACATTTCGTACCAACACATTAATTTTCGTCACAAGACATTTCGTTATATAGCATTTCATCACAAAGTGCAGTGTATGACATGTCGTCACAAGTAACGATATTTCGTCACTCGACATACTTTGTCACAAAATGCGCAGTACGACACATCGTACGTCACAGCCACAGGCAGGAGCCCATACGTATACAACGTCAAAACGGAAATAACAGAACAAATTATAATATACCGGTATATGATATATAGCTACGGGGTTTTTACACTCATTTAAAACCTACACTATAGCTAGTACAGCAAATGAAAGCAACACTTTTTTTTATACTTGCCAACTTTTTCTTGAAATCCGGGAGATTCATCAGCGGTTCAACTAACACGCTGCTATTGTAGCGGCAGTCGCATTGCTTGTCTCGTCGCGCTGTATCAGATCTTGACACCGGAATTCAAATAAAAGACTAAGAAGACGACGACAAAAGCAGGGCTAGCGAAATCTGATAGGAGGGGTGCAGTTGGAGATTTTTCGCCGCAAATTCAGCGGTTCAGCACGTCTCGGCACCTTTATTGTGATGTTGCGCTGTCTCGAAGACGGGGGAGTTTGCCTGCTGGGAGATAGACATGGAGATACACCCAAAATCATATTTCACGAGAGAGTTGGCATGGATACTTTTGTGTATAATTAATAATAAAATTGAGTCCATCCGGTGTGTGTGCAATTAAAAAAAATACATATTTTGTCATAGTAATATTATATATTTATACACACGCACACAAGTACACACACACACACACACACACACACACACACACACACACACACACACACACACACACACACACACACACACACACACACACACACACACACACACACACACACACACACTCACACACACAGACACACACAGGCAGTCATTTATGAACACATATAAAGCTTTCTCGTGTATCGTAGACGTGACCATTTGCATTGCAGGGGGTTAAATTGTACATATTATTCTATTGGAAACCCTCCACAATAATCCTATATAACAGTCTAAACATGTTTACTGTGTATAGAAGTTTTAGTAAAAAAGTAAGTTTTAGATACAAAATCTCTAAAAGTGCAAATAAATCTTGATTAATAGCAAGGACCGAGTGTGTCACCTTCAGTAAAACGCACCTCTGAAGCAGCCCTTGCTACGGGCATAAAAAGCGACGTACTAATTTTGTTTGCAATTTTATATTCTAGGCACCAAGACGTGTTCTATTAACACGATTAAACTGTGACCATATGTGCGATGATACGTTATCAGTGAATGTTGTTACTGGCATTCTGGTTTTATAATTTGTGCTTATTTTGTGGTATTGTTATATATTATGAAGAAGAACTGATTCATACAAGAAAGAGATCGGTCCACTTTCTAAATAGTCAGACAGGGTGAATATTTATGTTGTGTAACTAAAATAATATTGCATCTAGTTCCATATTATCGCCCACAACATGCTGAAAAACGTAGCCTCGATTATACACAGTGTCACAGGCGCCGTGAGGTGGCAACATTGGGCGATCTTTTACTTTCTGACATAACCATGAAAACAACCACCTACACTGCAGCCGCCAAACTTTCCCTCATATATCTTACATCAAAAATAAATAAGCGAAAAATGAACAACTCAGAACACGTCCAAAACATGAAATTTTACGGTCGCTAGCACCTTCACGGCTCGTCCTGTCTTTACGATCTTGGTATCATTTGAAAGGATGCACTTTTGTTATTCTAGTGTCATCTAGGTTTCCCGGTAACCGTTTAAAGAACACCGATAAAAGGACCTACAATCACGCCGTTTTCGGTGTTCTGTACGGTTCCGAACGATGTTGGCGGCGGGTACTCAGTACACTAATCTTCCGATTGCGGCGCTGTTTTCCTCATTTGCATAGGTTCAGACATGCGCACTTCACCATTTCTTGATTTCATGTTATTAGCTCCACCCACTTTTAAACCGCGGCGAAATTGATGTGCTTTGATCGCAACGAAACCGATATATCTCTACGTCGGCGTGACGTCACAATAACGTACGCCACCCAACAGGTCTAAATTCGTTGAGTTGGTTGGTTGATATACGTGATTGTGACGTCACGCCTACTTCGCATATGTCATGTTAGCAGCCGTTTGAAAGTGGGTGGAGCTTATATCATGAAATCAGATAGTGGTGCCTCAACCGGTAGATTGGTGAACTGTGTCGACGAAACAACATCGTTCGCAGTGTCTAAGACATTGGAACGGGCCCGGTTGTAGGTCCATTTTTAATTAATTTTAAGAATGATTATCAGGAAACCATTTATATGTTTGAATAGCAGAAAGCTTAAACTTTCAAACGACATCAATATTGTTGGGATCCGACGAACCGTAATGGTACTAGCAGTCGTTCAAAAGGCGTTTTTGAACGTGTTAGACAGTTTGTCTTGTCACGATAACAATTATATGTTAGACTGTTGTTCATTTTTTCACTCGCTTATCTATTTTTGCTTACATACATATATACCCACTACGTTATAACAAAATTATTTTACATTCCTACAAAAATCAAATTTCGCAAAACAACAAAGACGAATGAGATTCTACAATATATAATTATATGTAAACATACATAAGGTTATAATATATCACATATTATTATTAACTGATTGTTTTCTTCAGTTTAAAACAGTTAGTTCTTGACCGACCTCAGAGTTCTCATTTAGCTATTCTTCGCATCGCTAAGATTTCTTCTCTTTCTCAGGCTCTCAACATTACGACCCATGTCTTAAAGAGAGGTGGAGCATTTGTGGCAAAGGTAGGTACCCAGTAGATGTATTCTTCTGTGTTGATTGATGGATTCAGTACGTCACGGTTTGTCTTGTCACGATAACAATTATATGTTAGACAGTTGTTCATTTTTCGCTCGCTTATCTATTTTTGCTTACATACATATATACCCACTACGTTATAACAACATTATTTTACATTCCTACAACGATCAAATTTCGCAAAACAAACTCAAGTAAAACTCGACTTTGCGACTATCCGTTGCTCTGCGGTTACCGTAAAATTGGTATTGTGTAGAGCGTCACAGAAATTTCATACAGTGGCGCTGTCATTATTGTACATATGTTCGCGCGCGATGTTGTCATACACATGTTGTCATACTTCATTAGTGTATGTAATAATTGGCACTCAAATCAGTCGGCTTCTTTCTGTTTTTACTTTAAATAAACGTTTTTGAGAACCTCGTGCCGTGGTGACCTATTTTCAGTGTGTAATGTGAGAGAGATGGGGAGGTCATCCAAGGATAAGCGAGATGTCTATTACCGCCTGGCGAAGGAGGAAGGCTGGAGAGCTCGCAGCGCCTTCAAACTACTCCAGATCAATGAAGAATTTGATATATTTAAAGGTGGGCTCATCTGATTAAACATGTATAGTTCAGGAAAGCCCGGTTTTATAGACACATTTAATACCATTTGTGAATGCACAGCATTTTGAAAACAAGTTTTTCTATGTGCTAGTGATACTAGTACACTACTATTATACTTCTGTCAGCACAGTATTTGAAACCGTGCAAACTTAATATCTGCTTCTTATTAACCCTGATTTCACCTGCATTATAATTGTATGGTCTGACTGTGCAGGTGTGACGAAGGTAGTTGACTTGTGTGCAGCTCCCGGCAGTTGGAGTCAGGTATTGGCCAGAAAACTCAGGTAAGTACTCTCATTTGTCTTGTAATCTCTGTCATTCCAGCTGTGTTTGTATGTGGGGGTGCACCATGTGTGTGTATAGGTATGCATGCATGCATTAAGTAATGTAGGTTACTAATGTAGGTAACTGATAAGTTATTTCTTATTTGTTATTTTATGTGTTCATATATGATAAGTGTTCATTCAGTACTTTATGCTCCGACTCTATATTGTATACCGTACCACAGTCCCATACTTTTGGGTTTATTATTACATATATACACAGAATGAAGCACATGAACTATATACAGGTGGATACACACATGTATACATGCATGCACACACACGTATGCACGTGCACACACACACACACACACACACACACACACACACACACACACACACACACACACACACACACACACACACACACACACACACACACACACACACACACACACACACAAACACACTGTAATCTATTCACCTAAATGCATTGCAACATATCTTTTTGTCACGGTATACACTGTAACTTTGTTGTCAGAGTTTTATAACTGAAATTAGCACATTTATGACTACGTCATCATTTGTCGTACTTGTCTGTTAAAGGTCGGGTGATGCCAGTGAGACGGAGGCAGCAAAGATCATTGCCGTAGACCTGCAGGCGATGGCCCCTATACCTGGGGTAGTCCAAATCCAAGGAGACATCACTAAGGTGTGGTAGTAAATAAATGTTGGTCACACAACCAAACTGTGTTTATACATTACATATTGATTCTAACCATCTATCAAGTAAGCATTTTCATCCACAAAGAATCTGTACCCTTGCATACCCACTCGCATACACCAACAAGTAGCCATATATGCAGGTATGCAGGCACTCACGCACAACTTAACATGCAAAATAAATGTGAAGGATCTTGATGTAGGCTGTCAGTGTTTCACCAATTTGTGATTCCAACAGTGGGGAAATTCCAAATTTCTGCAAAGCAAAGAGACATACTGGCACATAAGGGATGCACTGTGTGTACATGTAGCAGAACAAATAAAAAAAATAAAAATTGCATCTTGAAGGTGAGTCAAATCCTGTGCTCTGAACATTAGTCCCCCCTCATACATTATGACTGCTTCCTAGTATAGCGTTATTAATATATCTAATGATTAACTGCAGAACTGCACATTTATTTGACAACATTTTAGTGTTATTTCTTTATTTTTTTTCTAGGTGTCCACAGCAACGGAGATTATTGGTCATTTCAAGGGAGATCATGCCGATCTGGTTGTTTGTGATGGAGCTCCAGACGGTAGGGTTTAATTGATGAGGCTCCAGACAATAGTAGTTTAAGTTGATATGGGTTCAGACAGGGTCTAGAGAGTAGGGGTTTAAATGATGAGGCTCCAGACAGTAGGGGTTTAATTGATGGGGCTCCAAATAGTAGTGATTTAATTGATGGGCTACAGTGAATTAGCGTTTAATTGATTATGCTCCAGATGGTACGAGTTTGTGCATGATATGGGTGCAGTTTATGTTGTCTGCTTAATTAAAAAAACAATTATTTAAGAAATCTCATCAAACCAATTTTATTGACATTGAATTAAATGTGATCTTGGAGACAGTACTATATGTCCAATTTAGTAATTTTATGTAAGAGAGTGTGTTCGTTGTGTTGCAGTGACAGGGCTCCATGACATTGATGAGTACATCCAAGCCCAGCTGCTGCTTGCTGTAAGTTCCCTTAACCTACTCGTCGAGTATGACACAATATCATCAATCGTAGACAAATTGAGTAGTTGTTTTTTTAATGATTCTCTAGTGTGTTCGTTCAGTCTTTACTATATGTGTTATACATAGGAACTCTATAAAACTGGACACATTTGTCCCCAGTGTATATGTGCCAATTAACAAGTTTTCCAGATATATGAATCATGCACGTAACAGTGTATGTTAGCATTTAGAAATTCTGTACCCATAAAATGAAGTTAAGTTTTCCCAATTATCAGAGTCCAGTAGTGGCCGCTGTGTTGAAACTCGGGCAATGTTGTTCACCCTATGTTGCCTGTGTCTCTTGGAAGATATGCTAGAGAGAAAAAAAGCCAGGGAAAGCAAAAGATCCCATGTAGAGAAATAAAAAAACCTGTCGTGGACTCATTGAGCTGGGATCTCATTCTCTAAATTCCCACTGGCTTTAATGTGTGAAAATTGACTTCGCTGTTTAATAGACAACAAAGATGAATGAGATTCTACAATATATAATTATATGTAAACATACATAAGGTTATAATATATCACATATTATTATTAACTGATTGTTTTCTTCAGTTTAAAACAGTTAGTTCTTGACCGACCTCAGAGTTCTCATTTAGCTATTCTTCGCATCGCTAAGATTTCTTCTCTTTCTCAGGCTCTCAACATTACGACCCATGTCTTAAAGAGAGGTGGAGCATTTGTGGCAAAGGTAGGTACCCGGTAGATGTATTCTTCTGTGTTGATTGATGGATTCAGTACGTCACGGTTTGTCTTGTCACGATAACAATTATTCACATGACTTCTGTCAATCTTTGCCACACCAACAATGTCTCATAAATAATATTTGTGCATTACATTACTAGTGGTGAATGGCATCTGCCAGACCATCCTTTCCTGGATACAGTTCTTGCTTGAACAACTTTGTCTTATGCAAAATAATTAGAAAAATAGAACATTCCATTGTTAAATTAAATGTTTCGTTTTCAGATTTTCCGAGGCAAAGACGTGTCCCTGCTCTACTCACAACTCAAGATCTTCTTCCCGCTAGTGACAGTCGCGAAGCCCCGGAGCAGTCGCAACTCCAGCATAGGTCCGCTTACTGATTCTCATACTCGGGGAGGGGGGGGATGTTGTGATGCTGGTGTTCAGTCTCGGCAGCTTATTGTTTTTCACTCTGGGGGGATGTTGTGGTGCAGGGGTTGTGTCCCATTAACTTATTTCTTCCCATTATTCTCTGGCGGGACACTGCAGCACAGGGTTTGTGGTTAGAGGTGGCTTAGTGATTAAAGGTGAGTACTTCCCAGGAAGCCGAGATGGTGTCAAGTACGTTATGTTTTTTCAGTAGGGAATTAATATATGCAGCAAAAGATGCAAGCAGCACGCTTACAGAGTGGACCCCAGTGAATGAACAGTTACTTACTGCAAGATTTGTAAAATCACATGCCAAGGTCACTATCATCCAGTGCTATGCACCTCCCAACAACCACAATAACTATGAAAAAGACAGCTTCTATGAGCAACTACAGGACCTGGTAGACAAGATTCCACACCATGATATAACCATTGTTATGGAAGACATGAACGCACAGATTGGTGGAGATAGGTCTGGGGTTGAACATGTCCTAGGATCACATGCATTTGGGAAACGTACAGAAAATTGCAACCGCTTTGTACAATTCTTTGCAATGAACAACTTAGTGATTGGATCTACACTCTTTGAGGACAAAGACATTGACAAAATAACAAACGACCACAAGACCTTCACACAGATCGACCATTTTGCTACTGGACCAGGCTGGAGGACCCCATGTTTGCAGGATGTCTGAGTGCACCGTGGAGCGGACATCTGTAGTGACCACCACTTGGTTATTATGAAGATCAAGATCAAGTTGAGGAGACAAAAGAAGAAGTCAAACACAACAAAGAGATTCGACATGAACAAGCTCCAGAACCCAAATTCCAAGCAGTCCTGAGAAATCATTTTGCTGTCCTTGCAGATTAAACACAAGGTTCAACGGAATGGTGGGAGAAGATGAAAGATGCGATTATAGCAGCGGGCAAAGATGCTCCTGGATACCAGAAATCTCTGAAGAAAATAAGGAGTCTTGGATCAGTGATCACACATGGGAACTGACTGCAGAGAGGAAACTCCTGCAACAGAAACAAAAAATGAGGCAAACAACACAGCTTTCTACCGAGCCTATATTAAGAAGGACAGAGAAGTGAAGGGCAGTGCTCAAAAGGATAAACGCGAGTGGTTTGACAGACGGGCAAAGGAGGCAGAGGATGTAGTTGCCCGAAATGACATGAGGCAGGTCTACTGCATTGCCAAGAAAATCACTGGCAGCACAAAGGCAAGGTCTGGACCAATCAAAGCCAAGGATGGATCTCTACTATCGAAAAGAAAGAAAAAATTGGCCAGATGGTTCTCAATAGACCTGCACCTAAGTGACCACATTGACAACCCTCAGACCATGCTCCCAATAAACACACACGAGTTCACGGAGGATGAAGTGAGGAAGGCCATTGCGACACTCAAAACAAACAAGTCACCTGGCATGGACGGAATCACAAATGAAATGATTAAAGCAGGTGGTGAAACAATTATACAATGGATGTGTGGACTATGCAACCAGATCTGGGACTCGGGCATCATTCCAGAGGACTGGAAAGATGGTGTTGTTGTCTGTATCCCCAAGAAAGGAAATTTAACTGAATGTGACAACTGGAGAGGTGTGACATTGCTGTCAATACCAGGGAAAGTGGACTGCCAGATGGTATTGAACTGAATGCGGGATGTGTAGATGGCGAACTGCGTGGGGAACAAGCAGGCTTTAGGCCGAAATGCTCTTGTGCTGAGCAAATATTCACACTCAGATGCATTATTGAGAAATGTCAAGAGTACCGGTTACCCCTCGCAATCAGTTTCATAGACTTCACCAAAGCGTTTGACAGCATCCACAGACCCTCCATGTGGAAAGTCTTAATCACATACGGAATTCCATGAAAGATTGTATTTAATTAGCAATTAAGAAGATATATGAAAACTCAAGATGTTGTGTAAAAACAGAAGATGGCTACAGCGACTGGTTCCATGTGGTGACTGGTGTCAGACAAGGCTGCAATCTTTCCCCCTTCTCTTTGCCATGGCCATTGACTGGGTCATGCGGCTGGCAACCAGAGTCAATGAAGGGATTGTGTGGGTTAAGCAGGAGCGGACTTTGCTGATGACATTGCCGCCCTCTCAGACACCACCCAGGGGCCTGCAGCGTCTCGTGGAATCAGTCAGCATATATGCTGATGGTCTGGAATATGCAATCAGTGAATTGAAAACAAAAAACATGTTGACAGGGGAGCATCAAACACCCACAGATGTTTTGATCAATCAGAAAAAAGTGAACCAGTTGAAAACTTCACCTCCATTGGCAGCTCTACCAACAACAAAGGAATCATTGCTCACGAACTAAACTGCAGAGTGGGGAAAGCGTCAGCAGCCTTCAACCAGCTGAGGAACATTTGGAACAACAAGAAATTTGCCTTGAGATCTAGACTCCGCTTCTATAACTCAAACTTTATACCAACCCTCCTGTATAGACGCGAATCATAGCAACTAAAAACAAGCCAAGAAAACTAAATTGACGCATTCAACACTAAATGTCTGCAAAAGATCCTGGGCATTCACTGGAGCGACCATGTGATGAATATAGATGCCCGGATGTGATCAGGACATCAACTATATGTAGAAGACGAATGAGGTGGCTCGGACATGTCACGAGGCTCCCACCTACCAGGCCTGTCCAACAATCACTGTGGTGGACACCAGCTGGCCAGGGAAGGAGAGGACGACCAAGAATGAATTGGTGCTGGAGCGACGTCAGAACTCTAGAAAACAATAGATCTGAGTGGACTGCTTTGACTGCCTCATGCGTCTACAGACACGGGAGCTGCTAAGACTAAATAAGTCAAATGGTCATGTATATATATATATTGGTCTACAGGAGGAAAAGATGCTTTGTGACACATGAATTGTATTCTGTTGCATTTCACTCCTGAAATATCTCGCCACCTAATTAAGGTTGTTGTCAGTAATTTCGTTTGAAGACGACTTACTGACACTACCAAATAACTATAATTTAGTGTATAGTGCCTGAAAAGGACTAACTGAAAATATGCATGTCTACTAATAAAGAATATGTGTTGGTTACTCTTCAGTGGTTCAGGAATTAAACACAATTAATTTCTTAATTTGTTCACCAGGTGCATGTTGCATCATATTTCACCTATTCTATTGCTATGTTATTAAGTCTTGTTTAAAATAAATGTCCCTTTGGCTGTTAGCTGGCAAACTTGTGCATTATTCATGTCATTATGCTAACAGCACAAGACACAACTTTTAGAAGGTTCTGCTTATATTTGGGTGGTTAATATTTTGGTGAGTTTTTCTGGGTTTACAGAAGCCTTTGTTGTGTGTGAGAATTATTCCCCACCTGACGGTTACGTGCCCACCATGTCCAACCCACTGCTTGATCATCATTACGGTGAGTGAATAAAGATTTATCACTACCAAAGGTGTTAAAGGCTTTAAAGTGAGGTTGTCTGCTCAGTTACCCCAAATCAACCATGGTACAAGTGTGTAGTTGTTATTAACTGGAAGTTCACAGAATTGGCGATGCTGAAACTTCACCTACCCCAAACATCAAAGGGCCTTGTGGTTAATCCATCCAGCTACTGCCGAAAGAGGGTGTTCAGAATCTGATTGTTACATTTATCATTTGAAAATGTTGTGGGCACAACTTTCAAGTTGCAAACACTGTTACAAACTTACTAAATGTAATTTTGGCAGGTAGCATAACTTCAATATATTTATTGTAGTATTAAGAATATTAAATTAGGTTTTGCCTTGCAGAACAAAATGAACAGAAATAGTAATGTAAACTGAAGGCTAAATTCACTGTTGCAGTTAACCAATCTAACAATCAATTAATTATGTCTATTGTTTAGATAAAAGAACACTTTTTATTTCATTGACTGTATATTAGTTAATTAAGACTACCTGATATTCCGTCACAACTCACAATATATTTCATATGTTGACGAAACTGATTTATGATGGGCTAAATGAACAGTGTCATAGGAAGAGCTGTATCTCTATTTCTGTTCAAACGTCATAATTCTCATTTGTCAAACCTGTACTTAATGCTTATTGATGCATGTTCCAGACGTTGATTTTAACAGCCTGGAAGGCCCAAACCGGGTGATTGTTCCCTTCCTCACCTGCGGGGATCTCAGTGCCTATGATTCCGACAAGACATACCCACTGCAGGTGAGCATGATTCTATCACCCAAACATTCCAGTTTGTTTATTTTTCTTAAGTCTTAAAAAACTGGAATTGTATTCAGTCAACTTAGCCAGAACCAATGCTGGAATTCTATTACATCTATTAAGAAAATAAAGAACACAGAGTATGTTATTATAACATACTCTGTGTTCTTTATTTCTCTGCACAGCGACATGGCTTCAGCCTGTCAAGCAAGAGCCCCAGTCAGTGGGGCGATTGCTTTGTCTCGATTGCATCAGCCAAGTGCTGTTGTACAATAAGAAAACTACTGAAAATCTCTAAGGCTATTTGAATTGAGTTGGTTTCTTTAAAAGACACCAGTACAATTTGAGTGGAGTTGACTTATTGAAACAAGTCTGTTCTGAGCAGCCCAAATGTGTCTGGCTGCATGCTTGCGTGTTTGAATATTATATTTCATTTACAAAAACAAGTTACTGACTTTTGTGTTATTTCCACTACTGACTTGTGTTATTTCTGTCTGTGACTGTTGTGTTATTTCCACAGCTGACTGTTGTTATTTCTGCTACTGACTGTTGTGTTATTTCTGCTAGACTGTCGAGTTATTTCCATTACTGACTTGTGTTATTTCCATCTGTGACTGTTGTGTTATTTCCACTACTGACTGTTGTGTTATTTCTGCTACTGACTTGTGTTATTTCCGTCTGTGACTGTTGTGTTATTTCTGCAACTGACTGTTGTTATTTCTGCTACTGACTGTTGTGTTATTTCTGCTACTGACTGTCGAGTTATTTTCATTACTGACTTGTGTTATTTCCATCTGTGACTGTTGTGTTATTTCCATTACTGACTGTTGTTATTTCCGCTACTGACTTGTGTTATTTCTGTCTGTGACTATTGTTATTTCTGCTACTGACTGTTATGTTATTTCTGCTACTGACTATTGAGTTATTTCCGTTACTGACTGTTATGTTATTTCCGCTACTGACTATTGTGTTATTTCTGCTATTGACTGTTGTGTTATTTCCGCTACCGACTATTGAGTTATTTCCGTTACTGACTGTTGTGTTATTTCCGCTACTGACTATTGAGTTATTTCCGTTACTGACTGTTGAGTTATTTCTGCTATTGACTGTTGTGTTATTTCCATTATTGACTGTTGTTTTATTTCCACTATTCACTGTTGTGTGTTTCAGCTTGAGCCTGGCAAGGAGTATACGTACCACGCCCCGACCCAGTCCCCGATAGACCCACCCTACAAGCAGGCCTGTCTGCTGCGGAAGACAAACCGACTCGCCAAGGAATCCAGCCACAGTCAACACGATCATGACCCTGAGCAACTGACCACATCACCAGCTGGTGACACTCTGAAGGCTTCTGGTGACACTCTGGTGGCATGCTGTGGCACTGTGACACAGAACAAAGAGATGCCATGTGCGGAGGCAGTAAATGTTGATGAGACTGGTGATACAGGACACGGTTCAGCCGTGTCTAGTGGCAGCAGAGAAACCACAGATTCCCAGCTCGGGGCCACTCTTCGTGACTTGACATTGCAGTAGAGTGTCATATGATATTTGTCAGTAAATATGCATTTCCATACTACCGGGTAATGTATTGGTGTCTCATATTTCATACACTGTAAACAACTGGATACAAAAGTGACTCATAGGAGACAATGTGGTAACAGTACACAAGGAGATTTCAAATCAGTTCTCATGTGTAGTATTACAAATATCATTATTGCTGAGCTATATATTAGTCTTAATATCTTGCTAAATCTTGTAATAAGATGCATTAAACAGAATCTGATGGCTTCACTGTAAGTCAATCCTATACATGATTACCAATCCACCAGCGTACACACAGGGAGCACAAAACAAGGGCAACAATTGTCACCATTTAGGTGTTTTGAGTTTAAACTCCTTCCCATTCTGCTGTCGCCAATGACAGTATTATAGATAGTAATAATAATGTAACTCTACAGTAACGCCACCTGGGGAATGACTGACAACTAATTTTTTTCACTGAAAAAGTAAATAACTAAATAACAACCTTTTCTTTCAAATACATGTACACCCCCAATTTGTAGATCATAGGCCAATGATCCAAGGAAACGGTGCAAATATAGAAAGAGGCGCGCAGACCTTGATGCTTGGGAGGAGATAGATTTACAATGCTCCAAAGTTGGCGTATAAATATATAGATGATAAACAAGAACGGAACTTCACAAAACAATGCAGTTACTTATAGACTGTTTATTATAGGAAAATTAATACCAGTAACAATTGTGTGTTCAACTGTAGAAGAGTTTAGAGAACATCGTGTCGTGACAGTTTTGGACAGTGTCCACCAAGGGCCAACGGATGTGGACATCGTCTACGCACATCTTGGAGCTCCTACAAAATATACACCTGTATAGGATTTACTTTGATAGACAAATCTAATTAAATCTCTACAACTTTCACATCATTGAAACCCGGAATAAACACTTAATTCACATCTTATTAACATATTCAAAGACAACAATATAAAGCTTAATTTCCATTATAAAATAATAATTACATATACACACAAAAATCAGGTGTCACTAGCTAATGAGAAATGCTTTTTGAAAAAAGGCAAGCTCCACCCCTGAATAAAATACTGGTAATTAATAGAATATTTAATGACCGGTTTGCCATGCAATCAGTTTTTTAAGCACGTGATTGGCTATGGATACTAGCTTGTTAGTTTAGTTTGTCATGATGGTGGCAGCTAAACATCCACTGTTAACATAATTTAAAATGTTGCACAGTAATTCATTCAAGCTAAGAAATTAATTATCTCGATAGAATGACAAAGCACCTTGATTTTGAAGACAAAACCAGAACATGGGTGTAAGTTGGTGGTTATAAGTGGTTAAATGGTAACAATATGCACCAACTATTGACCAACTTGGGACATAAAAAGGAGATAAACCTTCCAACGGAAGAACCAAATGAAGCCTCACCAGCTGGCTATGGTAGGAATGAAACCTTGACACACGAACTGGAGTCTCTGGGCCTGAAACAACAGAGCACAATGTGTGTGTAACCATGTATCAAACTGGGCCTGAAACAACAGAGCACAATGTGTGTAACCATGTATCAAACTGGGCCTGAAACAACAGAGCACAATGTGTGTGTAACCATGTATCAAACTGGGCCTGAAACAACAGAGCACAATGTGTGTGTAACCATGTATCAAACTGGGCCTGAAACAACAGAGCACAATGTGTGTGTAACCATGTATCAAACTGGGCCTGAAACAACAGAGCACAATGTGTGTGTAACCATGTATCAAACTGGGCCTGAAACAACAGAGCACAATGTGTGTGTAACCATGTATCAAACTGGGCCTGAAACAACAGAGCACAATGTGTGTGTAACCATGTATCAAACTGGGCCTGAAACAACAGAGCACAATGTGTGTGTAACCATGTATCAAACTGGGCCTGAAACAACAGAGCACAATGTGTGTGTAACCATGTATCAAACTGGGCCTGAAACAACAGAGCACAATGTGTGAGTGTAACCATGTATCAAACTGGGCCTGAAACAACAGAGCACAATGTGTGTGTAACCATGTATCAAACTGTGACAATGGGTTTAGACTGCTTTATCTGGGGACTCACTGATCACTATTCCAATAGTTATGACAATTTTGCAAGAATATTGCAATACTCATCATCATCAAATTGAAATAGTAATACAGCTATCGCAAATTAGATTTATATCGAGTAAAAAATATCAAATCAAAAGGTCATATTTCAACTAAGAAAGTGCGGCATGTCTGAGTAAGATACTTTCATTGTGGTTGTGTTCCATGAAGTCATCAGAAAGAAGTAAAAGGAAAAAAGTAGCTTACAAAAAGTAACAATTATGTTTATAATGCATAAAATAATAATTAAGATAAATAATTTCATAATTTTTCTCTCCTACTGCCCATCTTTCCTGTCCCAGCACACCTCCATTGGGCCGATATGTCCCAGCCTCACCTCCATCGGGCCAATGTGTCCCAGCCTCACGGCGCTGGCAATGACAGTCTGTAGACTCCCGAACAGATACATCATGACGGTGGACTGGAGGTCAATTCTGAGCGCGCCACACACTGCTCCAAACACCACCGGAAAGTGCCCCTCCATGGTCTTATCTTCGTCTACAGCCGACATCAACTGGGGCAGAACTGTTGCCCCATCAAACACCTTAGCCGCGACTACTGCGAGAGAACGCCCCTGAAACAAGGATGCACGACATGAAATAATTACTTTATTTGGAATTGGTTGGGGAACCAAGAGAAGAGATTGGGGTGAAGAAACGTGTGCGAATTAAAGTCGTTGGGAGCGGTCTGAGATGGGCAGGACATACACGATGAGTGAGTTTGAGAAAGAGAGCTTGACTACAGAGGAGGGTGTTAGAAGGAGAAAGTTAAGATGGAGAGACAGTGTAAACATTCAAGAGATATCTGAAGAATGGACTGGGTGACGTTGCCCACAGGGTACCAAGCTGGACGAAGACGTATGGAGTCTCAACAAAATGGGGTTCACTGATTTACACAATATAATAATAACTATGATATATACCTAACAAGAAAGCACAGAAACTTTATATTGTGGTTGTTGTGTGTATGGCTACATGTTACTGGTCATGCATCGTCATTACGCCAACAGACACAACTTGTTGATAATTATTACTCCTTATATATTCATTACATTGGCCCACTAGCAAACAATGCCTAAAACGTCACTCACTTGACAACTACATATAATCACATACATGAAAGGCAGTGAATTTGAGTAAACTGGACATGACACAGAATATTTGCACTTATAACAAACTTGTATGGACAGAATACTGCAAACAAGCAGAATTGTGCATTATTTGTTTTCACCCATGCACGCATGCACGCACGCACCTGTCTAGTGCTGGCCCTCTTTGCGACATGGTTCGACAGACATGAACTACAAATCTTGTCCAGTTTGATCACCATCTCCATGTCGTCGTGATTATTGTGGCCTGCCACCACAAATGGAACTCCCTGCGAACCTGGAGAATACACATTTCAGCACAGCTGTATGAAACCCTGGCTGAAGCAGTCAGGTGTTTGGACATGAGGTCATAACATGGACAGTCCAGGACAGACAATGTGTAACATTACTGATTATTTTGTTTATTATTGGCTCAAACCACCTCCCACCTCCAGTGATCAAAAATACTTTTGAAATTTCTGGACCAAAATCGTAGCCAATAGCCAAAGGATTCAACTGATGTAACATGATTGCTAAGATATTAACCTCCACACTGCATGGTGCTGATATCTGCAGTAGGTCCATGTGCATTAATATCTGTTTTACTTCATACAGGTGCCACTGTAGCAATATGTTTATAATTATATACAAATACAATTGCAGTTTTTCTTACCAGCATTCTCCAAGCACGCGATTACAAAATTCTTGGATTGTTCTGAAAAAAAATATACACGCTTTTTGTAATCATAATCCTGTCAATTTTATGTAGTTTATTTTCTTCCCCTAAGGTACAAATGTTACAAATTAGCACATAATTATGAAAATATTGTTTACACATTGAGAATTGTAACGGTTAAGGAAGGTGAATCTATCTATAACAATACGTGTTCGATTATTTTATTATGTTTTGTTGCCATTTTGAATGATGGTGTCTTGGGGAAGATTATAATAATTTCTAGTCGTGCTTAATTATTATCAAATACATTTTGTACAAGTTAACGTATTTTTATAGGAAATAAATTAGATCAAATCTGATACCATTATTACAATAAACAGTCGCGAATGAGAAGTAATGTCTAACCAACCTGTAGTTGTTACCAAGCCATTGTTTAATGCTGCCTCAAAGCCCAGACTGTGGGAGAATGATCCAATTGGAAATGCTGCAAAATAAAAAACTTTACTGAAAAATAAAATGTTCATTTAAGGGCTAAAAATGTCTACTCTCGTCTTCGATAACTATATTTATATACGGAATGTCTCTATACCAGCAATAATTATTATAGGGTAAGGTGAGGCATATCTGCACACTTATTGTCACTAACAGAGAGGTTTTCCTTTTGTTTTTATTATGAAATCATGTTGTACAGTTTAAATTTTACTACATGTATTTTAAAATGTTGACAGCCAAGCATGTTTTAAAGAAGCGCAAACAACTATTAATTCAACAATCATTAAAGGCATCCTGGCCCACAGAGACATCTGTGAAAGAAAATGTCTTTGGCCCTCTGGAAGACCTGCGACATACAGCCACTTACATACAAGAAAACAGAGTCATAGTCTGAGCGAATGACAATGGAGAAGAAGAATTAATCAACAGTTCAATGTTTAAAAAAATCATCGCATTGTCACTTAAATCTCTGAATGTTATATACACTGCCAAAACAAACTGTTTTTTTCCTGAAACACTTGCAACAACAAAACAAGGTTCATTAAAACGTACATTTAGGTGATCGGTATATATTATAGTAGAAACAAATATAGCTTAAACTGATACATAACAACATAATACTATTACTACTACTGTATGGTAAAAAGTCTGACTGATCAGAAATGTTATTTACTGCCATAATTTAGCTATATGATGTGCAACTATAACATGGGAAATTGCTTACTGAATGGGTGTCATGTAAAAGTACAGCGTGGGGAAAATCCAATCAATAGTATTCCTGAATAGATTCTAGGCAATGTAGCTGGTGGGGAGATTAAGCAAATCTGACTGAATATAGTTATACATGGAAGCCATTTTAGAATATTGATCACCTCTAGGGCAGTTAACTTGTCACAACTTTATTATGCGGGATCAGTCTGAAGAGATATTAAGTTCTCAAAGATGCTACCAAGCGGTGGAGTATAAATTCTGTATTCTCCATAATGTTAAGTTAAACAATGTCAAATGTGCTACTTATTGATAAATTAAGATGGAAAAAGTATTTAGAAAAGTATTTAAATGCAAAATAAATACTTCCTAATTTGTATTTAGTGTAAATAAAATTACAACTAAAAAGTACTTAAATATTTTCAAATACATGTATTTAACCCCATATCTACTAAGTTAGTAAGGGTACTGCCAAGCTTGTCATGTCCACCTTCACGTATTTGTTCAATAAATACGGTATTTTTTATTCATTACGTCATCTATCGGATAATGGCCTAACTATGGCGTAACACGACTTTTCGCTGTAATTGACAATACTATACTTCGTTTCAGACGCACCAGACACAATTAAGCAATATGTGCAGTTGGTAATTGTCGGTTACCCGACTACAGTGCCCGTAAGAAGAAGAAACTTTAGGTCAATTTATGAAACACGCCGCCACACTGCCCATAGTGACACGATTAGTCCTCTACTCTAGTCTAGTCTAGGCTCTAGCGATTAGAGTACAACAAGACAAGTGTCAGTGATCGACAAAACTACACTCGGTACCCGTGCTACAGTACAGCCTACACCTGTGCCGGCTGTGACTGTTAGCAAATGCCAGTGGCGAGTTTATACGAATTACTGTTAGTACTGTTAACTACTCCTCGCATATATACAAATATTACCGCTGTTTGAAAGCTGCAAAACTGTCAACAACCGTGCATCGTCCGACATGGTTCCGCTCAGACCGAGTGGATTGGGATTTGGGCAGCGCATAGTATGGGACGCCGTAGCGGACTTTTTATTACATAATTTATTGGCTAAGAACGTTATTGTAGTGTCGTACAAACAACTACAATGATGCAACGAGTAGGGTCGACGGTTGTTCACGTACGGCTCCCGGGGAGGGAGAACTCAAAACATTGCCCCCCTCCGAGACAAATTTAACGTAATGTCTTAATGACCCTCCACCTGAAGCTAGAACATGTTATACAATTTTGCACTAATGAAATAAAAAATGAGTTTCACGTTTTCATGAAATGCCCCTTATATTACAGTGAAGGGCAAGAACTATTATACTATGCGACACGATTATCCAGCTTTTAGCAATGTGACGGATTAAGATAAATTTAAATATTTATTGAGTTCTGACAATACAATCAGTAAAACTGCCAGCACTCTACACAAATAAATAATTGAACGTATTTATTAAATAAATTATTACTGTTTTTATTTGTATATTTCTGTTTTTATATGTCTGTCATAACTCTTTTTGAGAGGTCTTTGTATACGATGCAAGCTTTGTGTGTAATGTATTTAGGTGTTTTGTATTTTTATGTATGTACATGGAGTGAGACTATAATAAAATACTACTACTACTACTACTACTATACTACTACTATTACTACTACTACTACTAGGACTACTACAACAACAACTACTATTACTACTACTACTACTACTATACTACTACTACTACAAATAAATAATAATAATAATAATAATCTTGATATTGTAGACTTAGGGATTCTCAAGTTATGTATAATTACATCTTTTCGGATCATTTTCCAATGCTAGACAGAGTCAACCTTAAAATCCTCCCTGAGTATGGAGAGGAACACTCGAATGATCTAAAACAGCGTGTACATTGGAATCAGCTTTCCCCTAGTAGAATTATACATTATGATAGAAATACTAATAATGGTTTCAATAATATTATACCTAATAGTGTTAAGTGTGAAAACCCTAATTGCCTGCAGTGTAGTCATGAGAACGACATTGATGTGTTTTATGAGGATATTATAAAGGTGTTAGTTGATTCCAGTGAGAACCTGGGTAAAGACAAACAAAAAGATAGAACATTTGTTATACCTGGTT
>OZ023214.1:18341445-18461445 GCA_963995525.1 Escarpia spicata | reverse complement strand
TTAATGGGTTGTTATATGTACGCACGCACGCACACATACATGTGAGACCCTACCCCCGTAACGCTTCGTAACGCTGACATGTACAACCCCCATAAATGTATAGGCCTACTCGTTTTATTTTCTGAAAGACATCCCACCATCTATTGCCAGCTGTTATTCGGCTTATGTGTATTAATGAAACGCATGATAATACATTACAGAGGACTGTCAGCAACTCTCCTGCTAATACATGTACATAATTTAGGAAACAAAGTAATTTCTTAACATAAAATCACATGTCGATAACATTTGTCATTAACGTAACGTTGTATTTAAATGCTACCTCAGAAATTATCATACACATTTTTTTCATGTTATACATATTGCAAGATATTTACGTATGACGTGTGCTTTTCAGCGGGAGGACCGAATGTAGATAGATAGTTTAGTTTTTGTATTATATCTCCGTTTTTTAACTGTTCAAAATTGTCCTCTCGGTGTGTGTCATAAGAGAACGGCATCTAGATCTGACGAGCAAAGGTGATACATTCCCCCAATCGCCAGAATGTTTATTCAGCGTGTATGAACGTTCCTAACAAGAAATAGTTGCGAATAATGAAACGTTTCAGTCTCGTGGATAAAATATTATCCGAAAAGTCATTACTAGCATCACACTTGTGTCATTAGATTCACATTTTTGTCATTGCGTCACGCTGACCTATAAATAAAATGACTGAAAATATGTTTAATTAGGCAAAATAGTGTTGTATGCCTACAATTCTATCAAAAGAAATAAAAAAGTGAACAAGGATTGTATTGCGTGAAGTGAACTATTATGGTAAAGCCTAAACTAAAGGGTAATCGTGTGACGCTAATGACACGATATTTATATATACTTAAAAACAAAAGTAAAGGCTTTAAATTCTCACTGTGTCCCAGTTTGCAGGATAAAACATGAAAATGGACATATTTTTGGAAACCATACTGTATCAAGTTGCTAAGATATCTATTTGTTTCAGATTATAAAGCTTTTCAAGCAACTTAAAACAAAAAAATATATTTGTAATTAATAATTTATTTTATTTTTTTCATTAAATATAAAAAAGATCATGTGTACCTTTTTCATTGGACAAAATATTGAAGTATGCATACAATTTGATTAAATTTTTTAAAATGTTGACAAAGATTGAAATTTATGAACAATATGGTAACAGATGATTGTGTTAATGCGAGCAGTATGAATATGTTCAAAAATAAAATTGACAGCTATCTGGCGAGGGCGGGTTATACGTAGGTGGAAAATTGTAGAACTCTCGATAAGCCAAAGCAGAGGCTTCCTTGTCCGCATGCCGTCTTCAGCTTATAGCTCTGACGGCAGTCTTGTTAAATCTTGTTAAAGATAAGCACGTGACGCTAACGACACTAGGGTCTACATGTCTCAACTGTTTATTCTCCCTAAAACCCAGTTTGTAGGATAAGGGGTGGACATGGACAATTTTATGTACTACATATATTATACAATAATAACATTTTGTAACTTATTTGAATTTTTTTAGGAGACCAAAAACCTTATTTTGTCTAGTTGTCAAATATTCGCCCAAATCTCGTTCGTCATACGTTGCCTGATTCTCTCTGAAGAGACACAAGACGTGTTCATTCTAACATCGGAAGTAAAAAAATGTATGCTGGTAAATGGAAAATCTCTTAACTGCTGGCAGAAGCCTTGTTTTGATCATGGAGCAAGCACTACGAGCGCCTTGTCTAGGCGGTACCAGCGCAGTATAAGGCAGCACGTCATAACTATTATACTGAATCGAGCGATCATTTTGTATTGATACGCTGAAAACACTTGGATTCTAAATGTGGATTAATGGAAACAAGTTGTTTATGCTGTGAAGTTAGGAGTGAGAATTAATAATAGTGCCACTGGCCCGGAGGAGAGCAACATGTATACCGTGACGAAGTAATTCATTATAGTATTCAATTATGGTCCTTGTGGTCTTAGACGTCTTTTTAGCGCATACGCAAATTATCGCAATTGACTGTGTCCCTCGATTTTCTGCTGCCAGGGGGACACACACACGCGCGCGCACGCACATACGCAGGCACGCAGGCACGCGCACACACACACACACACACACACACACACACACACACACACACACACACTTTCAGTTACTGATTCCCTCCCTCATTCCCTCCCTCCCCCTTTCTTGCCTTCCTCCCTCCTTCCCGTCTCCCAGTATTGAATGGTCTAGACCCTTATGACACGTCAGTTCGTAGAAAAAACAACAACGCACAAACCGTACGTTAGTCACCACAAACGTTACCAATATACTCGGCTAAAATAGAAATAATTACAAGTTCCAGGAGACTTTCTATCTAAAGGTTGCCCAATAAACGTGTGTCACTGAACAGATGTGACGTGCACGTGGTGACGCATCGGTATTTACTCGCTTTGAGCACCGACATGCAGACGGAATAAAACACCCACGTGAGACGAAGCCTCGCCCGTGTGCATTGTATTTCTGTCGAGCAGTACTGAGGATGGCGAGTTGTGGCGGGAGTCACAGACGGGATCACCGAGGACGCCCTCATTATATAGGCACATTTAACTCGCTACTCACAATTCTCTGACGAACGCAGTTTCACAAGGGTAAACACGGTGCAGTACACCCCCATCCAATGCAACCCACGCAAAACGAAGAAAAACATGCTCTATATTCATTATATGAATACCTTAAAACAAGTTTGGGGATATATGTGTGTGTGTGTGTGTATATATATATATATACATATATACATACATACATACATACATACATACATACATACATACATACACAAACACACACACACACACACACACACACACACACACACACACACACACACACACACACACACACACACACACACACACACACACACACACACACACACACACACACACACACACACACACACACATATATATACATGTCATTGAAACCGTATTGTATAAAATTGGCTATACATAATATTGCATATCGTGGATCTATGGAACTGGTTATCTTGAGCTTACTTGGCATCAATGGTTACTAGTTACGTATTGTTATTATTATATTTGTAACAAAAACGTTGACGCCGAGAAATATTGTTTCTTATTGTGGTCGGATGCTGAAAGGAAACGTGATTATCATATACATAATGGGTTGTTATATGTACGCACGCACGCACACATACATGCGACACAAACATACACACAAACAAACAAATAAACTAACATACACGCTCGCACGTGTGCACGGCCCGCATCTTCTTGTTAAGTATGTTTTATATATATATATATATATATATATATATATAATATGCTCACCAGAGGCTGCGGAGTAAGGCGCACCGAGAAAGATAAAACACGTCATTTACGGATATTTAGTATCTGATTAATATGCTGTTTAACACATTAACTACCGCATTCCACTGAAGTGATACACGTGCTAACAGGGTCAAAGAGTGAACGTGACGATGTTTCGCAACGAATCACAAGTCACGTGCAGCTATGCTATCAGTCTACGGACAGTGCGATCATGAATTAACATTTACGTCAGCAAAAACTATTGAGTCCGCGCAAATCGCACGCCTTGTATAATTAAATATCAAAAGGTGTAAAACGTATGAGACCGCCTAGATATCAGCCGAGTCGACATATCGGTATATATACAATAACTATTGTGTAAATGTTCGCAGTATGAATCAGTTAAATCTTCCACACAAAATGTCCCCGAAACATAATAATAAAATCAACAACAACAGTAACAACGACTGACTTCATTAGCGCCAATATAGGCCTATTATGAAAATCCGAACTCAATGGCGCAACAAAAGCAATGATTAGGTATTATCGGACGGATGTACCAAAAAGAGGATAGGCAACAATAAAAATATGGCTTTTTGATGACGGCGAAATTATACTTTAAGCCTATTTTCGCCGGTTTAACTCATGAGATCAATAACGCTGACGTGGAGTGAATTCCATAGAGTTCGTGCGGCAACCGAGAAGGCTCGACTTCCAGCGTTTGTCTTAACTCTGGGCACAGAAAGTAAATTAGGTACAGACAACCGAAATAGTCTGGTTTGTTTTGCTGGAATATGCATTGAATGTGAATATGCAGGTAGTTTGAATGGAACAACTACTAAACATAACTGCACGAAGTAACGTGAGTGTCATAGACTACTAAACATAACTGTATGAAGTAACGTGAGTGCCATAGACTACTAAACATAACTGCATGAAGTAACGTGAGTGTCATAGACTACTAAACATAACTGATTGAAGTAACGTGAGTGTCATAGCCTACTAAACATAACTGCATGGAGTAACGTGAGTGTCATAGACTACTAAACATAACTGTACGGAGTAACGTGAGTGTCATAAACTACTAAACATAACTTCACGAAGTAACGTGAGTGTCATAGACTACTAAACATAACTGCATGAAGTAAGGTGAGTGTCATAGACTACTAAACACAACTGCATGAAGTAACGCGAGTGTCATAGACTACTAAACATAACTGCATGAAGTAATGTGAGTGTCATAGACTACTAAACATAACTGCATGGAGTAACGTGAGTGTCATAGACTACTAAACATAACTGCACGGAGTAACGTGAGTGTCATAGACTACTAAACATAACTGCACGGAGTAACGTGAGTGTCATAGACTACTAAACATAACTGCACGGAGTAACGTGAGTGTCATAGACTACTAAACATAACTGCACGGAGTAACGTGAGTGTCATAGACTACTAAACATAACTGCACGGAGTAACGTGAGTGTCATTGACTACCAAACATAACTGCACGGACTAACGTGAGTGTCATAGACTACTAAACACAACTGCACGGAGTAACGTGAGTGTCATAGACTACTAAACACAACTGCACGGAGTAACGTGAGTGTCATAGACAACTAA
Source organism: Escarpia spicata (assembly GCA_963995525.1). NCBI lineage: Eukaryota > Metazoa > Annelida > Polychaeta > Sabellida > Siboglinidae > Escarpia > Escarpia spicata. Next base: position 18,456,508 of record OZ023214.1, on the reverse strand, counting down.
ACACAACTGCACGAAGTAACGTGAGTGTCATAGACTACTAAACATAACTGCATGAAGTAACGTGAGTGTCATAGACTACTACACATAACTGCATGAAGTAACGTGAGTGTCATAGACTACTAAACATAACTGCACGGAGTAACGTGAGTGTCATAGACTACTAAACATAACTGCACGGAGTAACGTGAGTGTCATAGACTACTAAACATAACTGCACGGAGTAACGTGAGTGTCATAAACTACTAAACATAACTGCACGAAGTAACGTGAGTGTCATAGACTACTAAACGTAACTGCATGAAGTAAGGTGAGTGTCATAGACTACTAAACACAACTGCACGAAGTAACGCGAGTGGCATAGACTACTAAACATAACTGCATGAAGTAACGTGAGTGTCATAGACTACTAAACATAACTGCACGGAGTAACGTGAGTGTCATAGACTACTAAACATAACTGCACGGAGTAACGTGAGTGTCATAGACTACTAAACATAACTGCACGGAGTAACGTGAGTGTCATTGACTACCAAACATAACTGCACGGAGTAACGTGAGTGTCATAGACTACTAAACACAACTGCACGGAGTAACGTGAGTGTCATAGACAACTAAACACAACTGCACGAAGTAACGTGAGTGTCATAGACTACTAAACATAACTGCATGAAGTAACGTGAGTGTCATAGACTACTAAACATAACTGCATGAAGTAACGTGAGTGTCATAGACTACTAAACATAACTGCATGGAGTAACGTGAGTGTCATAGACTACTAAACACAACTGCATTGAGTAACGTGAGTGTCATAGACTACTAAACATAACTGCATGGAGTAACGTGAGTGTCATAGACTACTAAACACAATTGCATGGAGTAACGTGAGTGTCATAGACTACTAACCCGAAGAAGATGGAGGTGGACCAGCCATGTGATGAAAACGTAGGATGGCAACGTGACTAAGATAGCCATGAGATGGACGATCGACAACAACCTGGAGAAGAACAATGGAGGGGAAACTGCAAAGAGGAACCTTGGCTGGGTCCACGCAACAAAGCAAGCTGCACACTTCAATAACTGTATATGTCTTGTTTCTGCCTTATGTTCACGTTGGCACGAATAGATCAAGGAAGTATGGATTTGTTTTATAAAAAAACTGACGTAATTTGATAACAAGGGCTTCACATTGTTGGACTCTCTACAAGTCAGGGGCTCCCCTGTCACTTGCTACCTCGGGTGTTTTTCTTTGGGTCATAGAAGGCGATTTTATTAAAGATGGGATAATATTAGAACTAGATCGGTACGTGTTCCAGACAGGACAAAAATGTCACTGTTACAGCGAACACGATACGAACATTCTAATCAAAAATGAACTGACCAAAACAAGAACCTAATTTACTCACCAGAACACGTTGGCTAGTCAAATGACGACAATTATTTATACATGTGTATCTGCAGAATTCTATGCAAACCACGAACTCTTTCGTTTTTCACCATTTTATAAAATCTTACTAAACGACGGACTGCGAACGACACGCATGCACGCACACACGCACGCACGCGCGCACACACGCACGCACACACACAATGGCACAACGAAGCGACATTTCTGCACTCGTAGCTGTGTTCCATGAACATGGTTGTATTCATGTCGGATGACAGTTTAATTACAGTATTTCAGCGAGTCGGTCAACCCCTTGAAGTTGTTTTGTAGCCTAGCGCGCTATTCCATGCGCAGTGCACTCAGTGCTACGCTACTGAATTATAATCAAGCTGTCACTCCGAAAAGTTAGTTATCAATAGCTACGCTCTAAATTATCAATAAAATCCGGTCACGTTTACTCAGGAGGAACCCTGTTTATGCACGCCAGCCCTCAGCTGCCCTACACACAAAAGCATTCGTGGGCGATATATGTTTGTGTTTGCCAACTTGTAATGTTTGTTTTTAACTATACTTACCACACAACGCAGTGTGATTCTGTCACGGATGTCACACCTTTAAACTTTATTTGTCTTTATCCACACCCCTGCCTCTGGTAATGTTTCACAAACTGCACCATTGTTCCTTACGAAGAGCGTTAGTCATACCATTGTTTACCATTTCTAACTAAGCAGTAGAAACGAATCCGGGAATTAATGTGTGAAAATATATCGTAATTTATTACGATGTAAAACCCGAAACTGCTCATTGTGGTTTTGCATTAAATAACTGTTTCTTGTGAAATCATAAACACCTACACTAGACGAGTCGTCTGCCAATACGCCAGGTTGGTAGATCTCCCAAGATGGCGGGAAATCTCCTTACATGGCGGGAGATCTCCCAACATGGCGGATATTTCCTGATATGGAGGGAAATCTCCCAGTTTTTAGTCAGTTTTTACACATCCTCCCAGTCGCCCGCATTCAATCAGAAAACGCCTGTTGTCGTTTTTCGGTTGGAATGCAGGGACACTTACAGATACACCGGAACAATAGACTACACGTATTTATATCAAAGCTTCAATTCGTGAACGAAGATTGAAATCATCAGGACATTACAACAGGCACAATGAATAAATTCTGGGTACCAAGACAAGGAATGGTTGGATAAAGAAGAAAAATTCACGCAACTGATTAAAGAGGACCCAGGTCTAGAGAATGTAACTGTAGTATATGTGCATAACCGAGATACGTAGGCAAAACATTACGTGAAACAAACAACATCTGGCGGAAGAGGGAAGAGTCAAAGTGGATGTAGTGATCAAAATGTGGAGTCGCAACAAATAAGTAACTGCAATCTAAACTGTGAAATTTTCAAATTGGAAGATAAACTAAATCAAATTGTCTTCAGATGACAACTATGCAGTTTCACTTACGTCAACGTAAGTAATCGAAACATTGAAGAAAGCTAAAATGTAACGTTGCGATCTGAAGAAAAATTATATTTCATGTATCTTAAACATTAAACAAATTGTCTTTTTACTCGTAAATTACACCTTCTTTGATGATTGAAAGAGGTCCAGAAAGATCGTGCCCTCTGCTCACCACAACGCCGATATTTTACAGATGGTGGCTTCCAACAGACAATAACGTCAATAAACAATGAACAAAGTGTAGAGTGTCTGAACAATAAATGACGTCGAACAATGGCGAGGCGCGTCGCATGAGGTTGTTTACGGACTCGTTTACGGATTCGTGACTGACCACAAGGTTTTATTAAAACTTATGAGCGTTTCGTTCCATAACTAGTGTGACGTCTACGTTTTTGTATTGTATTTTCATGATGGGTATAAACGTTAATGATCTTATGAATTCACGTGACATTTTGGATATACTTTTAATTAAATACTTGTGTAACTCATACAAATAATTCCCTGTTGTACTACGTTTTATAAATGGATTTCGTTGCCGACTACTTGCATATTTGTATCTGACGCATTTCATGAATGTATCGTAATAAATCACATAACTGTTATTATTTGCTTGCTTTATTAAGCTCCCAGCCATGTAGATGCTTCGAGATTTATACGTTTTCAAAGTTTATGACGCTGGTCTAAACCAGATGTTATTCGTGCGGAACGTTTCTTTACAAAAAGTTAAATATTTTTACAGTTAGGATACTAGATTTTGCCGAAATGGATTCTCGGCTGGGAAGGTAAAAAAATTATATTACGCAGCGAGAGCGGTATGGTTTATATGCATAATTAAATCGGGTGGCAACTGGGTACACGCCTAAAACACTTACACACAGCAATGAGTTCCACCCCCGGCTGAAGATGAAGGCGGTATTGCAGCGAGCGTCAGTAGAAAGCCCCGCCCGTTGGTGCTACACGTGATATGTAAACGTCCCTATAAATATGTCTGCACAGTCAGAACCCACCATAGCGACTCTTTGCCACACGAAGAATACACCAGAAAAGGTAGGTAAAGACAAAGGTATACAACAATTTGTCGGTTTCTCTCTTCTTGTGCGAGCGCCATTGGTAGACTGTGTGTTTTGTTTCTCTATAGGCTAATACTGGTTGAATATACAACTAAAGAATAGAAAAGTTGAAGTGTACGTGATATTAGTGCTGTACAGAATTGGTTTTGCAACTACCGTTTTGTTTTAAGTCGCGCATTTGATTGTGTTGGTAGTTATCAATTTATATAGATATACTGTTGGCCCTGTATAGGCAAACTTTGCCTTTCGGAATGCTGTTTCTGCATATGGAGAGCAGAACAAACACATTAATGTAGGTAGACTGATTTGATGCCTCAACGCGGGAGCATTTGGAGCTTTCTAGTGAGCTTCAAAAATGTTGACGTCACCGCGAAAAATATTCAACAGCACCCACTCTCGTTCCCGCGCCAGTGATTACTGTTTCCATATATCGTATATGTGGTATTGTTAATACTTATGTTTAGAAAAGCAAACCTTTAATCTCACCCAACATATATGTGACTTTTATGGTGTCACATTTATGTACTTGTTCAGTTCTGTTGCAGGATTAACGTCTACCATCAACGTAGCCATGCAGAAATTATTTATTCTGCTATGTGTTGCTTTTCTGATCGCAACGCTGGCTAATGTCAACGCAAGTACGTACGCCACTAATTAAGTACTTTCTTTTGTTATAATTTTATTTTGATGTAATTGCATTACCCAAACAACCCAAAATACAATTGTAGTTGATTTCATGAAAATATACTTTTCTCCTTATTGGTTTGAAACAAATGTCATAAGCTGAATTAGGTAAAGAATATTTAAGACGTCCCTCTTTGCATTAGAAACGACATGTCAGTAAGCTCCAGGTTGTATTAGTTATTTTCGAACATATTAGAAATGGCATATCAGCAAGCTCCAGTTTGTATTAGTTATTTCAAAACATCTTAGAAGTGGTACGCCCCAGTTTGTAGTAGTCTTCTCACTTCCAGTTCCAGTGGACATGTGTGCTAGTAACCCGTGCGGAGACGGCGGAACTTGCATCAACGGGGACAACAGCTACACCTGCAATTGCAGACCGGGACACAAGTGTCCCCATTGCCTCGACAGTAAGTCTACGTTCGTGTGTCCATAGCGGAAACAACGCAATGCAATGCCACTTGCAATATGATACGAGTCGGAGCGCCATGTTTTCGCATGAGGTTAAATGTATAAGAACAACACCATCTGTAATTGTGCCGAATAGTCCACCCTGACAAAACAAAAAATACAAACTGAAATTTTCAGAATGTTTTCTATTGATCCTCAAGAGCAGCTATTACGTAGGAGGAAGAGGAACGCAAACATCGTATATATGTAGACCTACATATATCACTGGCCGACGTAGCACCTTTTTTAAGTAGATGCATCGAATGCAGTCGAATGGTTATATGCTTTGTGTATTGGTCTAACAGGATCAGGTTTCGGAGTTAGGATTATGTACTGATCACATCAACGCATTTATTTCTAAAGAGACACATTTTGAAGTTACACGAGCATATTTTGTTTTTTTATTCACAACCCGTGGAGTCGAACATTTGAAAGAACTGACCAATACATTCGAGTGTTTAAACTGCATTTTCTCCTCCTCAATTTCAGGTCGCAACATGTGTTACAGCGATCCGTGTCAGAATGGCGGCGAGTGTTTGGGTGAACCCGACAGATACACTTGTAACTGCATCAAGGGCTACTCTGGAATCAACTGTGAAATCGGCAAGTTCTTCAAGCAATTCCTGCTGCTAATCGTGACGTAGACATTCACCAAAATCAAGCCATTATAAGGTCATCATGGTGAAACGTAAACAACAACAACTACTACTATTACTACTACTAATAATAATAATAACAATAATAATAAACTAATAAAGTATTATCTCAGATGGATAAACAATTGTGTTTGTAATCTTGTTCTTAGATATCGACGACTGCGCCAACACCCCGTGTGCCAATGGTGGAACGTGTACTGATGGTGTCAACGACTATTCGTGCGAGTGTGCTGCCGGATACATGGGCAAAGACTGCAGTGAGAGTAAGTTACTGCAAATCGTAGTTGAGACCGATTTTCGACATTCCCAAAGCTTAGTACATGGAAACCACGCTAAAAAATACAATACCTATCCATTTTATTTCTGGTAATTATTGGCGTCAACGTTTCTTCATTGAAGAACTGTACAAATCAGTCTAACAAAAAAGCAACATTATTAAACCACAACAAGTAAAGTGATTTTTTTATCGCTGGAAACAATGACCCAGGGATTCGTATTATAATAACGAACGTTGTTTGTAATGGTAGCATTATTCGTAGATATCGACGACTGCGCCAACACCCCGTGTGCCAATGGTGGAACGTGTACTGATGGGGTCAATGACTACTCGTGCGAGTGTGCTGCTGGATACGCAGGCAAAGACTGCAGTGAGAGTAAGTAATTGTACAACATTCTGACCTCAGATATTCAAACATACTGACCTCAGATGTACAACTTGGCGCCGATATTACTAAGGCCAAATAAATAGAAACAACGTTATGTTACATAACCAATATTGTTTGTTCTGCTCTCTATGAGCATCGTATTTTGTCCTTAATAATAATGATAATGAACATGATACGTATTGCACCTGTACATTCAAGATAACAAACCGCAAAATAGTTTAATGTGTTTTGATCAGCAGACGTAATAACCAAAAACAGTCTTGGGAAGACTTTAATTGTAACATTCTTCGTAGATATAGATGACTGCGCCAACACTCCGTGTGCCAATGATGGAACGTGTACTGATGGTGTCAACGACTACTCGTGCGAGTGTGCTGCCGGATACATGGGCAAAGACTGCAGTGAGAGTAAGTAACTATACAACATACTGATCCGTTTCAGCTTAACAAGCATGGTCCGTTTAAGTCTAACATACCTTGCCATGTACATATGTGATGTATACCCAAACAAGTATGAAAATGATTAGAAGTATTGTACAAAATTCGTAACGTAAAAGTAGTATTCACGAGTGAGTGAACCCAAACTGTTTTGTGACAACCTGCCTCTCCATCGAGATTCGTCAGAAATATAGTTTTTGAAGTGACACTTGTGCGAATGGGTCAGCTGTTCGATATTTGAGAGCTTACAATTATTCCTATTCGACATGGCAGTCTCTTCAAATACAACTAAATACTAAGGGGTACTTATTTTTTTGGTAATCGCATTCCCATCCTAACCTTCGGGAGGTTTTTTTTACTAAAATGATGACTCTTGCGCATCACTGATCACAATTTTGCCTAATGATTTGGTATGTTGCGCCTCTTATTGTTGTTATTATTATCATAAATTGTTACATTTAAATCGTTTACATAAGAAATGAAAAAAGAGAACACGTCGCTAACTAATCAATACAGTTACGAAGCTAAAAAATACAAATGAAGATTCATGTCTACCAAATTGTCACTGCAGTGACATTAAGGCGTGCTATCGCCTTTTAGGCAACCCCGTGTGACAATGAACCATGGTCTTCCATACATTATTATATTTCAAAATTCTTCCATAAGATGTAGGTCTACAATAATAAAATACCTTGATATTTAATAGAAACCATGCGATGTGACGCAAAAGTATCTTTCTCATCTTTATTAGCGTCCTATTTTGTTCATACACACAATGTACGGAACATTATTGCCGTGTGCATTTTAAACTATCATGCAGCAAATTTACAACAACAAATTATTGATGTGTTTTTGATCAACGGAATAAGTAGAGCAACCATCGTTAGCTTGTCCAAGGTTTCGTGTTATATTGAGAAAACGTGTTGTTTTAACGATACCATTATTCGTAGATATAGACGACTGCGCCAACACCCCGTGTGCCAATGGTGGAACGTGTACTGACGGCGTCAACGACTACTCGTGCGAGTGTGCTGCCGGATACGCAGGCAAAGACTGCAGTGACAGTAAGTTACAGTATAACATTCTTACTTCATATGTACAAAGAGCTGCCGACACTTTTTTGACCAAAATAAATACAAAAAACATGGGATGTGACCAAAACAGTTTCTGTTTATGTTTTTTGAAACCTACTTCTATGTACATTCCAAATAGTAATGGCATTTAGATTGACATGGTAACATTCTTCGTAGATATAGACGACTGCGCCAACATCCCTTGTGCCAATGGTGGAACGTGTACTGATGGTGTCAACGACTACTCGTGCGAGTGTGCTGCCGGATACGCAGGCAAAGACTGCAGTGACAGTAAGTAATTGTACAACATTCTGACCTCAGATATTCAAATATACTGACCTCAGATGTACAACTTGCCGCCGATATTACTAAGGCCAAATAAATAGAAACAACGTTATGTTACATAACCAATATTGTTTGTTCTGCTCTCTATGAGCGTCGTATTTTGTCCTTAATAATAATAATGAACATGATACGTATTGCACCTGTACATTCAAGATAACAAACCCCAAAATAGTTTAATGTGTTTTGATCAGCAGATGTAATAACCAAAAACAGTCTGTGGAAGATTTTAATTGTAACATTCTTCGTAGATATAGATGACTGCGCCAACACTCCGTGTGCCAATGATGGAACGTGTACTGATGGTGTCAACGACTATTCGTGCGAATGTGCTGCTGGATACACGGGCAAAGACTGCAGTGACAGTAAGTTACTGGAATTTGCAACATGCTTTTAATATGTCCCTAGCAAGAATCTCGCAATGTGTCACATCATTGATAAGGCAAATATTTGTTATGATCGGTTTTAATTTCTTTCTTAAATGATCTGTACATCACACATTGCAAGAAATATTTCAAATAAAAAAATTACAACACTGTCATTAATGTTAAAGTAAATATTGATGAACAGATGACATTAAACACGTTATTTTAGATACATGAACTAGTATATGTTCGTAATGGTGTTCTTAGATATAGACGACTGCGCCAACACTCCGTGTACCAATGGTGGAACGTGTATTGATGGTGTCAACGACTACTCGTGCGATTGTGTTGCGGGATACTTGGGCAAAGACTGCAGTGACAGTAAGTTACTGGAATGCTAAATGTTGACCTGTGATTTGCAACATGCTTTCAATATGTCCCTATCAAGAATCACCCAATATGTCACACCATGGATGAGGCACATATTTATTATAATCGGTTTTAATTTCTTTCTTAAATGATCTGTACATCACACATTGCAAGAAACATTTCAAATAAAAACATTACAACACTATCATTAATGTTAAAGTAAATATTGGTGAATAGATGACATTAAAAACGTTATTTTAGATACATGAACTAGTATATGTTCGTAATCGTGTTCTTAGATATAGACGACTGCGCCAACATCCCGTGTGCCAATGGTGGAACGTGTACTGATGGTGTCAACGACTACTCGTGCGAGTGTGCTGCTGGATACGCGGGCAAAGACTGCAGTGACAGTACGTAACTGTACAACATACTGACCTCAGATGTTCAAAATACTGACCTCAGATGTACAATTTACCGCCAATATTACTAAGGCCAAATAATTAGAAACAGATATTGGTGAATAGTTGACGTTAAAAAAAACTGTATTTTAGATAGATGAACTAGTCAGGACAAAGCATTGTTATTAAGGTAACACGATATATAGATCGGAATGGTAATATTCTTCGTAGATATAGACGACTGCGCCAACACTCCGTGTGCCAATGGTGGAACGTGTACTGATGGTGTCAACGATTACTCGTGCGAGTGTGCTGCCGGATACGCAGGCAAAGACTGCAGTGACAGTAAGTAACTTTACGCAATGCAACAAGACAACACCAGATATGGAAGAAATGTGGCCAGAATAACCTTCTGACATTTATTTAATATTCACCCGATAATTGGATGAGTTGTTAGCTAAAACACAATACAATCAAATGTGGGCCATTTGAGGTCTTAAACATTGCCCCATTTATTTTATCTATACATTCTAAAAACAAGGCCCACATTATAGAATACCATACTTAAATTATGGTAATACACCAGAACTATTAAAAAGACGCCTCCCAGACATTTAGACGATTAAAACTACTAACTATTACCACATCCTAGAGAGAGGTGGGGCCATTCCGCCTTCCGCCACACCGTTTATTAATCCTATTTTAATTACCGCCCTAAAAACCCTGCGTACACTTGAAGGAGGAAAAAGCTTTAAGGCAAAACCTCGTGTACCATTTAGAAACAGGGAAAAGCGTCAGCAAAGCTAAAATTAACACATGTGCGTGTTGTGAAAATCCCATACATACTTATAACTAGTCTTATGGCAGGAGGGGAGGGAGGTGGAGTCAAAACTGATACGATATTCGATAAACAACTGAACACGAGGAATTTCAAATGTGGCCGCTGCTGGAGGTGCAGTGGCCTTTTATGTCCTGAATGGTCGGACTAGGTTTTACTGTATCACTACGCTAAAGCGCGGGAAGGCCGGCACGCCTTCAGGCTATTGGACTCTGACCTGGTCAAGGTACAGTGTCAGCTTGTTTACCTAGCCTGCAGGCTGGCTCTAGGACTTTAGTGTTGCCTTGGTTGCCTCGCGTAAAACTTGTTATGCAATGTAATCGCATAAATCCCTTTACGCAATGCAACAAGACAACACCAGATATGGAAGAAATGTGGCCAGAATAACCTTCTGACATTTATTTAATATTCACCCGATAATTGGATGAGTTGTTAGCTAAAACACAATACAATCAAATGTGGGCCATTTGAGGTCTTAAACATTGCCCCATTTATTTTATCTATACATTCTAAAAACAAGGCCCACATTATAGAATACCATACTTAAATTATGGTAATACACCAGAACTATTAAAAAGACGCCTCCCAGACATTTAGACGATTAAAACTACTAACTATTACCACATCCTAGAGAGAGGTGGGGCCATTCCGCCCAGAATAACCTTCTGACATTTATTTAATATTCACCCGATAATTGGATGAGTTGTTAGCTAAAACACAATACAATCAAATGTGGGCCATTTGAGGTCTTAAACATTGCCCCATTTATTTTATCTATACATTCTAAAAACAAGGCCCACATTATAGAATACCATACTTAAATTATGGTAATACACCAGAACTATTAAAAAGACGCCTCCCAGACATTTAGACGATTAAAACTACTAACTATTACCACATCCTAGAGAGAGGTGGGGCCATTCCGCCTTCCGCCACACCGTTTATTAATCCTATTTTAATTACCGCCCTAAAAACCCTGCGTACACTTGAAGGAGGAAAAAGCTTTAAGGCAAAACCTCGTGTACCATTTAGAAACAGGGAAAAGCGTCAGCAAAGCTAAAATTAACACATGTGCGTGTTGTGAAAATCCCATACATACTTATAACTAGTCTTATGGCAGGAGGGGAGGGAGGTGGAGTCAAAACTGATACGATATTCGATAAACAACTGAACACGAGGAATTTCAAATGTGGCCGCTGCTGGAGGTGCAGTGGCCTTTTATGTCCTGAATGGTCGGACTAGGTTTTACTGTATCACTACGCTAAAGCGCGGGAAGGCCGGCACGCCTTCAGGCTATTGGACTCTGACCTGGTCAAGGTACAGTGTCAGCTTGTTTACCTAGCCTGCAGGCTGGCTCTAGGACTTTAGTGTTGCCTTGGTTGCCTCGCGTAAAACTTGTTATGCAATGTAATCGCATAAATCCCTTTACGCAATGCAACAAGACAACACCAGATATGGAAGAAATGTGGCCAGAATAACCTTCTGACATTTATTTAATATTCACCCGATAATTGGATGAGTTGTTAGCTAAAACACAATACAATCAAATGTGGGCCATTTGAGGTCTTAAACATTGCCCCATTTATTTTATCTATACATTCTAAAAACAAGGCCCACATTATAGAATACCATACTTAAATTATGGTAATACACCAGAACTATTAAAAAGACGCCTCCCAGACATTTAGACGATTAAAACTACTAACTATTACCACATCCTAGAGAGAGGTGGGGCCATTCCGCCCAGAATAACCTTCTGACATTTATTTAATATTCACCCGATAATTGGATGAGTTGTTAGCTAAAACACAATACAATCAAATGTGGGCCATTTGAGGTCTTAAACATTGCCCCATTTATTTTATCTATACATTCTAAAAACAAGGCCCACATTATAGAATACCATACTTAAATTATGGTAATACACCAGAACTATTAAAAAGACGCCTCCCAGACATTTAGACGATTAAAACTACTAACTATTACCACATCCTAGAGAGAGGTGGGGCCATTCCGCCTTCCGCCACACCGTTTATTAATCCTATTTTAATTACCGCCCTAAAAACCCTGCGTACACTTGAAGGAGGAAAAAGCTTTAAGGCAAAACCTCGTGTACCATTTAGAAACAGGGAAAAGCGTCAGCAAAGCTAAAATTAACACATGTGCGTGTTGTGAAAATCCCATACATACTTATAACTAGTCTTATGGCAGGAGGGGAGGGAGGTGGAGTCAAAACTGATACGATATTCGATAAACAACTGAACACGAGGAATTTCAAATGTGGCCGCTGCTGGAGGTGCAGTGGCCTTTTATGTCCTGAATGGTCGGACTAGGTTTTACTGTATCACTACGCTAAAGCGCGGGAAGGCCGGCACGCCTTCAGGCTATTGGACTCTGACCTGGTCAAGGTACAGTGTCAGCTTGTTTACCTAGCCTGCAGGCTGGCTCTAGGACTTTAGTGTTGCCTTGGTTGCCTCGCGTAAAACTTGTTATGCAATGTAATCGCATAAATCCCTTTACGCAATGCAACAAGACAACACCAGATATGGAAGAAATGTGGCCAGAATAACCTTCTGACATTTATTTAATATTCACCCGATAATTGGATGAGTTGTTAGCTAAAACACAATACAATCAAATGTGGGCCATTTGAGGTCTTAAACATTGCCCCATTTATTTTATCTATACATTCTAAAAACAAGGCCCACATTATAGAATACCATACTTAAATTATGGTAATACACCAGAACTATTAAAAAGACGCCTCCCAGACATTTAGACGATTAAAACTACTACTCTCTCTAGGATGTGGTAATAGTTAGTAGTTTTAATCGTCTAAATGTCTGGGAGGCGTCTTTTTAATAGTTCTGGTGTATTACCATAATTTAAGTATGGTATTCTATAATGTGGGCCTTGTTTTTAGAATGTATAGATAAAATAAATGGGGCAATGTTTAAGACCTCAAATGGCCCACATTTGATTGTATTGTGTTTTAGCTAACAACTCATCCAATTATCGGGTGAATATTAAATAAATGTCAGAAGGTTATTCTGGCCACATTTCTTCCAGGCCTGCAGTGACAGTAAGTTACTGGAATTTGCAACATGCTTTTAATATGTCCCTAGCAAGAATCACGCAATGTGTCACATCATTGATAAGGCAAATATTTGTTATGATCGGTTTTAATTTCTTTCTTAAATGATCTGTACATCACACATTGCAAGAAACATTTCAAATAAAAAAATTACAACACTGTCATTAATGTTAAAGTAAATATTGATGAACAGATGACATTAAAAACGTTATTTTAGATACATGAACTAGTATATGTTCGTAATGGTGTTCTTAGATATAGACGACTGCGCCAACACTCCGTGTGCCAATGGTGGAACGTGTATTGATGGTGTCAACGACTACTCGTGCGATTGTGTTGCGGGATACTTGGGCAAAGACTGCAGTGACAGTAAGTTACTGGAATGCTAAATGTTGACCTGTGATTTGCAACATGCTTTCAATATGTCCCTATCAAGAATCACCCAATATGTCACACCATGGATGAGGCACATATTTATTATAATCGGTTTTAATTTCTTTCTTAAATGATCTGTACATCACACATTGCAAGAAACATTTCAAATAAAAAAATTACAACACTGTCATTAATGTTAAAGTAAATATTGATGAACAGATGACATTAAAAACGTTATTTTAGATACATGAACTAGTATATGTTCGTAATGGTGTTCTTAGATATAGACGACTGCGCCAACACTCCGTGTGCCAATGGTGGAACGTGTATTGATGGTGTCAACGACTACTCGTGCGATTGTGTTGCGGGATACTTGGGCAAAGACTGCAGTGACAGTAAGTTACTGGAATGCTAAATGTTGACCTGTGATTTGCAACATGCTTTCAATATGTCCCTATCAAGAATCACCCAATATGTCACACCATGGATGAGGCACATATTTATTATAATCGGTTTTAATTTCTTTCTTAAATGATCTGTACATCACACATTGCAAGAAACATTTCAAATAAAAACATTACAACACTATCATTAATGTTAAAGTAAATATTGGTGAATAGATGACATTAAAAACGTTATTTTAGATACATGAACTAGTATATGTTCGTAATCGTGTTCTTAGATATAGACGACTGCGCCAACATCCCGTGTGCCAATGGTGGAACGTGTACTGATGGGGTCAACGACTACTCGTGCGAGTGTGCTGCCGGATACATGGGCAAAGACTGCAGTGATAGTAAGTTACTGTACAAATTTTTTACCTGATATGTACAAAGACCTGCCGACACGTCTGCGGCCAAATAAAAAAGACTTGGGATATGAACGAAACAATATTTTGTTGATGTGCTTTGTATTTTATTCAAAAATGCATTGTTCGAAAGCTACTTCTTTGTATATTCCAAATTGTACAGGCTGCACAATTATAAACAGAAACAATGAGTTTTTGATCACTGGAAGTAATATCCAAAAATAGTCAGGACAAAGCATTTTTATTAAAGTATCACAATGTTTAGATCGAAATGGTGATATTCTTCGTAGATATAGACAACTGCGCCAACACTCCGTGTGCCAATGGTGGAACGTGTACTGATGGTGTCAACGACTACTCGTGCGAGTGTGCTGCTGGATACGCGGGCAAAGACTGCAGTGACAGTAAGTAACTGTGCAACATAATGACCTCAGATGTTCAAAAATACTGACCTCAGATGTACAATTTACCGCCAATATTACTAAGGCCAAATAAAGAGTTGTTATATAAAAATAATGTTTGTTCCGATCTTTATGGGCGTCGTACTTTGTCCTTACACACATTGTATGAAATATAATAGATTTATCAAGATTTAGCAAGGTTGACACTCAGAGAATGAATTCTAGATGTTAGGTGGACAAGGAAGCCTTTTGGCTTATCGAGAGTTCAAAACTTATTATCTACATGTATCCCGCCCTTCTGAGATATGTGTCGATTTTATTTTTAAACATATTCACGCTACTAGCACCCATACAATCAGCAGATAAACTGTTCCATTAATTTACAGTCCTTTGTGAAAATGGGAACTTTCTTACATCTAAACTACATTGCTCCGTTGCTAATGTAACTTCATGTCCTCTAGTTCTTCTATCTTTCTTAACTGAGAAAAAATATATCTATCAATAATTTCATAACCATTCGTTATTTTGAACACATTTATCTGATCTCCTCTCAATCTCCTGATCTCTAGTGTTGTTAAACCACATTATTTTAGGCGTATTTTTTAACTAAAATCCCTAAGTTTTGGTATCATTTTAGTCGCTCTTCTCTGTACTCTTTCTTGCATATCTATGTCCTTCTTGCGATATGGCTTATAAATGAAGCCTAACTATTGTTTTGTACAGCGGTAGTAAAAGTTCTTTTTCCTTATACGCTATATTTCGTATAATTAATCCAATGATTTGATTTCCCTTTGAAGCTGCAATTCCGCATTGCTCTGAAACCTTCATATCAGCACCAATGGTTAACCCTAAGTCCGTTTCTTTTACAATAGTATTTAGTACAATACACCCATTGTATATTCTACATCTTCGTTCCCATATCCTGTGTAGAGGCCTTTAAATTTCCAAAAATTGAACAACATTTGCCACTTTTCAGACCATTTGATCAACTTGTCAAGATCACCTTGTAAATATTGTTTATCTCCACCACATTTAATCCTTCTAAACACTTTAGTATCATCCGCAAATTTCAACACCTTACTTGTTATATCATCGACCAAATTGTTGATGTATATTAAGAATAATGTACGTCCCAGTACTGATCTCTGTGGTACTGATTTACAGTTTGAAACCTCCTCATCAACTACTACCCGTTGTTTTCTGCCAATCGGCCTTTTTGTATCCAGAATGCAATGTTTTTTTTACAATTTCCAATAGTAGTTTGGGGGAATCCCATCCACTCCAGGTGATTTATTATCCTTCATAACCCTTATTGTCTTTGCTACCATTTCCGGGGTTACAATTAACTGTCTTAAATAGTCTGATTCCATCCCCTTGAACTTAACCTCTCATACTGGCAGTGAACTAATATCTTCCCTGGTAAACACCGAACAAATATCTTCATTAAAGTCTTCTGCCGTTTCGAATCCCTCTGACATTATATTTCCAGCACTATCTTGTACAGGACCGACCTGATCCTGAACTTTCTGTTTGTTCCGAACATATGCATAAAAACTCTTGCAGTCATGTTTTTTATTACAGGCTTATTTTTGTTTATAGCTTCTCATTGAATTTCTGATTTCAGTTGTAGCTTGGTAAAGTGCTTCTTTATAAATGTTGTAGTCATCATCCTTTCCAGTGCGTTGTTTCTGATTCATATTGTGAGTACATGTACATTAAAAATAATAAACAGCAAAACATTTTTATGTGTTTTGATCATCTGAAGTAATAACCCAAAACAGTCTGGTGAAGATGTTAGCATTATTAGTAGATATAGACGACTGCGCCCATACCTTGTGTGCCAATGGTGGAACGTGTACTGATGGTGTTAATGATTATTCGTGCGAGTATGCTGCCGGACACGCGGGCAAAGACTGCAGTGATAATACGTTATTGGAATTCGATGTTCTAAGCTGAGATGCGCACCAAATATTGACATTCTAGTTACAAAATCACCATGCCATTTGAAACTTTCAAGTACAATAATTAGGCCTAATGTGTTGTTGAGAGGTGGAAGTAATAAAGATTCACACAATCGTATCATATCGATGAACGGTACTAGTAATATTAAAATTATTCTTAGTCTTAGATGAGAACAACTGCGCCAATACCCCGTGTGCCAATGGTGGAACGTGTACTGATGGTGTCAACGACTACTCGTGCGAGTGTGCTGACGGATACATGGGCAAAGACTGCAGTGAGAGTAAGTCACTGGAATGCTAAATGTTGACCTGTGATTTGCAACTTGCTTTCAATATTCTCCAATCGATTTCAACCGGAATCATGCAGTGGGTCACATCATTGATCAAGCAAATATTTATTCTATTCGGTTTTAATTTCTTTCTTACACGATCTGTACATCGCACATTGCTAGCAACATTTCATATAAAACATTACGACACTAACATTAACATTAATGTAAATATTGGTGACTAGACAACGTTAAACTTGTATTCTATATGGATCAACTATTATATGTTTGTAATCGTGTTCTTAGATATAGACGACTGCGCCAACACTCCGTGTGCCAATGGTGGAACGTGTACTGATGGGGTCAACGACTATTCGTGCGAGTGTGCTGCCGGATATATGGGCAAAGACTGCAGTGACAGTAAGTAACGGTACAACCTACTAATCTCAGATGGTCAACTTGCCGCCCACATTGCTAAGGCCATATAGATTGAAACAACTTGATGTTCCATAAACAATATTATTTGTTCTGGTCTTTCCGAGTGTCGAATCTTGTTCGTACACGCATTGTATGAAACATATAAACATAATTCGCATTGCTATGTACTTGTTGATTCAAAATAACAAATAACACAATTCAGTGTGTTTTATCAGCAGAAGTAATAATTCATAAGATTGTGGTCAATATTTTAATGGTAACATTATTCGCAGATATAGACGACTGCGCCAACACCCCGTGTGCCAATGATGGAACGTGTACAGATGGTGTCAACGACTACTCGTGCGAGTGTGCTGCCGGATACACTGGCAAAGACTGCAGTAAAGGTACGTTACACAATTTAACATTCTCACTTCAGATGTACAACTTGCCGGCCACATTGCTAAGGCAAAATATATAAAAACAACATTATGTAATATATTAAACAATATTATTTGTTCTCTCTTTAAGAGCATCGTATTTCAGTTCGTATAAGCATCGTAGGGAACATAATAATCATAATACATATTGCTATGTACATGTACATTCAAAATAACAAACAGTTATTGGAATTCGATTTTATGAACTGAGATGCGCACCAATTGTCGCCATTCCTTTTATACAATAACCATGCGATACGACACGATGCTTTGTATGCTAATCCTTGCTTATTTCGTCTTTTATTTGAAAGGTAGGCCTAATATTTGTTTATGTCGTCATCAATACAAATTATCAAGCATAGTAATGAGGCCTAATGTGTTGTAGACTGGTGGAAGTAATGATTCAAGCAATCGTATTATATCGATAAACATTGTATTAGTAATATTAAAATTATTCTTAGTCTTAGATGTGAACAACTGCGCCAACACCCCGTGTGCCAATGGTGGAACGTGTACTGATGGTGTCAACGACTACTCGTGCGAGTGTGCTGCCGGATACATGGGCAAAGACTGCAGTGACAGTAAGTTACTGGAATGCTAACAGTTGACCTGTGATTTGAAACATGCTTTCAATATTCCCCATTCAATTTCAATCGGAATCATGCAGTGGGTCACATCATTGATCAAGCAAATATTTATTGTAATCGATTTCAATTTCTTTCTTACACGATCTGTACATCACACATTGCTAGCAACATTTCATATAAAAACATTACAACACTAACATTAACATTAATGTAAATATTGGTGACTAGACAACGTTAAACTTGTATTCTATATGGATCAACTATTATATGTTTGTAATCGTGTTCTTAGATATAGACGACTGCGCCAACACTCCGTGTGCCAATGGTGGAACGTGTACTGATGGTGTCAACGACTATTCGTGCGAGTGTGCTGCCGGATACATGGGCAAATACTGCAGTGAGAGTAAGTAATTGTACAACATTCTGACCTCAGATATTCAAACATACTGACCTCAGATGTACAACTTGCCGCCGATATTACTAAGGCCAAATAAATAGAAACAACGTTATGTTACATAACCAATATTGTTTGTTCTGCTCTCTATGAGCGTCGTATTTTGTCCTTAATAATAATAATGAACATGATACGTATTGCACCTGTACATTCAAGATAACAAACCCCAAAATAGTTTAATGTGTTTTGATCAGCAGATGTAATAACCAAAAACAGTCTGTGGAAGATTTTAATTGTAACATTCTTCGTAGATATAGATGATTGCGCCAACACTCCGTGTGCCAATGATGGAACGTGTACTGATGGTGTCAACGACTATTCGTGCGAATGTGCTGCTGGATACACGGGCAAAGACTGCAGTGACAGTAAGTTACTGGAATTTGCAACATGCTTTTAATATGTCCCTAGCAAGAATCACGCAATGTGTCACATCATTGATAAGGCAAATATTTGTTATGATCGGTTTTAATTTCTTTCTTAAATGATCTGTACATCACACATTGCAAGAAACATTTCAAATAAAAAAATTACAACACTGTCATTAATGTTAAAGTAAATATTGATGAACAGATGACATTAAAAACGTTATTTTAGATACATGAACTAGTATATGTTCGTAATGGTGTTCTTAGATATAGACGACTGCGCCAACACTCCGTGTGCCAATGGTGGAACGTGTATTGATGGTGTCAACGACTACTCGTGCGATTGTGTTGCGGGATACTTGGGCAAAGACTGCAGTGACAGTAAGTTACTGGAATGCTAAATGTTGACCTGTGATTTGCAACATGCTTTCAATATGTCCCTATCAAGAATCACCCAATATGTCACACCATGGATGAGGCACATATTTATTATAATCGGTTTTAATTTCTTTCTTAAATGATCTGTACATCACACATTGCAAGAAACATTTCAAATAAAAACATTACAACACTATCATTAATGTTAAAGTAAATATTGGTGAATAGATGACATTAAAAACGTTATTTTAGATACATGAACTAGTATATGTTCGTAATCGTGTTCTTAGATATAGACGACTGCGCCAACATCCCGTGTGCCAATGGTGGAACGTGTACTGATGGGGTCAACGACTACTCGTGCGAGTGTGCTGCCGGATACATGGGCAAAGACTGCACTGATAGTAAGTTACTGTACAACATTTTTACCTGATATGTACAAAGACCTGCCGACACGTCTGCGGCCAAATAAAAAAGACTTGGGATATGAACGAAACAATATTTTGTTGATGTGCTTTGTATTTTATTCAAAAATGCATTGTTCGAAAGCTACTTCTTTGTATATTCCAAATTGTACAGGCTGCACAATTATAAACAGAAACAATGAGTTTTTGATCACTGGAAGTAATATCCAAAAATAGTCAGGACAAAGCATTTTTATTAAAGTATCACAATGTTTAGATCGAAATGGTGATATTCTTCGTAGATATAGACGACTGCGCCAACACTCCGTGTGCCAATGGTGGAACGTGTACTGATGAGGTCAACGACTACTCGTGCGAGTGTGCTGCTGGATACGCGGGCAAAGACTGTAGTGACAGTAAGTAACTGTGCAACATAATGACCTCAGATGTTCAAAAATACTGACCTCAGATGTACAATTTACCGCCAATATTACTAAGGCCAAATAAAGAGTTGTTATATAAAAATAATGTTTGTTCCGATCTTTATGGGCGTCGTACTTTGTCCTTACACACATTGTATGAAATATAATAGATTTATCAAGATTTAGCAAGGTTGACACTCAGAGAATGAATTCTAGATGTTAGGTGGACAAGGAAGCCTTTTGGCTTATCGAGAGTTCAAAACTTATTATCTACATGTATCCCGCCCTTCTGAGATATGTGTCGATTTTATTTTTAAACATATTCACGCTACTAGCACCCATACAATCAGCAGATAAACTGTTCCATTAATTTACAGTCCTTTGTGAAAATGGGAACTTTCTTACATCTAAACTACATTGCTCCGTTGCTAATGTAACTTCATGTCCTCTAGTTCTTCTATCTTTCTTAACTGAGAAAAAATATATCTATCAATAATTTCATAACCATTCGTTATTTTGAACACATTTATCTGATCTCCTCTCAATCTCCTGATCTCTAGTGTTGTTAAACCACATTATTTTAGGCGTATTTTTTAACTAAAATCCCTAAGTTTTGGTATCATTTTAGTCGCTCTTCTCTGTACTCTTTCTTGCATATCTATGTCCTTCTTGCGATATGGCTTATAAATGAAGCCTAACTATTGTTTTGTACAGCGGTAGTAAAAGTTCTTTTTCCTTATACGCTATATTTCGTATAATTAATCCAATGATTTGATTTCCCTTTGAAGCTGCAATTCCGCATTGCTCTGAAACCTTCATATCAGCACCAATGGTTAACCCTAAGTCCGTTTCTTTTACAATAGTATTTAGTACAATACACCCATTGTATATTCTACATCTTCGTTCCCATATCCTGTGTAGAGGCCTTTAAATTTCCAAAAATTGAACAACATTTGCCACTTTTCAGACCATTTGATCAACTTGTCAAGATCATCTTGTAAATATTGTTTATCTCCACCACATTTAATCCTTCTAAACACTTTAGTATCATCCGCAAATTTCAACACCTTACTTGTTATATCATCGACCAAATTGTTGATGTATATTAAGAATAATGTACGTCCCAGTACTGATCTCTGTGGTACTGATTTACAGTTTGAAACCTCCTCATCAACTACTACCCGTTGTTTTCTGCCAATCGGCCTTTTTGTATCCAGAATGCAATGTTTTTTTTACAATTTCCAATAGTAGTTTGGGGGAATCCCATCCACTCCAGGTGATTTATTATCCTTCATAACCCTTATTGTCTTTGCTACCATTTCCGGGGTTACAATTAACTGTCTTAAATAGTCTGATTCCATCCCCTTGAACTTAACCTCTCATACTGGCAGTGAACTAATATCTTCCCTGGTAAACACCGAACAAATATCTTCATTAAAGTCTTCTGCCGTTTCGAATCCCTCTGACATTATATTTCCAGCACTATCTTGTACAGGACCGACCTGATCCTGAACTTTCTGTTTGTTCCGAACATATGCATAAAAACTCTTGCAGTCATGTTTTTTATTACAGGCTTATTTTTGTTTATAGCTTCTCATTGAATTTCTGATTTCAGTTGTAGCTTGGTAAAGTGCTTCTTTATAAATGTTGTAGTCATCATCCTTTCCAGTGCGTTGTTTCTGATTCATATTGTGAGTACATGTACATTAAAAATAATAAACAGCAAAACATTTTTATGTGTTTTGATCATCTGAAGTAATAACCCAAAACAGTCTGGTGAAGATGTTAGCATTATTAGTAGATATAGACGACTGCGCCCATACCTTGTGTGGGAACGTGTACTGATGGTGTTAATGATTATTCGTGCGAGTATGCTGCCGGACACGCGGGCAAAGACTGCAGTGATAATACGTTATTGGAATTCGATGTTCTAAGCTGAGATGCGCACCAAATATTGACATTCTAGTTACAAAATCACCATGCCATTTGAAACTTTCAAGTACAATAATTAGGCCTAATGTGTTGTTGAGAGGTGGAAGTAATAAAGATTCACACAATCGTATCATATCGATGAACGGTACTAGTAATATTAAAATTATTCTTAGTCTTAGATGAGAACAACTGCGCCAATACCCCGTGTGCCAATGGTGGAACGTGTACTGATGGTGTCAACGACTACTCGTGCGAGTGTGCTGACGGATACATGGGCAAAGACTGCAGTGAGAGTAAGTCACTGGAATGCTAAATGTTGACCTGTGATTTGCAACTTGCTTTCAATATTCTCCAATCGATTTCAACCGGAATCATGCAGTGGGTCACATCATTGATCAAGCAAATATTTATTCTATTCGGTTTTAATTTCTTTCTTACACGATCTGTACATCGCACATTGCTAGCAACATTTCATATAAAACATTACGACACTAACATTAACATTAATGTAAATATTGGTGACTAGACAACGTTAAACTTGTATTCTATATGGATCAACTATTATATGTTTGTAATCGTGTTCTTAGATATAGACGACTGCGCCAACACTCCGTGTGCCAATGGTGGAACGTGTACTGATGGGGTCAACGACTATTCGTGCGAGTGTGCTGCCGGATATATGGGCAAAGACTGCAGTGACAGTAAGTAACGGTACAACCTACTAATCTCAGATGGTCAACTTGCCGCCCACATTGCTAAGGCCATATAGATTGAAACAACTTGATGTTCCATAAACAATATTATTTGTTCTGGTCTTTCCGAGTGTCGAATCTTGTTCGTACACGCATTGTATGAAACATATAAACATAATTCGCATTGCTATGTACTTGTTGATTCAAAATAACAAATAACACAATTCAGTGTGTTTTATCAGCAGAAGTAATAATTCATAAGATTGTGGTCAATATTTTAATGGTAACATTATTCGCAGATATAGACGACTGCGCCAACACCCCGTGTGCCAATGATGGAACGTGTACAGATGGTGTCAACGACTACTCGTGCGAGTGTGCTGCCGGATACACTGGCAAAGACTGCAGTAAAGGTACGTTACACAATTTAACATTCTCACTTCAGATGTACAACTTGCCGGCCACATTGCTAAGGCAAAATATATAGAAACAACATTATGTAATATATTAAACAATATTATTTGTTCTCTCTTTAAGAGCATCGTATTTCAGTTCGTATAAGCATCGTAGGGAACATAATAATCATAATACATATTGCTATGTACATGTACATTCAAAATAACAAACAGTTATTGGAATTCGATTTTATGAACTGAGATGCGCACCAATTGTCGCCATTCCTTTTATACAATAACCATGCGATATGACACGATGCTTTGTATGCTAATCCTTGCTTATTTCGTCTTTTATTTGAAAGGTAGGCCTACTATTTTTGATGTCGTCATCAATACAAATTATCAAGCATAGTAATGAGGCCTAATGTGTTGTAGACTGGTGGAAGTAATAATTCAAGCAATCGTATTATATCGATAAACATTGTATTAGTAATATTAAAATTATTCTTAGTCTTAGATGTGAACAATTGCGCCAATACCCCGTGTGCCAATGGTGGAACGTGTACTGATGGTGTCAACGACTACTCGTGCGAGTGTGCTGCCGGATACATGGGCAAAGACTGCAGTGACAGTAAGTTACTGGAATGCTAACAGTTGACCTGTGATTTGAAACATGCTTTCAATATTCCCCATTCAATTTCAATCGGAATCATGCAGTGGGTCACATCATTGATCAGGCAAATATTTATTGTAATCGATTTTAATTTATTTCTTACACGATCTGTACATCACACATTGCTAGCAACATTTCATATAAAAACATTACAACACTAACATTAACATTAATGTAAATATTGGTGACTAGACAACGTTAAACTTGTATTCTATATGGATCAACTATTATATGTTTGTAATCGTGTTCTTAGATATAGACGACTGCGCCAACACTCCGTGTGCCAATGGTGGAACGTGTACTGATGGGATCAACGACTATTCGTGCGAGTGTGCTGCCGGATATATGGGCAAAGACTGCAGTGACAGTAAGTAACGGTACAACCTACTAATCTCAGATGGTCAACTTGCCGCCAACATTGCTAAGACCATATAGATTGAAACACCTTGATGTTCCATAAACAATATTATTTGTTCTGCTCTTTCCGAGTGTCGAATCTTGTTCGTACACGCATTGTACGAAACACAATAAACATAACACGCATTGGTATGTACTTGTTGATTGAAAACAACAAATAACAATACCATTTAATGTGGTTGATCAGCAGAAGTAATAATCCAAAAGATTGTGGTCAATATTTTAATGGTAACATTATTCGCAGATATAAACGACTGCGCCAACACCCCGTGTGCCAATGGTGGAACGTGTACAGATGGTGTCAACGACTATTCGTGCGAGTGTGCTGCCGGATACACTGGCAAAGACTGCAGTAAAGGTACGTTACACAATTTAACATTCTCACTTCAGATGTACAACTTGCCGGCCACATTGCTAAGGCAAAATAAATAGAAACAACATTAATATATTAAACAATATTATTTGTTCTGCTCTAAAGAGCATCGTATTTCAGTTCGTACAAGCATCGTAGGGAATATTATAAACATAATACATATTGCTATGTACCTGTACATTCAAAATAACAAACAGTTATTGGAATTCGATGTTGTGAATTGAAATGGGCACCGATTGTCGACATTCCTTTTACACAATAACCATGCGATATGACACGATGCTTTGTATGCTAATCCTTGCTAACTTCATCTTTTGTTTGAAAGGTAGGCCTAATATATTTTGATGTCGCCATTAATACAAATTATCAAGCATAATAACGAGGCCTAAAGTGTTGTAGACTTGTTGAAGTAATGATTCAAGCAATCGTATTATATTGAAAAACACTGTATTAGTAATATAAAAAGTAATCTTAGTCTTAGATGTGAACAACTGCGCCAACACCCCGTGTGCCAATGGTGGAACGTGTACAGATGGCGTCAACGACTACTCGTGCGAGTGTGCTGCCGGGTACGCGGGCAAAGACTGCAGCGAAGGTAGGCTACGTTACCGGATTTCTCAATGTTGACATGGTATATGCAACCTGTTTCGACATCCTTGATATATAATAACGTTCTGTGGGATACGATGCTTCCATGTGTGGAGTGGACAAGAAACCATTGGATTGTCGATAATTCTACGATACTTCCCTGAAGTCTAAAGTACAATAGTCCCCTATGCTTTCAATTCGTTTGACTGCTGCTACTATTAAGCTATGCTTATTTGCTACTGGAGCTAGATGTTTGATACACGTATACATGATTTATACTGGTGCACATCAGCGTGACCGATTGTCGGTTTCCTCTGTGTGCTCTCTAGTACAATGGGATTGCAGAATTATGTTACCTTTATCGCTATGTATATATTAAAACGCGCGTGCAACTGTTGTTTAATATGCGTACTTTACACCGATTTTCCCGATTATACGTATTATCCCACTTTCCGCTGCTCGTTTGTCACTACTATTATTACCACCACAATATAATAACTTCCTGCTCTAACTTCTTATGTTTGTATGTAGCTCATATATGTGCAGTACACTAGACGATACAATAACCTGTAGAGTATTATACAAGCCTTGTAAATGCGTTAGGTACTGTACACGTTTTCAAACTTTATATATATATATCTTATCCCTATATTTTCACGGATTTCAATTATGATAAAATACGTCTGTGCATTGATGTTGCACTACTGTTATTCCCGTTGCCACCATGATTACTGGCACACCTAGGATTACTATCAAATACATTTATTGGTAGGTATATCTATCGCTAAGTGATTGTTAGTGCAATTGCAACTTGTTTTGTGATTTTACAGCCGTAAAACAGGTTTTCCTGTTTCCGAAACAAATTTCGGCATACATGTAATGGAGAAACAGCATAATACACGTTACGTAGGCCTAATTAAGTATTGAACAGCATAAACCTACAAATAAATTGGTTATATGCCCACTTACGCACGAACGCATGCATTATTGCACGCTCGACACCGAGCTTAGACAATTTTGACCAGTGGCTTGCCTGTCTTGTACCGCAGTTGTGGAGAATAATTGTGCGAGCAACCCGTGCCAGAACGACGGAACTTGCATCAACCAAGTCGACAAATACGAGTGCCAGTGTCTGTACGGATATGGTGGCGTGAACTGTGACCGCGACGGTAAGGGGTAACAATTATATTTGTGTTTCCAGTGTCATGCCCTAAAATTTTTAAGATGGTAGGAAGGCTATGGTATGTTCTTAGTTTTATAGTTTCTGGGAGCATGTTTTTGTTAGATAGACGTTATAGTGTTTCCTAGAACATTGTTTTTGCGAAGATATCACCCACAGAGTCTTTAGATTAATACGATAAAACCATAGACTAATATGAGAAAACCATAGACCATCAAGTACACACACGCATGCGCTCGCACACGCACACGCTCACACACAAGCACACGCACACAGACACAGACACACACACACGCACGCACGCACGCATGTACACACACAGGGCTGATTCGCTATTTCCAGTGTAACCCAATTTGAGGATACCCATTCTTAAATTGATTAATAATTAAAGTTTTCAGCCAGTGTGCATGTCATTGGTGCATTCTGACTTTATAACACCCGTGCAAGCGATTTTTGCAAGTCACCCATATTTTCAACTTGCGTCACGAACTAAGGCCTTCTTGCTACCTCTCCGTGTTACAGCCGTGGTCGACGGGGGATGGAGTAAATGGTCGAACTGGGGAAGGTGCTCGGAAGCGTGTGGTCAGGGAACTCAGCAGAGGAAACGTCGTTGCAACAACCCAGTCCCATTCAACGGTGGTCGACGCTGCCAGGGCAAGCGCGTCCAGACCAGGAAGTGTGTGTGCAAGCATGACTTCGACGCTGAACGTAAGAACTTATACAGCACAACAGGAACTTCTTCTACATAACTAGCTATGCATGTTTCTACAAAGACATACATCTTTTTCTTTCCGTTGTTTCCTTGCTGGGTGAGGTCCATGCCAAGCAGCCGTGTGTTCACCCCGTCTTCACTATTTCTTTAATCCTTCTCGGTTTTCTCTGAAGGTCTTCCACTTATGACCTTTTCGACACTTTCAATTTCAATATCGGTCTTCATCTTTTTCTTCTTCTTCTTCTTCTTCTTCTTCTACCATCCTCACATATGTGTGCATGCATACACATTTCTATAACATTAAAAATAAATACATACTAGGTCGGGCTATTTTTTTTCAAATCCCCTAGCGAACTTTCAAATCGTCGCCAGTGTTGTCTGTATAGATCCGTATCTGTATTGTGACTAGCAAAACGCATTGTGGCTCGTTTGGTTTATCTTTTAGAAGTTGGATGAGATTATTCTGGGATGATTATTCAGTGATTTACATGAACCAATGCTTGAAGTAGACAATTCCACTCTTTTATTGTGGTTAGGAAGAAACTATTTCCAAATATGTGTGACGACTGCCTGATTTGCAGCAACTTGATTATGATGTCTACGTGAGTATTGCATTAGTTTTGCGTTTGATATTTTGTTCTAGTGGGATGTCTGTAAGGTTTTGTTGTTCCATGCAGGTGACTGCTCTCACTGCAAGGTGACCGTCAACTCGGTGGGGTACGTGGAGGACCTGTGCGATTGCTCTATGTACTACCAGTGCCAGCTACTCGACAGTGGCTGGACTGCTTTCCACCGCCAGTGCCCGGAATGTCTGCAATGGAACCAGGTCACGCTTTCCTGCAGTATTCGAATCGACGGATGCACGGTCACCACCACCGCTACGCCGAAGCCAGGTAAGACGGACCCGTGAACTTGGGTATCAACAACTAGGGATAATATGTTTTGGTCTGCATACTGCTAAAGTCTTTGTATGTAGCATATTGCCAACACCTGTTAGTCGGACACTAGGTAAGTAGGATGTTTACAAAATAAAAAATGTTAAGGACGGTTTTAATATAACACATTGCATATGTTTGAGCATTTTAAAAATCTACCTTTCAATAACCCTACTGTACATTTAAAACTAATTTATTCGTATAAATTTAACACTGCAGTTTCCGATCGATGAATATAAACACAGACCCACTGGTCCTGTATGAATGTACATACATGTATACATAAATACAGACGTATGTACATGTTTACAACGTCATTGTATATACAAAACTGCACTGCTATGGTTACATGCACGGTATTAGTCTGGGCATCCTGCTGATTCTTTCCATGGAAGGTGACTTGGTGATGAATGCCATAAAACTGTTATTACTACCCTTGAAGAGCCGCGATATCTGAATGTCATGAATTGCATCATTACAGTGTCTCCAGTAACCGTCGCCCCGTGCACCTTGCACGCTGTCGACAGCGATGATTCGATGTACGTCGAACTAACAGTCTCTGGCAACTTCACAAGGAGCTGTGCTACTGGGACCGTCTATAACCAAGAACGCTGTGCTTGTGTCCTAGGAGCATCGAAGGTGAAAAGTAAGTGCCACGATTTTATTAATACCAGTTTACAGCCACCGTGGGGCTACATTTAGTCATTATCACCATTACAGTATGTGGAACTTAAATTTGTTCCCATCAACATTCAATTTTTGCTGTCGCGAACTGCACGCTGTAGATATAATTTCAATATAGGCTCCTAACTTCACATTGACGCCATACGAAGAATGAATAACAACCAACAACATATCTCAACTGTACATATATGGAAACAAAATGTTGTGAAGACAAAGACACATGTCTCACATTATATATTTAGATAATGTTACGCTAACTTTGAAATATTGTAACGCATCTCCTCCGAGGCGCCGATGTTTACTCGCCTCTTTCTAAGCCCATTCGTTTCTTTGAACAATTGGCCTGCGATCTACCAATTGGCAATACATTTAAGAAAACACAACAATAAGTATATTTTCGATTGATTTACTTACATGCTTTTATATGTTATGCGTTTCTGTGGGAGGTTTCTCCTACTTGAGATAATTTAGTGGTGATTATTTGTTGTCAGTTATGTCGCTGCCATTTTAACTGGTGTTCGCATCTTCTGTCGAAGAGCCACATCTACGGAATGAACCAAAGGAGACAACGTGCATTGACTTTGAGAGCGGATGGAATGGCATGCAGGCGACACATGGCGTGTACGTTCAGTCCCGAGGAGTCACAATCACTGATAACCAGAAATTCGGCAATGGTTTGTATGCATACTGAATGATTTAACGTTATCAATGTATAGTTGCGGCTTGACTTAAACATGACTTAATTCAAAACAAATGTCTTACCATTCTCATTTCAATTGTTCAGGTTCGTCTCGCTCTACACACATTTCACGAACAGTTGAACTTATCTGGTATTCAATGATAAATGCTTACCACTTCTAAATTTACCCATAAGTTTATATTTATGTTTTACCTCACAACCCGTAGTAAAACAAAATGTATATTAATAATTATTTTATGAGTTTTAATGTGAATCAACAGTGTTTATTATAATCGTAACGGACATTAACATCAACACTAACAACAACTACTATTATTATCACTACGACCACTATTAGGTCTTACAACCGCCATTTTCATCCTGACGCTGTCACTGCAATTTCGTGTACGTTGGCTCTCTTACAGCGGCGTTTTTCAATGGTTCAGCGACGTTAGAGATTCCGTTCTTCGTCAATTCTTACAACAATTATAAGAAGTTTTCGGTGAGCTTCTGGTATAAGCGGACTGGCAGCAGCCGGGCGAATCAAGGCCTAATTGACAACGGAGACTGTGCAACGGACCCGTCAATAATGATCAGTTCGCAGTCAAACTCGATCGGCAGCAGATTCGCCACTACGAGCGGCAGGGTCGAGAAGGACGGTATCCAGGTAAAGAAACCACTACCCTGCGTGTTATTCAAGTTAAAAACACCATGGTCATTCGCATTTGATTCACGTTAAAGGTACGGTGGTCATTCCTCGTTTATTAACACTAGAAGTCAAAAATGTGTGTTGTTGCTACTGCTGCTCCGGTTTAAGACACACATACACACACGCATGCGCGCGTACGCACGCACGCATACACACACGCACAAACACACACATACACACCCACCCACCCAAACACATACACACCAGCCCCCCTCACCCCTCCCCCACACACATACACACTTCAAGGTCGTTTTGCTTGTAATAATATTTGTTTGCATTGATTTACGCGAAACTGTACTTATTTATATATTGATTAAAATTAAAATCTATCGATTACCTCTATCAACACTACCACCACAACGATTCACTCTGTAGCCACCACAATCGCCCCAAACACCAGAAATGCTATTGTTTTCTGCTAGGCTGCGAAGGATCACTGGCACCACGTAGCGCTGACGTACGATGGAGCGAACGTTATTGCGTACCTGGATGGACATAGAAACCCGATGGGTCAACTCACTGGTAAAAAACACAATTATTATATTTACGTTGTTGTACAATTTAATTCCGAACAAAACGATTGTGAACTTATTTCTTAAGGTGCACATGGTTTAGGCCTATTATATTATACGATAACGCATGTCAATGTATTCGTAATGTAATGTATTTTGATCACTTTAATCAAAATTAAAACAGCCAAAATAGTAAAGTATTATTTGTTATTATAAATTATCGAGCTATGTCCCTGAAATGTACTTGATATCTACTTGATAATTTGGCAAGTATAAGTGGCCAAGTTCAAATCATTAAAACAAATCCAAGAACAAGTCTCAGTATAAGTATTGAAAAAATTTTCGAACTACAAGTTCCAGTACTTGGCCCCAACCCTGACTCCGTCAATGACTTCTGCCAACTACAGCTCTATCTGAATAGAATAGAATATAATAGAATATAAATGTATTTCGATCACAATACAAATTTCTGAATATATTTACAATGGATGGTCCTCTAGAAGCCCCAAGAGGCTTATGTCGAGGATCACCTGGACAATCATCATTATAACAGTCAGGTTCCCTTTTCCATAAAATCACGGTACATTCATCTGGAACAAGTGAATAGGATATATACATGAATAGTTTTTTTATATAAATGAAATAGGTTGCGGATGAAGCCTCGAACCCCAGATAAATAAATAGCGCTAAGTCTACTAGGGTGCTATCGAGTTCATTGTTTCATACAATAATTGATAAGGAAAATCAACGACATTGCTTCAGATGGCCATGTTCTTTCCAGTATGCTAATGTATAAGGTAAACAAACAGTTCACAATTTGCTAAGGATTTTGTATTTTGTTAACACGAATTCGTACTTTACGCTCTTCTGCAGGAAATGTAGCTCAGAGACGCTGCCCTATGGTCATTGGGCATTCATCCCTGGCTGGAGCCTATTTCACCGGATTCATGGACAACGTAAGCAAATATTTCATGGGGATAAAGGTTTTGTGATTACAAGATTAATACCAGGACATCTATTTATTTTGAACAGAGCTATTTTTGTGTTTCTGTGAATTGACCTGTTGGTTGGCGATACATAAAATCTACATGTACAGGACATTAAAAAAAATAAACTTGAATCCCAGGTTCTAACGAGATGTGTACTAAACACCGGGTTTGGATGAGGTATATTTCAAATAGATGCATATGTCATAATTGTGTTACTACACATGTCCTTCGTTCTTATTCCAGCTCTGTTTCTACAATTCGGCTTTGACGCAGAAACAAGTAAAGTCGCAGTGCAACTGTTGAATAACGACGGAACAGTGACCACACCAATACACGGCATCGACCAGCGTGATTGCTAGTATAATTATTATGTACATACCTTTAATAGACAACTTTGTATCAGTTGCTTATAACATTGCGCCAGCCATTCCATAGACAAGAGAGCAGTAGACATTACTGTAATATTGAATGTGTTCTGATCGCTTTCATATAAAATGTTTCTTGTGTACACAGTTTGCAAAATAAAAATGCATTATAGCTTTGCCGTGAATGTTTGTTGGCAACGTAGTGGCATATTTCTATCACACACTGTAACATACCTCTCAGTCGAAAGAAATGCAGAAAATACAAAATTTGTGAGATAATACCAATGTTTCGAGGTTGCACAATCTTGCAAAACTATGGGTAACAGTTAGCCGGCCAAACAAAGGCCTACGTTTTTAAAACCATAACCACGTGTACAATTTATTATCCCGAGGATGGCAGAAGAATCAGTTACAAAAATACAAACATAACCAACTCCATTAATACACTAAACGGCAATTAATGTGATTACCACATAAAATTTGCCTAATCTTCAAAATATACAAACACAGGGCTAGTCGGCTAAAGTCTGTTTCATCAATTTCAAATCGTAAACTACAAAATCGTGAATTTTATATTAATCTCCCAACTAGGAAGATATTCAACCTTACTAATATTCACGTAATGATTCCTACGTCGTGAACGACAATCTTACCATGCCTTTATTACCACCACCAAGACAAGTCAAACAACACTCCGGATAACATTTCCCGCACTACACGTCTGGTGTGCCCCAAAGTAATCTGCTGCCTTCGCTTTCTCACTTATGTTGGCTTGCTTGCACCTATATCTGTTCATCTCTCTATGTTTCACGGGCATACAGTGTCAAGAATGCTTTACGTTTTGCTACTACCCGAACTGCCATTTGTTTTCCCTCCCATCACTCAGACCGTGAACAAAATTCTCCAAGTCTATAACTTGACGCACACCCCTCCTGGCAGTCATCTATAGGAATTAATACGTCCCAAGGGTAAGAATAAACCTCAACCTGTCTCAAAACACTAATGTAGCATACAATAATGTCGCTGTTAAATGCCATATTAAACCTTAATGCGCATGTCCGGAAATGTAATTTCGCTCTGTAAGGAAATAATATTATATGCTACAGCATGATCACTAACTAACCACACACAGTGCCCATACCACTGTAAAAACTATCTATCACAGAGGCTTATGCATTCTGTAACCTTTTCTCAGTTACCAGTCGCCCATGTTACAGTTCTCAACCCACGAAATGACAATGCCGTGTTCACATAGAAAAGTTTAATAACAATATTAAGAAACCCAGCGCTAGGGTCGAGTGCGTAATCAATGCAACCAATCAGACGACAGGAATAAATGGTTATTGTTTATCTCATTATTCATACAGATTATTAATATATAAATTTGTTTGGACACAGTAATGGTTGGGGTTATAGAGTAGTAGTAGAAAATAGATATGGTTGATTATGGAAAGGGAAAGGTTTTCAAGGATTACGCAACTGTCGACCGCAGTGTATATTAAACATAACTTGATAAACCCATCTCAACATGGGTTTTTAAAAGCGAGGTCATGCTTAACAAATATGTTATGTTTTTTGGAAGACATCACTAGGTGGGTAGATGAGGGATCACCAGTAGATATCATCTATTTAGATTTTCAAAAAGCTTTCGACAAAGTACCACATAAAAGATTACTCCTTAAGCTAAAGGCCCATGGCATAGGAAATGGTATAATAAACTGGATAGAAAAATGGCTGAATGACAGAAGATAACGTGTAGTAGTTGATGGGGAGGCTTCAAACTGGAAATCGGTATTGAGTGGGGTACCACAGGGATCAGTACTAGGACCTATATTATTCTTAATATATATCAACGATTTGGACGATGATATAACAAGCAAGGTGTTAAAATTTGCGGATGATACAAAAGTGTTTAGAAGGATTAAAAGTGATGGAGACAGACAGCATTTACAAGATGATCTTGATAGGTTGATCAAATGGTCTGAAAAGTGGCAAATGCTGTTCAATTTTGGGAAATGTAAATGCCTCCACACAGGTCATGGGAATGAAGAGGTAAAATATAAAATGGGGGGTACTGTTCTAAGTACTACTGTAAAAGAAAAGGACTTAGGGTTAACCATTAGTGCTGATATGAAGGTTTCAGAGCAGTGCGAAATTGCAGCATCAAAGGGAAATCAAATCCTTGGATTAATTAGGCGAAATATAGCGTATAAGAAAACAGAATTAATAGTACCGCTGTACAAAACAATAGTGAGGTCTCATTTAGAATATTGTATACAAGCATGGAGGCCATATCGCAAGAAGGACATAGATATGCTAGAAAGAGTACAGAGGAGAGCGACTAAAATGATACCAAATCTGAGGGATCTTAGTTACGAAATACGCCTAAAAGAATGTGGTTTAACAACACTAGAGACCAGGAGATTGAGAGGAGATCACATAGAAGTGTTTAAAATATTGAATGGTTATGAAAATATTGATAGAAACATTTTTTTCTCAGTTAAGAAAGATAGAAGGACCAGAGGACATGAAGCTACATTAGTAAAGGAGCAGTGTAGATTAGATATAAGAAAGTTCTCATTCTCACAAAGGACTGTAAATGAATGGAACAGATTATCTCCTGATTGTGTTGGTGCTATTAGCGTGAATATGTTTTAAAATAAAATCGACACACACCTTAAAAAGGCGGGATACATGTATATAAAAAGTATTGGACTCTCGATAAGCCAAAAGGCTTCCTTGTCCAACTGCCATCCAGAGTAATTTTCTGGTTGGCAATCTTGTTAAATCTTGTTAAATCTTGTTATATTGTATACATCCATTAATATACAAATTAGTCATCGCCATTAAAATAAATGGTGTTTTTTTCTGAATATATCGAATAATAAACATCCAAACAATAAAATAATATGTCCAAACGTATGTTTTCATGGTATCTGGTTATTATTATATCAATTAACAAATCATAATATGTAAATTTTTCTCATGAATATGTAAATTAGCTCTGACCACTACACCTAATTCATTAGCATCATATATTTCTTCACTAGTCAGGTAGCTTAGCAACTTGATGGAGACAGACCCGATAGATTAACCACCTTTTTACTGTTTCCTTGAACAATAAGATTTAACTTTTAGAGTAAGCTTTTTTTGTGGATCCCTAACGTCATTCACCCTTTTTAAATGCAAAGACGAACCACAGTGGTTTGACCCAAGACAAATTGAAATATGATGACCATCACCCCAATATGTCAATCAGTATAAAATAAAAATTCCCCTCATAAGCAAGTAATCCCATGTGTTAATTTTCGCTATGACTTACTTTAGCCGTTAGTCATTATTTTATTTTACTCTAGCCTGCTATAGTATATTACTATACATGGCTTTTTACTGTATTCACACAGGTACCTGGGTTATTATTGTCACACGTTATTGTACTCAACTGTATGAATAAAGTGATATTCCCTCTAGAGCTTAGGGGGCATGCCACTCTAGCGCAGGCATAGAGCTGCCAAATTCTAAAGGTCTAGGGAGGCATGCCTATCAGCCCACTGGAGCCGCCTATGGAAACAGACACTGCCGTTCTAAGTTATGGTTAGTTCGCAATGAACTGTAACTGACTACGTTATTTCCCAGGGGTTATTTCCCGTCTAGTTACAAACATTGACTATTTCATGGTAAACAGCAACAGTAAGTTATACAAACTGTCAAAAGTGAAATATATCAAATGTAAAATGTGTAAAATGTTGTGGTGTTCCGTTTCTCTTCAATGAGGCCAGTGATGAATGAGTGAGTGAGTGAGTGAATGAATGAGTAAATGAGTGAAGTAAGTCACAAAGCATAGGCGGGTCCAGAGGGCGCCTGGAGGGCCTAGATCTTTGGGAATTTGGCTGGGCTGTGCCTGCGGTAGAGGCGTACCCTTTCAAAAACATGATGTCATCAGTCGAGCGGAGACAGCGGGCGGAGAAGCTGAATTTACTGTTGCGTGGCGGCGAAAAATGTTCAACACCCCCCTACCCCGTCTTGCGATGTCATGATCCAACAGCGCGACAGCGCAGTGGTGCTGAAGCTCCGGCTCAGACCACCCAATATGAATTTGGTTAGGTCGCAGTTAGCAAACCTCCCCTGCTAAGTCTGTATTTCATCAACGGCTACCTGTAACATTTTGTTATTCAGAATAGCTCGTGACATGTGGAAATAAAAACAATTTTGTCATTAATTCCGCTCTGTTACGATCTTCCTTATTTGCATTTCCATTATTTTATTGTGCGTTGTGTGCGGCGCGCCTCTAGTGAAGGTTTCGAAAACTATAAGACTCGTAACTTCCGGTAGCTGTTCTCCCTGATCTATATATAGATTAAAAGTCTGTGACTGTGGAGCCACTGAAATTAATACAAACTGTCTTCAGTTTGTCCACCTCAATTAAACCCACTGCACAATGTATGAATAGTTTTATGAATACAATTAGGTATGTTACGAAATAGTAATGAAATTGTTTAATTAATCCAGTTAAATAACAACGCGTTGCTTTGTGCGTGATGATCAAAATGACAGTCGGAGTAACGTTTGGATTGTAAAAGTCGTTTTCTTATTAATTATATAATTCTTATTAGAGTAAATGCACGAATACGTGTATTTCGTCTTATGTTTATCAAAGTTCTGAGAATGCAGGATGTCCGATTCAGACCGTGCTTATTCCGATTTTAAACATCAGCTACACCTCTATCGTGTACTTGTCCAAATTCGACGAAAATGTAAACATTGTACGCGTCGCTACTCCCGAAATAGACAAGCACATGCCGCCAAGCCCAATGTATTGCAATTGAACGACTCTCCAACTGGAACCAGTGCTCCCAAATGTGATTGTGCTTCTTGTGAACGGAAAAGGTATTGTGAACATCAATGAATTAGCATAGCAAACTTTTAGAAAGGTAATTTGTTTGAATTACTTAGGAAAATATACCGGCGTAATACAAATTATAATATCGTACGTAAAAGACACCTGCGTCAAAAACCGTGCATCCTATCTGTAATATCTGCGCTGCATATATCGCTGTCTGGCCAGAGCATGTCATGTAAAAATGGAGATCAGGCAGTGTATAAAAATATGCAAAGAGCGTTTTTGTCCTGGCACTAAATTGATTAATTTTCCGGTCGTGAGTATATATTAGGTTTGGCAACGGGCAAGTGCCAAGGCTAGGCTAAGCCTAAACCTAACGGTACTATACGCTTATAGTTATAGACGTAATGCTGGATGGGGATATATTTGCTTTACTTAAATATAATATGCGATTTGATTAAAAAAGTTGGACAAACTATTCCGCAAGACAAATATGTCTTTAATCTCTGTTATTTCATCAATTGGGTAGAAATACATTATAAGAATATTTTAGTGATAAATTTACAATAATTGAACAGCCAAAATACATACTGTGACAAGCCACCTAACACTTAAATCTGCTCTGCTTGTATGGCTGGGCGTAGCCGGATGCCTTACTGTCTTTTTTATTTACCTTTTGAGGCTATGTAAATGTTTATCGAGTATTGAGTTTATATAATTTGTGTATATTGAAGATGAACGTGCGAATGACCAAAAGGCTAATGACATCGTGAGGTTATTATCTGCTGGTGTCTGCACACTGGATACATTTTACCTTGAAATATACACAAAGTTGCAGCTGCAAGCTGTGATGTATGGTTGTGGATGAAATATATAATTAAAGACACGGTAGATACATAATCTCCCTACGACCTGTTTGGTACATTTCAAATGCAGTGGTGTTAAATTCACTGCTGATGTAACAAAGGATATATGATGCCCTTTCTATGTGATAAGTGTAAAGTAAGTGACATCCTAAAAATATGATATGTAGGTTGCGGTTGTGGGCATAATCAATGTGGACACCGCAGGTTACACCCGCTAAAATCAACATTGCCAACTCGTGACCGTACCCATACATGTATATATATATATATATATATATATATATATATATATATATATATATATATATATACACACACGTATATATATATACACGTATATGGGTACGTTCACGAGTTGACAAACCTTTTAGCATGTTGATTTCAAGTACATCGTTTACAATAATTGCTGCCAACATTGGCAACCATGTCACATCAAATGCTACATTATACTTGGTAGAAATACAGACATAAAAGTAGCCTTCATGTAGCAACTTTTTATTTGCAATTGCATGTGTATGTCTCGTCGCAGAAGTCTGTTTTTGCAAGCCTAATTTGTGACATGGAAACATGGTACATTTGTTTTTACTGCCAATCTGTGAAGGACATATCATGCATATGTTACATACTATATGTACTACGTAAAAGCACCACACCGATGTTCTTTGCTACTTGTTAGTAATACTACCGTGTTCACCAGAGTAAAAATATACATGTTGAGAACTATATGGTGCCACTTTGAATTTCTTGCAAATTGCAACTTGCTGTACCAAAAACGTAAACCCAATATAATGCGAAAAGCCCTTCCTGGTACTTCTGCCAGCCACACAAAAAACACTAATGGGCCAGCTTATAGAACAAAGTCACTGGTATCAATATCAGAAATATGTTTAATATAACTGATATACATATTGGTAGTAAAATATATATTCTCATGGATGAATGATCATCATGCACCCATGAAGCCAGCAAAATTGCACGTGTCGTTATGACACTTGACTGGTCTACATGCTCTTTAAGTTAATGAAAGACCAGTGCCTTGCTGGGTAAAGTAGTATGTCCCAATACTGATGTTTGGAACGGACTTTTCCAAGTGAATTATTATCTCCAGTGTGAGCAACAAATCATGTATTTGTGTAGTACAGGCACATTTTACAAGAAAATAGGTCACATATAAATGAACGGACTGGAGAAGAAAGAAATACTTGGTACATCAATTCTATACAGTGCCTAAAACTCTCCCCTACGTTGATTTAGGTCATGGTGAGCTAGGTTTGTTAATGTTGAAATGTGTAATCGTGTACATATTATAAGTAATAAACAGTGCGTACTTGGCTTAGTAAGGGTGCTAAGTTTGCTTTAAAAAAGTCATGGAATTATTTATATATTTTTAAATCGAGTAACTGGCGAAACTGTGATCGGAGAAACAGTGTCGGAGCGTGGTGTATTTAGGGGTGGGGGTTGAGCCCGAGACCGAGACCGAATCCGGTACCTCATCATTGTGCTGCTGCCAGTCATGACATCAGAAGACGGACGAGTTGCTTCACACTTGTATATTTGTTTGCGGTTCTGGGTGGAGTGTTTTTGGAAGCCTCGAACTTCACAATTCTTGGCGCTCACTAAAGTATCAACACCACTCATAACATACTGGGGGTTGTGCCTGGGCTGCGTTTAATTACAATTGAATAATTGTGCATTTACATTCAACAATTGTGTTTATATTTTAGAATTTTCTCTCAGGAAAGGTACAAATTAACACACGAAATCACGAAATACATTAGGTTTGATCAATCAATTGATCTTCTGCCAAAACTTTCATGAGTTGCAATGCATTTCATTAGAATAACAAGTAAATACATTATGGTTCCAAATATATATTTTTAATAAAGCTCTGCCATGTCAAACTTGTGTTAAAATAACATGTCAAGTTGATTGCGAATCAACTTTCCCGAGTAAACACGTTTGACTGTTGCTGTTGATTGTGCAGACAACTTTCACAAGATTTGAACGTTGCATATACGTGCTTTAGTACGTCTTGTGCGGTTCCTTGTGATTCAGACATAGTCGTAAAAGGAGAGCTGCTATTGAGGACGGCAAAAATATAAACCAGTTGTCATGTTCTTCTGGTGGCCAGGACGATTCCCCTTGTGGAATAGCATCGTATGCAAGAAAACGTCTCAGTACTCTTTCTTGCACAGATGAACAAGTAAAAGACCCAGGTAAGTAAACCTGGACTATCAGTTCACCTGCTAATAGAGATAGCATGTACGGGTATGTTGTTTGAAAGCCTTGGTCATCATTCTATGACCATAACCTACCATTATGGGGGACTTTAACCATGGGCATATACAATGGAAATCTCTACAGAGTATGGGGAGTGAGGACCACAAGTTTTTAGTTTTAGTACAAGATAGTTTCCTTTCTCAACATGTGCTATAACCAACCAGGGGAGAGAATGTGTTAGACTTAGTTTTGTCCTCACAGAAAGAATTATGTGAGCCACTGGGGAGTAGTGATCACAACCAGATACATTTTACCATCAAAGTAAAATCAGAAAGGAATAGTAAAAAGCAGTATAGGAGAAATTTCCACAAAGGAAGGTATAAGGACATGAGGAAATATTTAGCAAAGATAGACTGGAATAACACACTGAAGAATAAGACAGCAACCGAATGCTGGTATATCTTAAATAGTGAAATTAAATGCATAGTCGATAAATTTGTACCTTTCAAAAAACAAGGGAAACGGTCTAAAATGAAACACTTATCGAAAGAAGCCATTAGAAAAATTAAGTATAAACAAATGATGTGAAAGTCATATAGATGTACTGGAAATGATGAAGACTACAACATTTATAAAGAAGCACTTAATCAAGCTACAGCTGAAATTAGAAATTCAAAGAGAAGCTATGAAAAAAAATTAGCTAGAAATATAAAACATGACAGTAAGAGTTTTTATGCGTATATTCGAAGCAAACAGAAAGTTCAGGATAAGGTCGGTCCTCTAGAAGATAGTGCTGGAAATACAATATCAGAGGGATTCTTAATGGCAGAAGACCTGAATGAGTATTTTAGTTCAGTGTTTACCAGGGAAGATATTAGTTCACTGCCAGTACCAGAGGCTAAGTTCAAGGGGGCAGATTCAGACTATTTAGGACAGTTAGTTGTAACCTCGGAAATGGTAGCTAAGAAAATAAGGGCTATGAAGGATAATAAATCACCTGGAGTGGACGGGATTCCGCCCAAACTACTATTGGAAATTGTAGAACAAATTAGCGCACCGCTTGCAACAGTTTTCAATTTGTCATTAGAAGAGGGAGTGGTTCCTTTAGAATGGAAAGAGGCAAACATTATACCGTTATTTAAAAAAGGTTCGAGAAACAAGTCAGAGAACTATAGACCAGTGAGTTTAACATCAGTGATTTGCAAATTATTAGAAAGACTGATTAAAGATCACATGGTGGATTTTCTTGTTAAACATAACTTGATAAACCCATCTCAACATGGGTTTTTTAAAGCGAGGTCATGCTTAACAAATATGTTATGTTTTTTGGAAGACATCACTAGGTGGGTAGATGAGGGATCACCAGTAGATATCATCTATTTAGATTTTCAAAAAGCTTTCGACAAAGTACCACATCAAAGATTACTCCTTAAGCTAAAGGCCCATGGCATAGGAAATGGTATAATAAACTGGATAGAAAAATGGCTGAATGACAGAAGACAACGTGTAGTAGTTGATGGGGAGGCTTCAAACTGGAAATCGGTATTGAGTGGGGTACCACAGGGATCAGTACTAGGACCTATATTATTCTTAATATATATCAACGATTTGGACTATGATATAACAAGCAAGGTGTTATAATTTGCGGATGATACAAAAGTGTTTAGAAGGATTCAAAGTGATGGAGACAGACAGCATTTACAAGATGATCTTGATAGGTTGATCAAATGGTCTGAAAAGTGGCAAATGCTGTTCAATTTTGGGAAATGTAAATGCCTCCACACAGGTCATGGGAATGAAGAGGTAAAATATAAAATGGGGGGTACTGTTCTAAGTACTACTGTAAAAGAAAAGGACTTAGGGTTAACCATTAGTGCTGATATGAAGGTTTCAGAGCAGTGCGGAATTGCAGCGTCAAAGGGAAATCAAATCCTTGGATTAATTAGGCGAAATATAGCGTATAAGAAAACAGAATTAATAGTACCGCTGTACAAAACAATAGTGAGGCCTCATTTAGAATATTGTATACAAGCATGGAGGCCATATCGCAAGAAGGACATAGATATGCTAGAAAGAGTACAGAGGAGAGCGACTAAAATGATACAAAATCTGAGGGATCTTAGTTACGAAATACGCCTAAAAGAATGTGGTTTAACAACACTAGAGACCAGGAGATTGAGAGGAGATCACATAGAAGTGTTTAAAATATTGAATGGTTATGAAAATATTGATAGAAACATTTTTTTCTCAGTTAAGAAAGATAGAAGGACCAGAGGACATGAAGCTACATTAGTAAAGGAGCAGTGTAGATTAGATATAAGAAAGTTCTCATTCTCACAAAGGACTGTAAATGAATGGAACAGATTATCTCCTGATTGTGTTGGTGCTATTAGCGTGAATATGTTTTAAAATAAAATCGACACAC
This sequence comes from Escarpia spicata, assembly GCA_963995525.1. NCBI lineage: Eukaryota > Metazoa > Annelida > Polychaeta > Sabellida > Siboglinidae > Escarpia > Escarpia spicata. The sequence goes on along the minus strand of OZ023214.1, from coordinate 18,413,748 downwards.
ACCTTAAAAAGGCGGGATACATGTAGATAAAAAGTATTGGACTCTCGATAAGCCAAAAGGCTTCCTTGTCCAACTGCCATCCAGAGTAATTTTCTGGATGGCAATCTTGTTAAATCTTGTTAAATTTGTAATCAGCTCTCGTAATTGAACACAGCCAGTGTAGTGTTAAGCATATCCGCCTGGCATGTCAGTGCTCTGAGTTCAAAACCCGTACCGGACATGTACATTTTGTATAAAAACCTGGCTCTCAATATTGGGGAGTGTGTATCCATCGTGATTCGAAGATCACGTTAATGTCTATACTGTCTCAGTTTGGAAGTAGATAAACGATTGAGGACCAGTGCTAACATAGAAAGACAACACAGAACAAGTTTTCATTTTTTAAGAACTGTAATGGGAAAATATACAACTTTAGAGAAAATCACCTTCGGTTATTTAAAAACTCTGGCATTGTGTTGTACTTCAAATATAACATTAATTACGTTGTAATGATTTGTTTGTTTGTTAAATAGCTACGAACGTCACCGGTTATTCCTACGGATCGAAAGAAGTATTGTTGGGAAATGATGATACTAGATCGCTTGATGCTGGAATTGAAGAGTATCAGTTCGGTGACAGGACTTCCCAGTTTACGCATCCCAGCAGTTCGCATTACCGTCAGAGCCAATATGCAAACATGTCGCCGTCTTGCAAAATATCGCGTATATCAACGAGGCGTAGCAGTAAGTTTCCTTCAGGATCTACACGAAGTTTTGCAAGCCGCGCTGGAAGCCTCGACGGTGGCAGATTTGCCATGGGTAGGCAATTTCCCAACGTCATCAAGGCAACATCAAAATTCGATCAACGTGGTGGCCCGTCTCGGAAAAAACTGCAAGTAATAATAAAAAAGGAACAAAAACAGGGTACGAAACGAATTTCGAAAAAGCAAGCTCGAGACTTGAAGTCTATTAAAAGTTTCCATCAAGGTAAAAAGTCAAAATTATGGATCGATGCAACGTCTAAGAAAAAAGTAACAACAAAAAAGAAAATTCACCTTAGGAATGTCCTTTCAGGAACTGATAAAACTAGCTCTAAACGAGGTTCACCCACACCACAACTTACGACATTAGAGCACCTCCACAATGCTATTGCCTTGTATTGCGAAAGGCGTTCATGTGAAAAACTTCGCACAACCTCGTCAAGGAAAGTTGATAAAACTAAATCGATGAGATCTGCAAGTAGTAAATCACCATTCACAGAATCCGTGGAACAACCTACGTACAGCAACGAGCTGTTTATACAAGAACATACACCATCACATCAACCTGCCAGTCATATGATGGCTGAAATATACACATCACCGGAACATTTAGGAGATGTTTACGTCTCGCCACAAAGTACAATGTTCTCAAAACGTGTATTTCGCAGTTCGATTGTGTTATCTCGTACGAGGCAATCCCCCATATCCTCTGTACCCTCCACGCCGGTTCCTTTTTCAAGAATGCCGTATGGAACTGACGAATCACTCGAACTGTCAGAAGGCGCTGCCGACTTCTCACGTAGTACTTCACATTTTCAACAACCACCTAGCGGGTATATGCCATCTCATATCGGGCAGCCCGCCATAGGCATGCATGAGCCTTCAGGTTTCGTTGAGGACTTTGAACATTACCCAAGCAGGCAACCCTCTTTTATGCCTAAACGTCGAACGTCAGATCTCTTTGAAGAGGAGTTGAAACAGTACCCCACTGGGCCTTCACCACCGTACATGCCCGATACGTCAGGTGTCGATGATGTCCCGGAATATTACTCCAGTGGACGTTCCGTATCTCCAGTAGGGCAGCCTACTATGATGCCCTCCATACATCCCGCTATGATACCCGCCAGGCAGCCCTCTATAATGCCCGCAAGGCAGCCATCTATGATACCCGCCAGGCAGCCCTCTATGATGCCCGCCAGACATCCTGCTATGATACCCGCCAGGCAGCCCTCTATGATGCCCGCAAGGCAGCCTTCTATGATGCCCGCAAGGCAGCCCTCTGTGATGCCCGCAAGGCAGCCTTCTATGATGCCCGCAAGGCAGCCCTCTATGATGCCCGCCATGCCTGCCATGACATACAGGCCCCCCACGGCCGTCAAATCCGCAATGTACAAACGGCAAGCTTCAGGTTTCGTTGAGATGCAGGAACAGTACCCTACTATGCGTTCGTTATATCAAATGCCTGACGAGCCCTACATGACCGACACGTCAGGTGTCGTACAAGACGTACAACATATCCCAAGTCGACGTTCGTTATCTCCTGCGAGGCAATCCGCCATGCCCACCAAGTCCGTCATGTCCACCTTGCCGATCAAACCCGCACTGCGCAAACGTCAAATGACAGGTGTGAGGCAACTCGTCCTACCAAAAAAGTCTGCCAAGTATGTCAAGTCTGTCAAATCTGTCAAGGCTGTAAAGTCTGTCAAGTCTGCAAGATCTGTCACGCCTACCAAACCTGTAAAGTCTGTCAAGTCTGTCATGCCCTCGTCGCTCAAACTTTACGCTAGCAAGCGTTCGTTAACCCCAACGAGGCAAAGCAAGCGTTCGTTAACTCCTACGAGGCAAAGCAAGCGTTCGTTAACTCCTACGAGACAAAGCAAGCGTTCGTTAACTACTACGGGGAAAAGCAAGCGTTCGTCAACTCCTACTAGGCAACCCTCCGTTAAGCATAGACGTCAAAAGTCAGGTCCCGTTGAGGATTTGAAAAGTTACCCTAGTGGGCGTTCGGTATTCATTTCGAGGGAACCTTCCATGCCCCACATGGTCTCACCTCGACGGTCAGGTGTCTATGGTTACCAGGAGGATTACCCTACTCAGCGTGTGTCAGTATTTATGGGGCAACCTAGCGGGATTGGCAGTGTGTCCAGACGTCATGTGTCAGGTGTCGCACCATCATTATTTCATGAGAGGGTACATCCAGAAGAATATACTCGCTCCTCGCATAGTGCCGAGCGTAGCTATATACCGTGTCTACCGTGTTTGTCCTGCTACAAACCAACTGAACGGGGTGTATCGGCGGTCACACTCCGTGGCCCTGGCGCAGGTTCTCGATATGTTGCCGCTAGCGCAGGCTCTCGATTTGTTGTCCCTGGCGCAGGATCTCGATTTGTTCAGGACGAACCTGAACCGTACAAGTCCGCGTATGCAGACAGTAACTCAAGCAACAGGGCAGTAGTTGAACACAAAAACTCACTACAATGTCAGGTCATTTGTCTTCATGATCCATCGATAGATCGCATCACATCGTCAACACTGGCTGCTGCTAAGGTGGCAGGGCTAGGTGAGTACGCATTCAATTTACAAGTATGCAAACAAAAAGTACACAATTGTAAAAATGTTGTGCTGACATATGCATGTTTTACAATTAAAACATGTAGTTTGATATACCTTTTGAAGAACATTATCATTGTTTTTTAAACCACAGGAGTAACAATTGTCACTTAATCAATTACTTTGTGCAAATGCAGTTTGCGAATTCTGTTGATGCATTCACCATGAATTATTGTAATTGCACACAATTACACACATGCACGCACACACGCGCGCGCACAGACACACACAGACACTCCAACACGCGCACGCACGCACACATAATGTATCATTTCAGTGTGGTGCCAAAATGAAAACCAACACTCAGAAATTGGGGTAGCACCTCAATAATTATTAATGAAGAACATTTGCTTAACTTAGCTAGTTGATCTATTTTTAAGTGCGTTGCTATGTATACCACAGGCCCCGCTGCTCCTGGAAATCAGCCCATATCAATTCCTTTGAGTCTTGGGCGTCGTGATTTCAAAGAGTTCATTTGGGGCCTGTTCCCTAACTTGCAAAGGCGACCATTTGAACTGTTCATCGCGGATAACCGTCGATGGCTTCACGAACTACCAACGAACGTAGAAACTCCCGCGGATGTACATAAGAGTACTGGAGTTTCAGTTCTGTATATTCGATCAAGACGCACATTCATGAAGGTACTTTATTCAGCACCATAACGTTTCATTAATATGTCGTGTAGACACGCAGTGTTGCGATTAGTGGAACGTTAACATATCTGAATACAAAATGTGTCCAACAGGGCAATATAAAGAATCTGCTTATTACAATGTGTATTCGCACATGGTATTATTGGGAAACTTTGCTACAGTTGTGTTCATGAAGAAGGAAACAGTGCCCTTATATTATTTTTATAATCACAGAAACACCGGAGAAACTCTCCTCCATATACACATTCCGCCTTAGTAGTAGCTATTGTGTGTGTGTGTGTGTGTGTGTGTGTGTGTTTGTGCGTGCGTGCGTACGTGCGTGTATGCGAGCGTGCGTGCGTGTATGTATAAAGTGCAGCACTATGGTTTCAATATGAAACCATTTGGAAACAATTTGACCGATAAACATCATTATAATGTTATGTTTTGGATGCACGAAATCATTGGCTAACATTCTTTAAAAAAGTGAAAGTGTGTCTTGGGACAACAACCTGAATTTTAATTTTTATTCTGATTTAAAATAACGAATAACCATACACCATTAATTTTTAAACGAACAATATATAGTGAAAATATAGTAATCCATATCGTTTAATTCCCAAGACACATGCTCGACGATGTTAAACATAAGTATGACTGGTCAAAGAAAGAATTACTTTTACATAATTACGCCGGCGTTGAAATAAAATAAACAGTCAGAAATGGTAAGAAAACTGTATAACCATACGAATGCCCTTCAAATCATAGTAATTGTCAAATATGTTGAGATTAGCAAGATATATTTATTCCATGTTTTAAAAATAGGCTAAGGAACATGGAAAATCAAACAAATCATTATAGGCTTACTTTGTAATTCCTACAATCACACAAACATATCACATATAATAATGTACAAAAGCATAACCATACGATGATTTCTGGCGGGGAAAGAAACGTTGGAGCCAAATGGACATACCATGTACTACAGCATGAACGAATACAACCACGCCGGCAAATCCGATGGGAAACGCTGATAAGAACTTTACGTTTCTTTACGATTGATGTTATCATATACATACATGTATATGTGTGTGATAATTATTATTATGACTTGTAGGCCCTGGTTTTTTGTGAAGGCTAGCTACATAAAATGCATTCACCGTGTTACAATTGAACGCCTTGATTAATACAGCCGATATATTCGTCAATAATTGTGATAATTCACTGTCATCTTGCAATTGGTCGCTCCATTTTGTGACGTCAGTAGGGAATGTGTGCCAGGAGGCATGTTTTCTCTAAACAATCGTAACGTAACTTGGAACAATCGTAGAAAACAAGTGAAGTGTTGCAAACAATGTACGCAATACGTACTGTCCGCCCCCGCTGATCTCATCTCTGATTTCTCTCTCTCTCAAATGGAAACTATCATTTCCTGGCGGAATTTCTAAACTTTGATAAAATATAACTATTGACATATATCATTTGTAAACAGTTATCACATTAATTACTTTTATATATTTCACTTGGAATGTTAGCAAAGATAACAAACATGTCATAGGCACTTTAAGGCGTGATACGTTATGCATTTGATGTTGATGTCATCAGTCTCACGCGTGAGCGATGCTAGGTAACTACTAATTGGTTTTCTGTAGTGTTAATAATGCACAGAAAACTTTATGGTGTATGGTTATGTGCGAAAGTGCACCCAATGGTGCATCCATTTCGGCAAGGAACTAACTACTATTTGAAGAATTATAAATAATTCCTATAATCAATGCAAAATATAAAACAGTATAATACGATCAATCTTCTGTTGTTGGTCTTGTTTCTGTAGTTTGATTTAGCCAGTTGAATTTGTATTTTCCAAAGATAGCCTATTTATCTATGCTCTCGTGATTGCTGGTTATACTGATTGCTACTTGGAACATTTATCATTTCCAAATACATCATGTTTTATTCACAGTAAATGTTAATTAATATTATTCACAGCAAACCAGTTTTTCAATAATCTAGCTGTTGACCAATACCATTGCTAAGCACATCTGTGCTCACAACATTATAGTATATATTAGGGGGTATGGTATTATTGCCTCATCGACAAACATAGCAAACGTCATTGACATTAATAAACTTCAAAACTTTAAAGTCAGTCACGCAATTGCCAAAGGACTTAGTTCGATAATATACAGTGTACATGCAAACATTGGTGCCAATTTAAACAGTAATGGTTTCCCAAAGTATTCTTACTGAATGGATGTTTAATGGAGATTATATACGTTTGATTAGTTTTGATTAGTTGCAATGCTGCACATGCTTTCTACAATTGTTGCAAGTTATGTAAAACATCCGTAACTGATCGTGGATGGGGGCTAAACACAATCCGAGTGTTGCGAACAATCTTCAAACGTCTAATAAAACTATGGGAGGTTTCAAAACAAATTAATGTCGTATACGAGCCCCTAAACGTTTGGAGCCCGACATGCAAGATAATAATATTTAGTAAGCATTCAGAAAATAAAAAGCAATTTGTTATTGTGACGACAGAGGCCCTGGTAATTACTGCCGAAATCGGCACCGGGTATACCATCTCATCCAGGGCTAGTTCATGTGTCCAACAGGGCAAGTAATGAAGAATTTTTAATACTAAAACTATTTATACACCATCATGCTGATGCACCGATTATGGGTACTTACAAAATACAATCAAAGTTAAAAAGCAAAATCCTACATAATTTATATGTAATAAAATAATATATAGTAACATTTTGGGTAAAATGAAATGAAAAAAGCAATAATTACAAAAGAACTTCAGCTATACTACCTTTTTGTAGCCACAATGTGTTCTAGAATACCGATGGCATACAAAGATATTTGTATATGGTGAAAATTATATATTAATTAATTATTATTTATTAAACATTTGTATCAAATTATGGTGACTGCATTTATCCGTTAACGCGTGGCAATTTGGGATTAATATTTTGTAATATTGTGTTTTATGCAAGTATATACTGACACTGATTGATCTCTCATAATATATTTGTCTTTGTTGTGACCAGTCAGTCAGTAGTCACAATTGCTATACGTGTGTCTTTAGTCTTAACTTACTCGTGTTCTACAGCAATGTGCGAGGAAGGAATCGGAACCAGATGAAATGGGATGGAATGCCTCAACGGTAGGTTTCCTCTAGCAATAATGGTTGATTTGCAATACCCACGGCATCGCCATTATGTTTAAGTAGCTGTAAAATGTAATTTATCAACGCCACATGTCATGCTCATTAATGCATTTTGTCATACTCCGAAGCATCAACTATGTCGTTGAGGAATTATCGTTGCTTTAACTTCGTATTTTAATGAAAAGTGTCAGTTTAAGGATTATTTAATACTGGGAACACATAGGATTATTACAACTATGAGTTTATCTCTCTGTGATGCAATGCAACATCTAGCTAATGAAGAGTAGCATGACAAAGTCATGTGTGATGATTTGCTAATACCAAAAAGCAAAGGAAATGGTCTGACGAATTTCATGAGATCCTTGCCGACGTCTGTCAACAGCAACATTATATGTCGATATCATACCCTGGTCAATCTTCTATAAAGATAAAGTTGCTTGCTGATATGTTTATGAGCCATCATTAAATAATTACACATCTACATTCCCATCTACCAGTTGGCATTTCATATACAAGTTCTACCTGGTTGTGTTTAACACGTCTGCTTTAAAGCGTCGACCAACGGAATTTTTATATTATGGCCATAAGCTCGTCAATGCAAAATGGAGTTGTTCCATGGCATTTCAAACACTTATAATTTGTAAATTATTATCGAAAGACAAACTCTGTGCAAAAAAGTACCTGCTGTTGTTGTTGTTGAATAAACTTTCATTAAATCATTGATTCGTGTTAATGTGTAAAGCGTGAGACACGAAATACACACAGCTTTAGACGAGAATATGTTCTACAATTGTTTAATTAAAGTCGTTTCAAAAGGATTTTCAGGGTTTTCCCGATGTCGAGACTAGGTGTAATTCCATATCGTCGTTACGACAATATTTGTCGGGGTTGTTAATACAATCTGCTCTAACTGTTGGTTGGCAGCACGCAGACATCCTTCATGAACAGCACGCACTAGCAGAAGAAAGTATTTATTCCAAACAGGTTGTTATATGAATCTCACACAAAAATAAAACTCACTTAATCTAACCATAGTTGATTGTCTCTTATAGTGTATGTCATTGGATGTGCTTTACGATGATAGTTGCCACCGTTATACATGTGTCTGTGTTTTCTACTTAGTTATCACTTACTGGTGCTTTACAGTCACGTGCGAATATGAGTGACCTGGACAAAGATAAAGCAGTGGGGTGGAGTGTCGCGACGGTAGGTTGCCATAGCAACAATAGTAGGGTTCCGTGACAATGCTTCCAGTAATGGTAACATGCCATCTTTTTATGCTAATATCCTGCAGTAAATCATGTTTATGTGGAGAAAATGTAACTCGGTACATAATATGCAATATGTTTGAATGTATCCGTGGAAATAAGATAATCTAAGAAATGCTGACTTCCTTTTGTAGAAAGTCCCAAACGATTATTGAATTAACATATGTCGAATGTTGTTATTTATACTAACAAACAATATAGTCGTTTGTGCAACGACGGTGTTTGCTTGAACAAAGTTGTAACACATTTGATAACAGATAGGTTTTACTCTAAACATAATGTAATGATAACAATAATTCTGTTTGAATACCTTTTAACTCCATTATCTAAATGTGTACAACCATGACTTTTTAATCCTACAACAGAATTAGGACACGTTAAATTTATTATTGTTATAATTTGTCGTTCTGAGACACAAATACATATTTATGTGTGGATTTATCATACATTTAAAGCTGTTGGTTGGCCCGCAAGCAAACATATAATAAAATTAATTGTTTTCAACATGTAGTCATGCTAATCCTATAAGTAAGCGCTCCTCAATATCCACTTACGGATTACCGTTTTGAAACTTGATCAGTTTCTTCACCCCACTTTGCCTATGTCTTTCGGAAGAGACGCTGTATGATCTTTTAACCTGGGGCCGTATGCTCAGAGAGCGGATAACTCATTTATCCGCATTTAGCTGCTATCAGGCGGATAAACGTAATAAATTGTTATGCATAAAGTGCGGATAGGACTATCCGGTGACGCAAGGCGGATAAAGTTATGCACCCATTTTCCTGCGTATAGTGGCCTATCCGCCGGATAAAAATGGCTACTCTCGTTCTGCAACGGTACTGACAAAGGCGAATGCTGCGAAGAAATCGGGACCGAAGCCATCATTTTGACACATTTGAAGAAGAAACAACTATAGTTACATATTTTCGCTGTAGACGACAAGACGACTACAGTATTACAGACGACACACCAAGAGATCGATGTTTGGATCGTTGACGCCGCTGCTACAAGTGCTCGATATTATGACAGCGACAGTTTTCAGAACGACTGAATGGGATTTATTAGTTTACCACACATATTGGACTACTAAATCAGAGCCAATCAGACAGGACTAAGGCAACGTTTTACCAAGTTAATTATAATTACATTATTATTATCCACACGGGCGCTGCATTAGATGCTGCAAAAATATTTGCTCTAGTAATATAGTATGCTACCATGATTGCCTTCAAGGCGGATACCGGTGCTATAGAGGATCACATTATTACAGTTGCTTTCTGAAATCGTCCATCTTTTTAATACATATTCCAGTGAATCAATATGCTGAATACACTGTATGCACTATATCACTTTCCTCATCCCCATCAAAACGTTTTCCCACATAATTTGCGAATTTAAGATAAAATGACGCAAAAGACGAATCGTTATGTCTGCGTTTATTATTCCAATGGCCCTAACAGTCGATCGGTAATTTTGCAAGAAACATAATTTATCGAATAACGAAAAGCCAGAGTGACATACAGCTGTATATGGTAGCAAGTATGATCAAATAAGTACGTATTGTTCATGTTGTATACACATTTTCTTACCAAAAAAACTACACATTGGTAGTTTATATCAGAATGCAACTTTAATTGATCTCTGATGATAGAATAACTTTTTCGCGATCTGTTAATTAGTCACCACCGTTGTACACGTGTCCGTGCTGGCTACTTAGTTACCATTAACTGGTGTTTTGCAGTCATTTTTTAATGCGGGAATGCAGAATGACTCAAAACGATCGAGAAGGAGTGTAGCAACGGTAGGTTTCCAAATCAACACTAGCAGGTTTCCATGACAATGCCAGTATGCTTACAATAATGGTAAACTGTCATGAAATGTGAGTATTTATGTATGTATGTTGTTACCTATACACGACGCGATCGCATTTTTGGCCTATTCGAACAAAACCTTCCACCGTTATCCCAGAGACATAACTTTGGACATGGCTACGTATAGTCTACCCTTCGAAGATTTGTCAACACACACAGAATCGCTACAAACACCCTAACCCGCACGCATATGTATGCGATTGTTTAAAGACAATCCATAGTATTCGATGAAAACTAAAAAAATCATCACATCTTCTTGAAATGTTCACATATTATAAAGATTCCTATGCGCTACTGAAATATCGAAAACAATCATAGATCACAGTACTGAATTTTGATCCACGGGGCATAAAGTGGACAGGAGAATTAATCATTTTGGAAATAATTTTTCATTGCCTAGACAATTATCCATGCCTGACACCCATCAACTATTCAAAATATACACTTTTCTACAATGCAACAAAGATAATAATTAGCTATGGTGTTTAAGCTATAATTATAGAAGATTTTGTTGACATGTATTGACTTTTTGACATTCATTAATTATTTTCTTTAAATTCGTATACAGCTATTTAATAATCATTACACCGCCTTGAGATTTTGACCAAGTGGTATAACGTGAATGGTAGAATAAATGTCTATTTTTCTTGTTTAAACAAATTGCTCATGCCTGGCATCCATCAACTATACATGAAAACTACATTTTTCTACAATGCAACACAGATAAATTAGTTATGATGCTTACAATATATTTACAAAGTTTTTTATTACACTTGATTACTTTGTTATCGTTCCTAATACAGTTATCTAAAAGTCATTACACCGTCATGACATTTTGACATATCATAGAGATGGCTATGCATTACAGTAATCTCAACAAAACACCAATCATAGGTCAACGTACTAAATTTGGATCCATGGGGCATCAAGTGAATCGCGGAATGAATTTTTCATGGTGTAGGCAAATTGCGCATCCCCGACGTGTTACATTACACAAGTTCACACGTGAAACGACGTACACAGCAATGACGTTGTCATGCACAAGGAGACTACATTTAGACAGGAGGCGTCACTGAGCCAGATTATGGCAGTACACAATGGGAGTTTTGTCCGCCATTTGGGAGGCTGGTGCCTGCGACTGTGCATATATGTTCTGCCTTGCCACCTCCGGAATGGCGGACTACCCGCTCCATTGATATACTTTTTTTAAACAATGCGAACAGCGCACGCTGCACCGTCTTGCATTGATACACGGTCTTTGGTCATGCCTACTAACAGATTGTACACCTCCGTATCGTTCGCGCCACGGTCCATTTTTAATTGACAACCAAATTATGTCACTGATCTAGTTAATGTCACTGCCACTACGCGCTACAGTGCCTCTGCTTGCGTTACTTTAATTTGTCTTTAAACGCACATAAGACGCAGACAACCGCGTCACGCACGTGCTTTAATATTTGTTGTATCATGTTCAAAATGACGAAGGTCGGAGAGAAAGTTCATATCCATCGATAGGCCCTAGTCGTGATAGGGTATAGGTCCTAGTCGTGATAATGTAGAACTGTTAAATACTATTTGTAGTGCTATGGTATTGTCATTAGGGTAGACGTAAGCCTATATTGTCTTAGCGTTTACTTCACTTTGCCAAGCAACCTAGTCCTTGACGCATGGGCCGGTTTCCAGAAGTGTTTGCCGCACGTGCTTGGTTCCTGCGATTGTCAAGCGATGTTTTATGCTTCACGAGCGTTATGTTTTCACATATGGGGTATTAAAAAAAAATAGAGGTATTGCGTTATTCTCATGGGGTCGCAGATTAATCTCTGAAAGTTTGGCGGCCGAAATTCAAGCCGTCTAAAAGCCGGAATACACTGCCATTTTCTGCCTGATCCGACCAGACCAGACAAGACCATACCAAACCAGACCAAACTCACCTCGACTGCGTAACCCTTTCGACTACGTCGATTGTAGTTGGGGCTAGTCAGACAGAGTCGACTGTTTTCAAGTTTTCGTTATTATGAAATTACGCTAGTGCGGAGGATATGCTGGGATACATTCGCCCGACCAGACCAGGCCAGACTTACCCCGACTGGAGTGTATGCTATGGCCGACTTACTAAAGACAGATACAAACAGTCAAATAACATACTTTATGCATACTACGTTGGCTAGTGCATTCTACCCAACAGTTAGTAAACCAACAAGAGTCACGCAACAAACAGCAACACTGATTGACAATATTATAACCAACATTCATGAATATTCCATAATATCTGGAATTCTATATAATGACATATCAGACCACTATCTAGTATTTAATTTTTATAATATTGGCATACGAAAACAGAAAGAATACACGACTATTTCCTAGAAATACTTAACACAAAAATTAATGAATGTTTACCAAAAAGGAAAATTAAGGTAAAGACCTATAAAACTGAGTGGCTTACTAAAGGAATACTGAAATCATGCAGACAAAAAATAACTTATAAAAAAATGTTAAGAAAAATCCTACCACAGAAAACGAGACTATTTATAAAAATTATAAAAACAAACTGACTCATGTAATCAGAGTCAAAGAAAAACTATTTCAAAGATAAATTTGACCTACATAAGAAAGATGGTAAGAAAACATGGAGTACCATAAATTAAGTTTTAAAATGAAAGGACAAAAAGACTATGATAAATGAAAAATGTATTACTTCCGATGGTACCCACTGTACAAACAAAACATAAATTGTAGATCAGTTCAACAATTACTTTACTAACATTGGTCATAGCCTGAATGCAAAGCTAACTAAAACAGGAAACGACCCCACACAATATATAAAAAACAACACTGTAAGTTTCTTCTGTCGACCCACTAACCGTAATGAAATAATAAATATAGTAAGATCATCAAATTCAAACAAGTCAAGTGGACATGGTAATATAGATCCATACGTTGTGCAACAAATTATACCACAAATTGCAAACCAACTTGTGTACATATTCAATACATCAATACAGGCTGGAATTTTTCCAAACAAACTTAAGATAGCAAAAGTCATAACACTGTATAAAAAATGAAAACCCTGAACTATTCAAACATTACAGACCAATTTCTATCCTTCCATGCTTCTCAAAAATACTAGAACGCAAAATGTACAATAAGAGGTTTTACAGGTTTTTTTTACAAATCAAAATATTGTCCGAAAAGCAATATGGATTCAGAAAAAAAAATTCTACATACATGGCACTAATTGATTTGGTTGATATAATATCTAGTAACATTAATAATAAAAAGTACACCATGGGTGTATTCCTTGACCTCTCTAAGGCTTTTGACACAATATATCATGATATATTAATAAAAGAACTTCAATGCTATGGTGTAAGAGGTACTACCTGCAACTGGTTTAAAAGCTATCTTAAAAACAGAAAACAGTATGTATCGTACAATAAGACTGAATCAGAATACAAGGAAATCTCATGTGGAGTTCCGCAAGGATCAATATTAGGTCCATTATTTTTCATCCTATATATACATTATATTGAATATGTATCAGATGTTTTAAATCCTATACTTTTTGCAGATCACATTAGTCGTTGTCATGCGCATAAAAAAATCTCCATGTGATTTCATACCAATAAGCTTTCATTAAACACGAACAAGACTAATTTGATATTATATTCACAACAAACGGGAAGAAATACAGTATTGACAAAGCTGAAATAAAATAGATGGAAACAAAATAAAACATTTTCAATTCACTAAATTTCTCGGAATAAGTATAGATGAACACTTTAACTGGAAGACTCATATTGACAGTATATCAAATAAAATAGCACGTAATGTAGGAATGCTAAACAAACTAAAACACTTTCTTCCTATCTCCATTATGAAAACTATTTACATTAATTTCATCACATTTACAATATTGTACTCTACTATGGGCAAAGTGATATAGCACAAACCTAAGCAAACGAAAAATACTACAGAAGAAAGCTATTCGGATAATCACATTATCCCAATACATTGCACACTCAAATCCATTGTTCGCGAAGTTAAAACTATTAAAATTGGATGTTATATACAGACATCAGTATTTTTATGCATAAAGCAACAAATAAACAACTCCCAGATAATATGTCATCAATGTTATTGTGAACTGATAATGTACATAAACTAAAGCTGAGAAATCATAATGCATATTACATCCAACAAATAAGAACTAACACAAGGAAATTCACAACAAATTATTCAGGACCAATATTCTGGAATGCACTACTTCAACATTTACAACTAATTGTATCCATCAATCTATTTAAGTAGAAATTCAAAGAGCTGTTATTGTCAAAATATAATTAATTCTTCTTATTATAATTTTTTTAATATCGTACCTTATAAATTAACCATAAGCATACCACCATCTTATCATGGTATAAATGATTAAGTTTGTATTAATGTTTTACTTGAAAATTAGTTAATTTATTTTTTATATATTATTATGTTATAATGAGTGCAATTTAATTAGTAGTCAACTCGTTCTATTTATGTATTGTAAGTATTGTAAGTAATGTATGTGTGTGTGTGTATACATTAACTGCATCTATGAGATGATTTATTCACTTAGTTCCAGAAGAACTTACTGTCCTACTTTTATGCTATAATTTTATGGGAACAAGGAATTTCGACTACAAGCAAGATTTAACAAGATTGCCATCCAGAAAATCAACACTAGATGGCAAGTGGACAAGAAAGCCTTTTGGCTTATCGAAAGTCCAATAATTTGTATCTATGTGTATCATGCCCTTTTAAGGTATGTGTCGATCTTATTTTTAAACATATTCACGCTACTACCACCAACACAATCAGGAGATAATCTGCTCCATTCATTTACAGTCCTTTGTGAGAATGAGAACTTTCTTATATCTAATCTACGCTACGTCCTTCTATCTTTCTTAACTGAGAAAACAATATTTCTATCAATATTTTCATAACCATTCAATATTTTAAACACTTCTATCTGATCTCCTCTCAATCTCCTGGTTTCTAGTGTTGTTAAACCACATTTGTAGGCGTATTTCGTAACTAAGATCCCTCATTTTTTGGTATCATTTTAGTTCTCTCGTCTGCACTCTTTCTAGCATATCTATGTTCTTCCTGCGATAAGGCCTCCACGCTTGAATACAATATTCTAAACGAGGCCTAACTATTGTTTTTGTACAGGGGTATTATTAGATCTGTTTCCTTATACGTTATGTTTCGCCTAATTAATCCAAGGATTTGATTTCCCTTTGAAGCTGCAATTCCACACTGCTCTGAAACCTTCATATCAGCACTAATGGTTAACCCTAAGTCCTTTTCTTTCGCAGTAATACTTAGTACAGGACCTCCCATTGTATATTGTACATATTCGTTCCCGTGTCCTCTGTAGAGGCATTTACATTTCCCAAAATTTAACATTTGTAATTTTTCAAACCATTTTATCAACCTTTGTCGAAAGTTTTCTGAAAATCTAAGTAGATGATGTCTACTGTTGATCCCTGGTATACCCACTTAGTGATATCTTCCAAAAAACATAACATATTTGTTAAGCATGACCTCGCTTTTAGAAACCCATGGTGAGATGGGTTTAACAAGTTATGCTTAACAAGAAAATCCACCATGTGATCTTTAATTAGTCTTTCTAATAATTTGCAAATCACTGACGTTAAACTCACTGTTCTGTAGTTCTCTGACTTGTTTCTGGGACCTTTTTAAATAGCGGTATAATGTTTGCCTCTTTTCATTCTAAAGGAACCACTCCCTCTTCTAATGACAAGTTGAAAACTGTTGCAAGTGGTATGCTAATTTGTTCTACAATTTCCAATAGTAGTTTCGGCGGAATTCCATCTACTCCAGGTGATTTATTATCCTTCATAGCCCTAATTTTCTTAGCTACCATTTCCGCGGTTACAATTAACTGTCCTAAATAGTCTGATTCTGCCCCCTTGAACTTAGCCTCTGGTACTGGCAGTGAACTAATATCTTCCCTGGTAAACACTGAACTAAAATACTCATACGTATAAAACTGAGTGGCTACCTTCCCTCCCAACAAAATATCCCAACAAATCTACGAATCCCACCCCCTCTTCTTTACACATCAGCTCAACTAGTGTGTTGATCGCCATCCTCTTGCAGTTTCTATATGTAGGCCCACTTCCTCCCATTACTGGCACAATTCCTGAGAGAATAATCTGTTCGACTCTTGTCTTCTTTAACTTCCTCACCAACTGTCTGTACTTCTGTATTATCCCAGTTGTTCCCTCCCTGTCAGCATTATGTGTCCCTACGTGTACTAGTATAGACCCTCCCATGCCATGCCCCAATACCTTCTCAGACCCTGTTAAAATAACACAATGTGTTGTATTAGATCTTTGTTTTAGTGACCACCAATTAATACATTGTACACGCAAATGTAAGAACATTCCTGTTAGTCAACACAATGGTGTGACATTAAGATCGCTCAAAAACTACAGTAAGGAAATTAAAAGCAAAACTACAGGAGGTAGATTGGCAGGATGTATTGGATATTAACTCTGTACACGAGGCTTTTTATCATTTTAAATCTAAGTTGATGGCCGTTATTGATAACTTGCCCCTTTGAAGTATGTCCGGATTAAACAGCGTACCGCCCCATGGATGACCGGGGAGATACGGCATCTCATTCACAAAAGAGATCTGGCATTTATAAAATTATAAAAGACTAAAGCCATCAGTTGGCACAGAAAATACACTTATCTTCGGAATCAGGTTCAATATAAGAAGAAACAGGCCAAATCAGACTTCATTGCTAACAAAGCTAACGAATTCAAATAACAACCAAAGAAATTATGGCAAATGCTGAAAGGGTGTCACCAGTAATAGTTTCTGTTTTAGTGAAATCAACATAGAATATGAAAAATAACATGCTAAAAAACAATAAATAAATACTATAGTTACTGTTGAGATGTCAAAAGACATTCATAATTATGATATTAAGAAAGGAGGGACATTACCTCCTGATTATAAGCACTATTAAGTCATTTGAAAAACCGACACTTGTACTACAATTACATAATACAAGTTTTTTTTAAATTAAACACTTTTAACAAAAGATGCGTCATCATCAATAAAAAACCTTTAAAAATACTATAAATTTAAAAAATATAGGTACCTCAAAAATAAGATTGAATTAAAAGTAAATAAATGAGTTGGCTTCCTGATCATTAAGATAATTGAACAAAAACTGTTTCACTAAATGTTTAAATTGGTTCTTGTTCTGAGCATCTTGTATGTTATATGGCAATTCATTCCATGCCTGTATACCTGTGTAATAAAAAGAAGTTTGACTGAAAGATTTAACATACGGCACATGCAGAGACAAAGTACTAGTACGTGCTGCTTGCGTGTTACGTTGACATAATCGGACAAATAAATCGGTGCTCTGTCATTGACAATATTATAGACAAGGTTCAATTTTAGTTGCTTAACCCGTAGATCCACTGGTAACATATTGACCTGTCTCCTGGTGCATTAAGAAGGAAACGGATTACCTTGTTCTGGGTACACTGTAGTCTAGTTTTATAGTTCTTGGTTAAACCCGAGAACCATGATGAACAGGCATAGTCAACATGACATTGTATTAAAGCATAGGTAAGTAGTTTTTTTGTTTTCATGTTGACATTTCTTGTCTGCCTGTACAAAAATTTTAACTTAGCATTTGATTTGCAAACTATCTTCTCAGCCACTCCATCTCCAGTTAATGACTGATCTAACTCTATACCTAGGTATTTAACATGCGTCTGACACGTCAATGTGTTGCCAGCACATTTCACCTGAATGGAGTTGCATGTGTGGAGTTTACGTTTCGATCCAAAAAGGATCGATTCAGTTTTCCCTAGATGGAGGGACAGTTTGTTATTTATCAGCCATTCTCTGGCTACCTCAAGCTCCGAAGAGAGACTTTCTTGGATGTGTTGAGTGTTCTTACCCGAAACTATCAGAGCCGAATCGTCAGCGTACAAAAGAAGTTTGCAGCGAATAGCTGATGGAATATCATTAATATATATTAGAAACAGTAAGGTTCAGAGAATTGACCCTTGAGGTACACCACATGTGACAGTCATCGGTTTTGATAATGTACCACCAATGTCAACTGATTATTGTCGTTCATATAAATATGATTGAAACCAAACTATGGCAGATTTGTGAAGTCCTATAGCTTCGAGTTTTTGAAGCATAATCTTATGGTCTACGGTGTCAAAAGCCTTCTGAAGGTCAAGAAGCACCATACCTATATAATTACCTTAATCTTGTTCCTGTTTTAGGAAGTCGGTGAGATGTACTAAACATGTTTCGTAGAATATGAGGATCCAAAACCAGATTGATATTCATATAGGATCTGATGTGCTTGGAGACACTAGTTGATAGACTATCCTCTCAAATAATTTCGAGATAGTATTTAGAATCGAGATCGGCCTGTAATTACCGGCTTCCTTCTTACTATTCTTTTTGTAAATGAGCATCACCCTTGCTGATTTAAGATCTTCTGGAATTTCGCCGGTGGACAAAGATAAATTTAAAATATGCGCCAAAGGAGACGCAATGTGCTTTGCACTATCCTTAATAAATCGGGTGACAATATATCCAAACCAGTTGCCTTGTTTTAGTTTAGTTTGCTAAGATAATTTAGTACTTTGTTCTCGTTGATTTCACTAAAACAGAAACTATTACTGGTGACACCCTTTCAGCATTTGCCATAATTTCTTTGGTTGTTATTTGAATTCGTTAGCTTTGTTAGCAATGAAGTCTGATTTGGCCTGTTTCTTCTTATATTGAACCTGATTCCGAAGATAAGTGTATTTTCTGTGCCAACTGATGGCTTTAGTCTTTTATAATTTTATAAATGCCAGATCTCTTTTGTGAATGAGATGCCGTATCTCCCCGGTCATCCATGGGGCGGTACGCTGTTTAATCCGGACATACTTCAAAGGGGCAAGTTATCAATAACGGCCATCAACTTAGATTTAAAATGATAAAAAGCCTCGTGTACAGAGTTAATATCCAATACATCCTGCCAATCTACCTCCTGTAGTTTTGCTTTTAATTTCCTTACTGTAGTTTTTGAGCGATCTTAATGTCACACCATTGTGTTGACTAACAGGAATGTTCTTACATTTGCGTGTACAATGTATTAATTGGTGGTCACTAAAACAAAGATCTAATACAACACATTGTGTTATTTTAACAGGGTCTGAGAAGGTATTGGGGCATGGCATGGGAGGGTCTATACTAGTACACGTAGGGACACATAATGCTGACAGGGAGGGAACAACTGGGATAATACAGAAGTACAGACAGTTGGTGAGGAAGTTAAAGAAGACAAGAGTCGAACAGATTATTCTCTCAGGAATTGTGCCAGTAATGGGAGGAAGTGGGCCTACATATAGAAACTGCAAGAGGATGGCGATCAACACACTAGTTGAGCTGATGTGTAAAGAAGAGGGGGTGGGATTCGTAGATTTGTTGGGATATTTTGTTGGGAGGGAAGGTAGCCACTCAGTTTTATACGTATGAGTATTTTAGTTCAGTGTTTACCAGGGAAGATATTAGTTCACTGCCAGTACCAGAGGCTAAGTTCAAGGGGGCAGAATCAGACTATTTAGGACAGTTAATTGTAACCGCGGAAATGGTAGCTAAGAAAATTAGGGCTATGAAGGATAATAAATCACCTGGAGTAGATGGAATTCCGCCGAAACTACTATTGGAAATTGTAGAACAAATTAGCATACCACTTGCAACAGTTTTCAACTTGTCATTAGAAGAGGGAGTGGTTCCTTTAGAATGAAAAGAGGCAAACATTATACCGCTATTTAAAAAGGTCCCAGAAACAAGTCAGAGAACTACAGAACAGTGAGTTTAACGTCAGTGATTTGCAAATTATTAGAAAGACTAATTAAAGATCACATGGTGGATTTTCTTGTTAAGCATAACTTGTTAAACCCATCTCACCATGGGTTTCTAAAAGCGAGGTCATGCTTAACAAATATGTTATGTTTTTTGGAAGATATCACTAAGTGGGTATACCAGGGATCAACAGTAGACATCATCTACTTAGATTTTCAGAAAACTTTCGACAAAGGTTGATAAAATGGTTTGAAAAATTACAAATGTTAAATTTTGGGAAATGTAAATGCCTCTACAGAGGACACGGGAACGAATATGTACAATATACAATGGGAGGTCCTGTACTAAGTATTACTGCGAAAGAAAAGGACTTAGGGTTAACCATTAGTGCTGATATGAAGGTTTCAGAGCAGTGTGGAATTGCAGCTTCAAAGGGAAATCAAATCCTTGGATTAATTAGGCGAAACATAACGTATAAGGAAACAGATCTAATAATACCCCTGTACAAAAACAATAGTTAGGCCTCGTTTAGAATATTGTATTCAAGCGTGGAGGCCTTATCGCAGGAAGAACATAGATATGCTAGAAAGAGTGCAGACGAGAGAACTAAAATGATACCAAAAAATGAGGGATCTTAGTTACGAAATACGCCTACAAATGTGGTTTAACAACACTAGAAACCAGGAGATTGAGAGGAGATCAGATAGAAGTGTTTAAAATATTGAATGGTTATGAAAATATTGATAGAAATATTGTTTTCTCAGTTAAGAAAGATAGAAGGACGTAGCGTAGATTAGATATAAGAAAGTTCTCATTCTCACAAAGGACTGTAAATGAATGGAGCAGATTATCTCCTGATTGTGTTGGTGGTAGTAGCGTGAATATGTTTAAAAATAAGATCGACACATACCTTAAAAGGGCATGATACACATAGATACAAATTATTGGACTTTCGATAAGCCAAAAGGCTTTCTTGTCCACTTGCCATCTAGTGTTGATTTTCTGGATGGCAATCTTGTTAAATCTTGCTTGTAGTCGAAATTCCTTGTTCCCATAAAATTATAGCATAAAAGTAGGACAGTAAGTTCTTCTGGAACTAAGTGAATAAATCATCTCATAGATGCAGTTAATGTATACACACACACACATACATTACTTACAATACATAAATAGAACGAGTTGACTACTAATTAAATTGCACTCATTATAACATAATAATATATAAAAAATAAATTAACTAATTTTCAAGTAAAACATTAATACAAACTTAATCATTTATACCATGATAAGATGGTGGTATGCTTATGGTTAATTTATAAGGTACGATATTAAAAAAATTATAATAAGAAGAATTAATTATATTTTGACAATAACAGCTCTTTGAATTTCTACTTAAATAGATTGATGGATACAATTAGTTGTAAATGTTGAAGTAGTGCATTCCAGAATATTGGTCCTGAATAATTTGTTGTGAATTTCCTTGTGTTAGTTCTTATTTGTTGGATGTAATATGCATTATGATTTCTCAGCTTTAGTTTATGTACATTATCAGTTCACAATAACATTGATGACATATTATCTGGGAGTTGTTTATTTGTTGCTTTATGCATAAAAATACTGATGTCTGTATATAACATCCAATTTTAATAGTTTTAACTTCGCGAACAATGGATTTGAGTGTGCAATGTATTGGGATAATGTGATTATCCGAATAGCTTTCTTCTGTAGTATTTTTCGTTTGCTTAGGTTTGTGCTATATCACTTTGCCCATAGTAGAGTACAATATTGTAAATGTGATGAAATTAATGTAAATAGTTTTCATAATGGAGATAGGAAGAAAGTGTTTTAGTTTGTTTAGCATTCCTACATTACGTGCTATTTTATTTGATATACTGTCAATATGAGTCTTCCAGTTAAAGTGTTCATCTATACTTATTCCGAGAAATTTAGTGAATTGAACATGTTATATTTTGTTTCCATCTAATTTATTTCAGCTTTGTCAATACTGTATTTCTTCCCGTTTGTTGTGAATATAATATCAAATTAGTCTTGTTCGTGTTTAATGAAAGCTTATTGGTATGAAATCACATGGAGATTTTTTTATGCGCATGACAACGACTAATGTGATCTGCAAAAAGTATAGGATTTAAAACATCTGATACATATTCAATATAATGTATATATAGGATGAAAAATAATGGACCTAATATTGATCCTTGCGGAACTCCACATGAGATTTCCTTGTATTCTGATTCAGTCTTATTGTACGATACATACTGTTTTCTGTTTTTAAGATAGCTTTTAAACCAGTTGCAGGTAGTACCTCTTACACCATAGCATTGAAGTTCTTTTATTAATATATCATGATATATTGTGTCAAAAGCCTTAGAGAGGTCAAGGAATACACCCATGGTGTACTTTTTATTATTAATGTTACTAGATATTATATCAACCAAATCAATTAGTGCCATGTATGTAGAATTTTTTTTTCTGAATCCATATTGCTTTTCGGACAATATTTTGATTTGTAAAAAAAACCTGTAAAACCTCTTATTGTACATTTTGCGTTCTAGTATTTTTGAGAAGCATGGAAGGATAGAAATTGGTCTGTAATGTTTGAATAGTTCAGGGTTTTCATTTTTTATACAGTGTTATGACTTTTGCTATCTTAAGTTTGTTTGGAAAAATTCCAGCCTGTATTGATGTATTGAATATGTACACAAGTTGGTTTGCAATTTGTGGTATAATTTGTTGCACAACGTATGGATCTATATTACCATGTCCACTTGACTTGTTTGAATTTGATGATCTTACTATATTTATTATTTCATTACGGTTAGTGGGTCGACAGAAGAAACTTGCAGTGTTGTTTTTTATATATTGTGTGGGGTCGTTTCCTGTTTTAGTTAGCTTTGCATTCAGGCTATGACCAATGTTAGTAAAGTAATTGTTGAACTGATCTACAATTTATGTTTTGTTTGTACAGTGGGTACCATCGGAAGTAATACATTTTTCATTTATCATAGTCTTTTTGTCCTTTCATTTTAAAACTTAATTTATGGTACTCCATGTTTTCTTACCATCTTTCTTATGTAGGTCAAATTTATCTTTGAAATAGTTTTTCTTTGACTCTGATTACATGAGTCAGTTTGTTTTTATAATTTTTATAAATAGTCTCGTTTTCTGTGGTATCTACTCCTATTCTATTCAATGTCATTTAGCTAAATGTTCATTGATGTATGTTGTTGTATTCAACAACAAAATTCATGAAAGACGTGTGTAAGTGAAAAATCGGGAAAACTAAATTATACATTTGGAGTTGATTGAATAATACAAATACTATTCGATCATCTTATGGTTGCATTTGGCGCCGTATTACCACGTGATAGGGCACAAAATACAATTTGTGGGGCTACCATTCTGTTCTAGCTGTTTGTTGGCAGGACATTTACGCAGGCGTTTTAGATTAGATGAAGGTCTGTTTTCTGTTCCGTTACTTGTATTCAGGCAGCTCGCTTAATTGGTTGAAGGGAATTTGGGAAAATCACCAAATAGTTTTGCGAACAATATGTTCAGACTCATTAAACACAATTTGGTGGGCAGTATACCTTCAGCATATGTATTTTACTCTTAAGAACATTGTAGATTATCTAAACAACCTGCCTATACTGACTAGACATTTTATAAATTGGTGTTTTAATTAGTATATTTTGGAGTGATCTTTAAATTAATTTTGTTATGTGGAAAACACATTTGGCCTGTGTAGGTTGGAAACGGTGTGTGTGTGTGCGCGTTCGTGCGTGCGTGCGTGCGTTCGTGCAAGCGTGTGTATGGATTTAGGAGTTAATTACTGAAAACACAGACTGTCATTACAATTCATGTCACTGTTAATAAAAATGATTGTGAAACGAACTGATGTAGCGCGACAATCATTACATTGACTACACCATTTTATTAAATAAATTGCGATATTATGGCATTGACGATGCAGCTCTACTTTTGTTAAAAGATAGTTAAACCATCGGAAACAGTATGTTGAGATTGAAGAAATAAAGTATGAAATTCTTCCAATAACAGTTGGTATCCCACAAGGTTCAATCCTAGGGCCATTATTATTTATCATATATATAAATGATTTGTCATAAGCTAGTAGCATTTTTAAGTTTATAATGTATGCATATGACACCACGTTATTGAGTACTTTAACATATTTAAGTAATACTATACTATATAACACAATTGAATCATCTTTACTAAACAGTGAACCTTCCAAAGTTGTGGCTAAGTATAAGTAAACTATCAATAAATAAAAACTAAATATAAATATGTGATGTCCACAATAAAGGTATACAGCCACTTACACGTAAATTAGATAATACAGATAATGAAACAGTGGATACATTAAATTTCCTAGTTTCCTAGGGTTAACCCTGGATTCAAATTTAAATTGAAAAAAAAACATACATAAAAAATTATAATAGATGTGCAAAAATGATTGGCATATTAAATAGGCTAAATATGTATTACCATTAGAAATAATTGTTTATGAATCGCTTGTATTGTTACATATAAACTATTGCGTTATGGCATGGGGATACAAAGGTAACAGATTAATTAACATTCAGAAAATAGCTGTTCGCATAATAACGTCAAGCGGATGCAATTCTCACACAGAGTCACTTTTTCAGCAACTTAATTTGTTAATTACAAGAATGATTAAACTGGCAGATTTCTTCAAATTTTAATATACACTATCATGATACTCAAAAATATACATACTGCCAGAACTAAACATGAATTTGCAAAACGTTGTCTTAAGTATAGCTTGCCATACATTATAAAATACATTCCTGAAATAGTGAAAGAAAACATACATACTCATAGCCTGCGAGGCTTTGCAATTTACGATAAAACTGTTCTTCAGAAAAATACAAAGATACATGTACACTTCTAAATTCTTATTCATGTCACCAGAATCATTAACGCTAATTATTAATAAATGGACGCAAACTTCAGTAGTCAAGTACATACACAGTTTTGATTATATCAGTCGGTGTAAAGCACATTTACTGCCATATATAATTCACACTAATATATAATTTATATAGACACGTAACTGAAATTTGTCATAACTCCTATGATAGCGTCAATATGTGTTAATCGGAGCCTCTGCCCCCCCCTAGTTGTCCTAAAATTAAAAGGTGCTTTTCTGTTAATTAATTATTATACTGGTTGCAAAAAATGGAGTATATACACATCATTATATATGCATATCTATTTTATTGATGTAAATCTATATACCTGAAATGTTTTTGTGTGGCAATATTTGTCTATTTTATGACAAGTCAGTCAGTGATCACTATTATACATGTGTCCATGGTGTCATCTTAGTTATTAATTACTGATGCTCTGCAGGGATATGTGAGGGAGCTGAAGAAGGCAGAATTAAAGGGCTGGAATGCCGCAATGGTAGGTTTACACAGCACCAAAGATATGTTGCCATGGCAATGCCACTATGCCCTCAGTAAGTGTAGAATGTAATTTATCTGTAAGCTGTGCTATGGAGATGTATGCATTTTTATTTTGCATTTTTATGTCGCAGAAAATATCTCCATGATGGAATAACGTTTCTTCGAGATTTGCATTCATGTAACACATGTGGATTGATAGGTTTTCTAAATTATGTAAAAACCGAGATATATTTCCAACTAAATCGTTCTGTCTTTCTCTCCTTGCCTACACACACAACTTCAGTAAAAGGAATAGTACATTGTTCAACTTCCGTGTTTTTCATTTAAAACAACATGAAGCTCGTAATTACTTACCTGATCGATAGTTTGAATTGAACATATAATACAATATTTCAGTGCAAAGTTTACAAAAGATATTACCTCAGGTGACACTAAAGAAGGCGTGTGAGTACGCTATGAAAAATATCTTAATTGTTTTCCAGAAAAATCGTGCAATAGCCACGATAGTATGTTGTACAAAACACATTTATTCACAATGTT
This sequence comes from Escarpia spicata, assembly GCA_963995525.1. NCBI lineage: Eukaryota > Metazoa > Annelida > Polychaeta > Sabellida > Siboglinidae > Escarpia > Escarpia spicata. The sequence continues at coordinate 18,387,530 of OZ023214.1, read as the reverse complement.
ACCAGATTTCTATTTCTTTGTTGGCAACTCGTGAACATCTAGTCAGGCATTCTAGATGAGTTTTAATGTCTACATTTTCTAGAAAGTGTTTTTCTTGTGTGCTGTTGTAATTTGAATGTTTAAAATGTAGACCGTTTGAACAGTTCGGATAGAACGCAGTATAGATAATCGTTATTAATTAAATGATCTTTCATGGTAATATTTCAAGGAAACCAAACATTAATGCATTGTGTTTTAATGGTATTAATACGATTTTGGAAAAGCCATTGTTCTAAATAGGTAGTCATAAGAATCCAACAAGTTACAAATGTAAAGTCCCTGTATATAACAACATCGATTGTCTCGCATAGTAGATCGCCACTGTTATACATGTCTATGTGACGTTCACTCAGTCCTCTGCGGAGATGCCATAGTGCGAAGAGGCAGAAAAACAGACATCGTGGAAAGTGATGCCACAAATTGAGGAGTTCTGTGATGATGACGATGTGATATTGCACTGACAATATGTTATGTACGCAATTTTTTATTTAATTGATGTGTTTTGTTAATATAAAACGAATAGTTTCTATCACTATCATGTTTAATCCTTTTGGCAGGTAAGTTATCTCTAGATTGTATGGAACTAAGAATTCCTTTAATTATCCATGTTGTGTTCTGATGTGTACACTTATTAATTTGTGCTATTTTTGTATACTTAGGTGAATCTATGAATTTGTGTAATGTGTAATAATCGTTCTACTTGTAATATTATGTTGGTCAGTCACCGCTGTCATACTTGTGTCCATGCAGTCTACTCTGCAGAAATCTGCCAGTCTGATGAAGACGGACTCCGAAGTATCAGTAGAAAGCAGTGCTTCGAAGGTATGTGACATGTTCCCATGGCAACACCCGTAATGCAAAACGACATTTTCTGTACATCCGCTTTGCTGATATACATCTCACGTTACACTGATGCATTTGGTTATATTTCGATGTAGAGTACACTTTCATAATAAAATTAAGTTTGCATGCATGTGGCACGTGTGAGTTTAGGTTGATTAAAGCTACAAAGCAACATTTCATTAAAATAAATCTTTCACATATTCTGACAAAATGGGATTTTACGTTTGTACATGTCTATATGATATTGTTTTAGTAATTATTCTATTAATAGTTATAATAATACAAATTATAATGGTTTAAGGCAATCAATTAATGTCTGTGAAACAATTGATAATAATAATACAAAGATAAGAGACGTCATATTTAAACATTATACAAAGTGCTACTGATTAAACACTTTTTGTACTAGTTATTGATGTCACTAATTGAAATGTTCTGCATAATAGGATTCTGCCACTTCTAAGCATTCAGCTAACTATTGCCTTTCTGCTTTACATATCTTATAGCTGCATTCAGCAAGTTGAATCAAAGTGCGAGTTGGTAGTTTGAATATATAGTACACTTTAAAATGTTTCATTGAGAATGCTGTTAACAGGAGAGAACATTAAGAAAATGTGTTTCCAATGTTCTCAAACACTAGAATCGTATCACGTAACCGGAAAAACACAGAGCAACACGCCGACATCTCTACGAAAACGCACACGTTAATTTGCAAACTGGGGTACAAGTTGTAAGCATCATATGAATCCCGCAACTACCACCCTGAGACCAAATATAATCGATTTCGCAATGTAGATGCGCTTTGGGGGATGTGTATGCTACACACCACTATTATGCATGTTTTCGTGGTTTCCACTTAGTTAATCATTTACTGGTGTTCTGCAGCAATGTGAGAGGATGCTGAAGAATGCAGAATTAAAGTGCTGGAATGACGCAATGGTAGATTTCCATAGCAAAAAATTACAGGTTGCCATGACAATGTCAGTATGCCTCTGGTTGTGACATATTATTTATTTATATGTCGTCCCATGCCAATGTATGCATTTGGTAACATACCGAAGCAGAACATGTCATGATGGAATTGCTATGTTTAAGATTTGTTGTCAGGTACAAAGGTGACACTATGTTTTCAGCAACGGTGGATTTTCAAATTTGTAGACTGGGTTACATTTAAGACAAAAGTTATTACGTTTAAGGCATGTCACAATGAACTACCGGGTGATTTGGAAAAGAATAATTTTTATTTATCTATAAAGAAACTACAAATATATCTTCGCTCTTTGTATTATGTATACATATAGAAACCATTAGTTATGATCGTGAAAATGTTAATCAAGTTGGAAGAATAATTAAATAACCAAATTTCTTAATTCACAACTACATATAATTCGACTCACTTCGACGCTTCGGCCTTCTTCAGGAACTGATCTTCCTCTATTGTTTTTGCGATGCTTTTTCGAATGACCGTCGATGTATACAACGACTGTCTGCTTCAAATAGTCTCCGCCCGATCGTGGCCGATGCGATCTCTGGCTTGTTTGACGTCAGAGCAGTTGTTGGTCGCTATGCGTGAAAATGGTGCAGATTTGGAATTTGTTCCATTTATACCTGCATCTAGCGACCTACATTACAAGGATCCCAACTACGACAAGCAAATGTTCAATGTCATATACTAACTAGAGAAAGTGCGTATGTTTCAAATGTTCAGCCGATGTATAGTCTTCATTGTGCAGATCGATGGCAGCTGTGGCAGGCAAATGTTGGACCACAAGTTTGTAAGTGGACGGATGGCTAATAGTGATGGCAGCGTAACCAGTGTGTTCATGGTCATGCATTTGTCAAAGAATGGTGCCCTTGGACTACTTGAAGCGGTGAACAAAGCTCTGGATCTGGAGGTAAAGACTCGAAGCTGGTTGGTATCACCACTGACGGCGAGGCGGCACACATCGGCAGACAAGGTGGACTATGGCGTCTGCTTGCTAACTAAATGCAGAGATGTTTGGCAACATTCTGGTGTGCTGCGCACCCGTTTGACTTAGCCATTGAGTCGGTCGTCAGCATCGTACCTGAGTTGGGAATCTGGACGTCCAATCTATTGGGACTCGTACGATTCTTCCGGACGCCGAGACGGACGAAGATGTTGTCAACGCAGGCAGGGAATGTCAAACAGTTCCCCTGTGTCAGGTTTGCCCAGCACGAGCTACAGCTGATGGATGCTGTGCTGAACAACCTACCAGCGACAGAAAGGAGAAGGCTTGTTGAGCACGGTGTGCGCGTCGTCAGGCGCCTCTTCCCAGATGAGGCATCATACATTGTGGACGGGGCAGCCGAGCAGTGAGAAAACATGATGAATGTGCCATTCCTGCCTGATGGCTGTGATCTCGGTTGTAAGTTGACTGTCAGACTGCGCCAACGTCTGCCAGTCACAACAGGTTCCGTTCAGAAGGTGTTGGCATCTCTGGCTTGTATGAGCCCTCACTCTGTGCAGACCGAAAAGATCGTGAGCCACCACAACATCGTGGTAGATAATCACCGCACCAGTATGAGTGAGGACACGATAAATGCCCGACTCATGGTGGCAATGAATGGTGTTAGCACCGCCTATTATGATGTTGACCAGCTGTCGTTAAATTCTTGGACAAGACAATAAGTTGCGGGGCTCCAGACTGGGACGTCTTCGGACAGCGTGACAATGCATGTATTGGTTGTAATAAAACATGTTTCTAGGGTATATGTGTAACATTTATTTTCATACCAAGATGGTATCATCACTAGCTGCAGGCCCCACAACAATGTGGATAAAAAGATAATGACACATTATATCAAGCTTTCATACATGCCTAAGGGCTATGTACATAATCATTAATGTATGCGTAAACTGCCATTTTTACCCATTAGAAGTGCCTTTTTAGGACATTGCCCCCAGGGAAAATTCAATAAAAAAACGCCCTGGTTGTACATGTGTATTGTTTGTGGAATTGTGCGTGGATATGGATATGATAATAATAATAACATTAACAACATATTATGCATTAGGTACGCATTCATTTCTTAATACTTTTTTTTTAATGAGTACCGTATAGTATTAACTAAATAACTATAATGATTGTGTGGGTAACGTTGGATAAGTAATACACTTTTGTTTAGCTCTTTTCCAATACAATATCATATTTCCTTACATCGTATTGATTCCAAATGCGCCAGGGAACAAACAAGAAGGATTCTGAATATGGTATGAAAAGGTTCTTAATATTGAACACTGGAAGAATCGTGACACATATTCATTATCATATGTAGCTCAGTTTGTGTGCAGGGTTATGACACATTTATAATAAAAAGGTAACTTCTGTTGCGCCTAATTCATTGAAACCACGCTCAGAGGAAAAAGGGTTGGTTAATCCCAAACTCAATAAGCGGTTTATAATTTGTCAACACATGGATGGGTGCCCCAGGAAGCTAAGGTGGCAGTTTAGAGACAGTAATCTGGTATTTTGATTAGTTATAATGATATTTAAGAAATTTATAATTTGCATATTTTAGAGAAAGGTTTAATTAGATTTTTGGGTATGCAGAATGTGTTTTTAAATTAATTAACTTGAAAAGCGACCGTGAGCAGCTCAGGCTGTTAACATCACTGTATAGATAATCAATGTATGATTTATTTGCATTCCTGGATGAGTGGCATAGTGACCCGGGGACAGGGTGTTGCACTTGTACCCGGCTGCCGGGTCTGGGGGCGCCGAATCGACAGTCAACTTACATACGCAATGTCCGGAAGTTCGCAGAATTTTGTGTACTGCTGCATTTGGACCTAGAACTGTCTGTTCGTCGGGCAGTGCTGTGGGAACCATGAAAACGGCACGATGCACAATTGCCCGCGCCCCACATCAAAAGGGACTTTTTTTTTTTTTTTTTTTTTTTTGGTGGAAATCCCAATATAATTACCTGTTCGATCTTTCTCACAAGCGGCTGAGCGGTGATATATATTCAAATAATTATTTCGACTTCCCAAACATTACATGTAATTTGAGTCACGATTGGTCGAAACGAAAATAACCGAATCTAGAAAAGCAACGATATGGTTGGCACAGCTTAACTACAGCGTTTCGCAAGAAGATCTGCCAGGGGTATTGAGAAGTAACTAGCAGTGCCTCTGGCGCGCGAGGATGACGAGTACGAGGGGCGTGCGAACAGTTACGCGTGACGCCAATGCGTTGTGGAAGAAAGCAAGGAGTGATACGTCGACTGGAGAATACAAGTTCAGAGAAGGAACGACCGAAAAGAATGTCCGAAAAACTAGCATGATACGAAGATCTCTCGATCGGACAGGAACGGAATATAAAATGTAGCTTTCTGCTGGGCAGACACACTGTACATATCATTGAATTTGATCAACTAGGTTTGATTGATCCACCCACCCTCCCGTCAAAACTGACGAATCTAGAAACAATATAACACTCCGATTTGGATGGAACAGAGCTGCATTAAGAGATTTGGATGGAACAGAGCTGCATTCAGAGATTTGGATGGAACAGAGCTGCATTCAGAGATTTGGATGGAACAGAGCTGCATTAAGAGATTTGGATGGAACAGAGCTGCATTCAGAGATTTGGATGGAACAGAGCTGCATTAAGAGATTTGGATGGAACAGAGCTGCATTCAGAGATTTGGATGGAACAGAGCTGCATTCAGAGATTTGGATGGAACAGAGCTGCATTCAGAGATTTGGATGGCACAGAGCTGCATTCAGAGATTTGGATGGAACAGAGCTGCATTCAGAGATTTGGATGGAACAAAGCTGCATTCAGAGATTTGCAATTGATGAATGCTTACTAAAACACTCCACGACATTTGATTTCTTTCATCTTGTCATACGGTGAAGATGTATTCCCGAATCTATGCAACAGGTTTCCAAAATGTGATCACGGCTGCGGCTCAATGTGAACCTTCGTTCAGTAAGGGGAAGGTAATCATTACGTATCTGCAAGCATCTATGGAAGAAGATCGCCTTAGTAACTTGGCCCCTTCTCGGCACAGACTATAACATAAATGAACTTCACGCAAGCGATTGATCAGTTCAGTTTACAGTGGTCAAAGCAAGAAACTCGGTCTTGGTGTGTAGTTTCACTTTAGGTAGTACATGCATCGGCTTCTAATTGTGGGTTTGTAAATGCGTTAATTGTTTATTACTTGTGATTAATTATTGGTTTACTATGAACAGTTCATATCGAATGAAAAAACTTCTGTTGTTCACCTAAGTAGTTTTAATAAAAAATTGATGTGTATGTTTTACATGCAAGTAATTTTCATATTACACGGTTGCATGAACAGTTCAGTTTGTTCGGAGAGGAAACATGTAAAACGTGTTGGGTGTAGGGGAGGCGCCAAATTAAGTTTCGCACCCGGGCGCCGACAACCCTCACTATGCCACTGTACTAGATTGTTGCAAAATTATATGTTATAAACACCAAACAGTCTTCACTTCTATAACATTTACTTGTACTCTAATATTTTACAATCACGACCCTTAGAAAGATAAAATGTATATTTTATAAGGTTATTGTGAATAAACAATGTTTATTATTATTCACTTATAGTAGATGAACATTGTAATGATCTGTCAGTCAGATAGCATTGTTATGCCAATGTCCATAAAACACTGGGTTATCATGTACTGCTGCTCTGCAGAGATCCGCGAGTGCGAGACAGCTGGACAATACAGAAGGCACGGAAAGAGAACCCACAGCGGTAGGTTTCCATAGCAGCACTAGGCCTATAAGAAATCGAGGCAATAACGGACGCTATACAAATATTCGTGTTTTGAACAGCTAAGGCCCAAAACAATCACTGTATAGATAATCCTGATTAATTTATTGATCTTTCATTAACATACTTCAATATTGACGGATTATAATTTTTGTGTTACTAATATAGTTTCTGGTGAAAATAATTGTTCTAAACAGGTAGCCACTTGAATCACACAATTAATTAAACTCCATTCAACCAAACATTCTTAATTGGTCTCTCACACAAGATGAGGTTTGTAATGATCTTTCAGTGAGTTACTACTTTTATACATGTGTAACCTTAGTTATAATTTACTGTTCTGTAGTCATCTTCAAATGCGATGAAGCGAGGAAGAGCTAATTCGGTGGCGGGAAATGTTACAACGGTAGGTGTCTGTAGCGACAATTGTAGAATTCCAAAGCTATGCCAGTTAGTGTCAACTAATGGGGACATGGCATATATATGTACATGAGCAATGCTGTTAGGCCATGTGTAATGGTGACTCTAACATACAACATTGCAGCAAATGGCAATGTTTTGAACCAAGTTAATAAATTTAACTCTCTGGGATCATTAATAACATCTGATGATTGATGCATCGATGAGATGAAGTGAAGAATTGCTCAAGCCAAAGCAGCTTTTCACAACTTGAAATGCATTTCATTACACAAAAGTATATCATTTGAAGTGAGCCCATACTGCTATATGGGTTTGAATCATGGACAATTAACTAAAAGATCACAAACATCCATATATGCAACATAAACGTGGTTCCTGAGAAGAATGCTGAAGGTAACACGAAAAAAGCTAAGTAATGAAGACATCCTTAGAACGACCAAAACAAAAAGAAAGATCATTACCAAAATTGTAAAACAACAAGCAGGATTGATAGGCCATATAATGAGAAAGCAAAAAAAGTATATAATAATAACAATGGAGACCGGAGGTAAAATGCAGAGGACAGCAAATAAAACATTTGATAATTTGTCAATATAGTTCGAAAGAGAGTAACATACTGCAACAAAACAAAACCAACCGCACAGTTTGGAGGACCATGATCACCAATGTCTGCGACAGACACGGCACATAGAAGATAAGAATATGTATTTGTGGAAAGTATACATTCTACAAGTAATTAATCTCCCCTATACAAAACATAACTGAATGACCTTTCATAGAAGATGCGCTTTGTCGTGATATGCCAATGAGTCACCACTGTTACACGTGTGTCCATGATGTCCTTTTTTTCACCTACTAGCGTTCTGCATCAATGTTCGAGGAAGCTGGAGAAAGCATATGTCGAGAACAGAAAAACAAATCACTGCCTGATCATTATTTTATGACACAATGCATTGATTGTGTTCACGTGTTTTCATACACACGATTGCTTGCTTGCCATAACATGTTATCATTCAAGGGAAACAAAAGGCAATTGTTTGGGTCTAATTTATATTTAGTAGGCATCCTGCAGTATCGAGTGACCATGGATCTACGTTCAGGTGTCGAAGATCAGTTGATAGAGCAACATCAGTTGTACTTCGAGAGGACTCGGGTGTAACAATCCTTATGCCACCTGCTCCACTTTCAGAATGGCTGTATTTCCCGGGGCTGCGCTTTTCTTCAGCTAGCCATGGGAGTCGATCTCCAGCAAGCTCCTCCCAGTTGTCCGTGCAGCTCTCTTTCCTGTGGCCAGCGCTCCGTAAAAACGTTGCAGGGTCACCAGTCTCCCAGACTTGGTGCATGAGAATACCTCTGTGTTGGGTACTCGGTCCTTCCAGGAGATCTCAACGATATAGGCAGCGCACATGGAATGCGTTCAGTCGACTTTTCTGGGTGGAGTACATTGCCCAGGATCACTGGCGTACAGGAGTGTACTCCGCCCGCAGGCATTGTACATTGTCACCTTTGCGTGCTCCGTCAGCTTTTTGTTGTTCCAGACTTTCTGTGTAAGCCGGGCGAGTATGAATGCGGTTCTTCCAATCCTTCTGCCTATTTCTGAAGATATGAATATATTGAAGTGTGTGCGCGTGTATGCGTGTGCGCATGTGTGTGCGTGCGATTACGTGCGATTACGTGAGTACGTGCGTCATTCTACGTTAACCGACACTCGTGTCCCCGGTGTTTTCATGTCATTTTTATTGTTAGCCCACACATATGTTGTATAGAAATCCCATGAAGAGATGTTTATTAATTATACTGACGTAACAACAAGTTTGCATATTTGTTTCACGCTCGCAAGTACTCGCATATCCTCACCATTACGTGTCTCCCGGACAGATCTTCATTGTTGACCAACATACACACGGCCTTGACATACCTCGGTTGTATTAAAATGATTCCTTTTTGTCATGTGGAACTTGGATTTTTGACTAAATACTTTGTTTCAACCCGTTTTCTTTCATCTACACCCTAACGGATACCAAATATCGCGGCAAATCAGAATCATTGCAAAATCAGTATTGACTCAATTTCTAGACATGACTGTTCTTCAGAAGAAAACCAGATTTGATTCACAGTAAGTCTTTTAATGCATAAATTATTATTTTCTATGTCTTTTCCGACCTTAACACCATAAATATAATGTAGTTATTCCACAACTGGAAAACGTTAATGTATATTTGATGGACATTTGGATACATAATACAAAACATCCCAATGACACCGATTACGACAGCACTCTAAATTTTGGAGGCAATTTGGTATTATTTTCATCTGCACGTCTTCACCATATTAAAAACATCGTTAGGAGATCAGGGTGAGTTTGTAATTGCAATTTTGAACTTTTGAAGCTTGGCGTCTAAGAGAATCACAGTAACATAACTCAAAAACCATGGCAACTGTTTCATTTTATAAGATTAGGCCGTTGCCGTAAAAATCACAGCCATTGTGGGCTTTGATGGAGATTTTGTATCAGAATTCAACTGATTAAATTCATTGAACATTTGTTTATAGCTTGTATACATTGTCTTCCGTTTGACTACGGAAACCCTTTTCAAAATATACATTTTGTTTCTACATTTGTTTGTATTTTGACTCCTCAATATGTTGAGCATGGTTTTGGTTTCTGATCCATTGTCTGACAGATATCCCGATATTTGAAAATTAACTCTGTGTAGCCATCAGCAACGTACATCAGTCGCGTACTGTGAGGCATTCCACTCCATTCCGAAATGGCATGGAGCATCAGTACATATAGATCTACACTCGTGCACATACTTCGTCATATTCCGACGCGGAATATATTTCGTAAAATAGCTTTCTTTTACGATTTGCTTTCAGGTGGCACGTTTAGATTTAATAATTAATTAAAATTGAACAGATACAGGATTTCATTACGACTAAGCCTTCCTCGCCCTGTTTAAATGCAACATTTGGCTAACAATGGATCGTAACTTTGTATATTGTCATGTGATTTATTATTAATATTAACACGGAAAAGAATGCAGTTGTCATAGTACACATCAATAAGAAAATATTTTGTCTTAAGGCCCCTTCTGCTTCTTAACAAACCAGATATATCAAACTCGTCTGATCACCCTTTTGTTGATTATTATAAGTTTTGATGTATCTTTTTTTAGATATGATTACTTGCATCTTTCAATCACTCTATCATTAATTATAGCAATTACAATGTCTAAAAACACCTCCAAGTGATACAATTACATGAGCTGAATTGGATGCGGTCTCAAATTTGTTGAATACTGGTATAGTTAAACAAATCGACAATTACTACGTCATTCCGCATGTTTAAATAAAATGAACGTCGGTGGTTTGAACATGGAATGTTTCATTGAAAGTATTTGTTTTTAAAGAAATACCTCAGGTGATACTGAATTTTTTTTATTAGGAACACTATATTAATCGTAAAACAACTGTGATAACATGTTATGGCATAGCATACATATATTTTGGGGTTGTCTTAGTTGTCGGTTGGCAGCAGCCAGACATCTTTAAAAAACACCTTTTAATAGTTAAAACAAGTTCTCGACATACTACGCATTCTACGAGTAATTAAACTCCCAAAGCAAAACATAATTTATTGAACTATCATAGTAGATGCGGTTTTCCTTATATGTCAACCAATCACCATTGTAATACATGTGTCCATGACGCCCAGATAGTTATAACTGTTATTACGTACTGGCGTTCTGCAGCAATGGTCGAGGGAGCTGAAGAAAACAGAAGTATTGAAATGGGATGTCGCAACGGTAGGTTTCCCCGGCAACAAATGTAGGTTCCCATTGTAATACCAATATTCTTCCAGTAGTGGTACAATGTTCTCTATCTACGCCTTATGTTGTGCAGATTCATCAATTATGTTTTTGTTATAATCCGTAACAGAACATATCCGTTAAGGATTGTCCTTCTTTTACAATTTGCATTACTTTTACTCGCGTGGATTGCATAATTTAATACTACGGAAAAGCAGGATTTAACTACGACTATATAGTTGTTTTAGTTTAACGAAATTATAACTTCGTGTATTTCCAGGTGAAATAAATGTTTGTATAAATGGGAATCTATGGTAACTAAAGAATTCCTTGAGGCCACTAGTATATGTCGAGAACACAAAAACAAATCGCTGTCCGATGAGATCAATATCTCTGGATACAACACATTGTTTGTGTTCACGTTTCTCCGTAGACACGATTGCTTGCTTGCCATAACATGTTATCATTAAAGGGAAACAAAAGGCAATTGTTTGTCTATAGTAGTAGAGAGTAGGCAGCTTCAGGCGACCATGGATCTGCGTCTTGGTGTCGAAGATCAGTTTGTAGAGCAACATCTGTTGTGGCTGTAGAGGCCGATTCGGGAGTGAAAATCCTTATGGCATCTGCTGCACTTGAAGGTGCTCGCTGCTCTGCTTTCAGCCTAACTGTTTTTCCTGCGGCTGCGTTTTTTTACTTAGTCTGCGGAGACTCGCCTCGCCTCTCCTCTTTTGAGTCCCCCTATTTTGAGTTCCTGCTTCCATGTGGATCGATCTCCAGCAAGCTCCTCCCAGATGTAAACATCCGTGTGTAGTGCCTTCAAGTTTCGCTTGCATGCACCCTTGAAGCGCAGGTGAATACTTTCTGTGACTCTCTTTCCTGTGAGCAGCTCTCCGTAAATGATATCTTTTGGGAGTTTTCCATCGTTCATCCGATGCACTTGGCCGAGCAGCGGTGGCGACGTTGTATGAATAAGGTCACAAGGCTCTCTGACTTGGTGCGCGAAATGACCTTTTCCAGGAAATCCTGACGACTCGCCGCAGGCAGCGCACGTGGAATGTATCCAGTCGATTCTCCTCGGTGGAGTCCAGGACTCACTGTCGTACAGGAGCGTACTCAGCACACAGGCGTTGTACACAGTCACGTTTGTGTGCTTCGTGAGTATTTGTGTTGTTCCAGGCTCTCTGTGTAAGCCGGACTAGTTTTGAAGCGGCTCTTCCAATCCTGCTGATTTCTGCATCTAATGCGAGGTTGTCAGCAACGATGGACCCGACGTAGTTGAAGAGGTGGATGACCTCTAGCTCATAGTTGTTTATGGTGATGACTGGGGGAGTGGCCACATCCTGCTCCATGACGTTAACCTTTCTCAAGATGACTGTCTGCCCGAAATCCTCGCATGTCTCTGAAGAGGTAGTTCACGTGGTTTTTGTGGCTGCCCCTTAGTATGCTTGGCGACAGCGTCGTCATCCGCAAGCAGGAAGTCTCTGACGATAGCCAGGCGCATATTGATCTTGGTGTTTAGGCAAAACAAATTGAATAATTTCGTTTGGGATGTCAAGTGCGTGTCGAAGACCCGAAGGCGTGACTTAGCCTAACACCAAAGAGTGTCCCAAAGAGCGTTGGGGCAAGGCCGTATCCGTGTTTCACGCTTCTTCGAACGTTAACAGTCTCGGAGGTGGAACCATCGAACTGGATTGTACCTCTCATGTCATCGTGGAGTGACCTGATTACGCTGCAAAGCGTAAGGGGGCATCCTATGTTTAGTAGGATTTTGAATAGACCATCCGTTGGGATGATCAATGAAGGCGATGTACAGTGGCTTCTTCGGTTCCCTTTATTTCTCCTGTAGCTTTTAAGTGTCTGCAGAAACCAATAAATGAGAAGGAAAATCTGTCGAAAAATTAGAGCTGTGTTCATACAGAATCGCTTAAGATACTTAAATTTATGTCGCTTAGATGTTAACCGCTTACGCTCTGTGTGAATGCACTTAAATCTGATAGGTAAGTCGCTTAACAAAATTGGCTGGGACATGGTTTAGTTAAACGACTTACGGAGGTGAATCCCCTACAGTAAGGCGGCATAGCAAACCAATTGTGCATTTTGTGATAAATGCACCCAATTTGGTACACATGTAGACTCTTACATTATGAACAGATTCGGATATTGAACCATCACAGATTTGGCCTTTGGCGGCTGTAGCAGCCATTTTCCAAAATGGCCGCCATCGGTCACTGTTACTTTATATACCTACTCTGCTGGGAAGACAGCAGGTTGACAGTGGAGATTAATTCACAAGAGTGATTATGGAAGAGCTAATTATTTGATTTTTACCAAAACAAATAAGTCAACTTGGTCTAATTTGTCTATTTAGACACATGCTGCAGTTGGATTCCGAAAGGAAGTCAATGATGAAAGGTCAACAACTGGCTTGGCACATACTAGTACTATTACATGTAGGATTAGTAGTAATAGTAATAATAGTAGTTGTGGTGGTAATCGTATTAATAGTAATAAGACATGTAGTAATAGCATTAATCGTTGGTTGTAGTAGAAGTTAAATAGACACAATGGCGGACATTTTACAAACGGCGTTCAGACAATTGAATCGGAATTAATTGGTGTTCAAAACTGCCATCTCCAGAGGAAATAGATGACTTCTAGTGGGGACATTTGACATTATGAGTTTCTACAATATTGTGTAAAGTGATTAAACAGGATTATGACGCTCTTTAAATTGTTAATGGCGTAAAACGCAACACGTATTTGCAGAATGAGTCTCATTTTTATTTATACATTTTATGCTTTCTGAAATTGCAAGCCAGAGTGTTGTATAACTAAATGCCGACCTTATTTAGGCCTAATACCATTATCTTATATTAAAACGAATCTGTTTGAAAACTAAAGTCACAAACACTACAAATTATTCAAGAACACGGTTGAAATTGAAAGGACCATTTAACAAACACCAATACATGTTGAACATTTGTATGGCGAATAAAACAGTTCATATCAAATGTCACATATTGTTTTCATTGGTCAACAATACAATTTTGTGTGCACCCCATTCACACACATGACGCATGCATCTGCATGCACGCCGGCACACATGCACGCACACGCACGCACACGCACGCACACACATACACACAGAGCTGTGTATTCAAGTGCAGCCTTTTCGTACTAGCAACGCTTCAACCAATTTTCCTTGCACTTGCATGAGATTATGGGTAGTCTTGTCCAGTGTGGCTGTGCATCCCGTCCTCATTCTTGGCTCATCCCCAGCTGGTTGGTGGATGTAGCTCTGGTGCCTATAGCAGTGTCTGGGCGGGTCCTAGGCCAGCTGCTAGTTTATGGGCTGCTAGGAACCTGAAATACTTGCCAGTTCCGAAATGTTAACTATGGGTCATCATCTGGTTGAAACCTCTGAGTCACTAACACGGGCAGCACCACGGTGTCAACACCTCGGATCATTATCTCGTGGTGGTCATGCAAAGATGCATGAGTTGTATGCAGTACCATGCGACTGTTAGCTTCTTTGTGGCTGCATGGAGCGGGCGATGCCATATCTGGAAGTGGTGGCTTGCTGATGATTACACACTTCCATCAGTGATGATAAGCTGTTTGTCCTCCATGTCAACCCACTTGAGGAGAGCTGACAGGAATGTGAACAGCTCTGTATTGTTACTTCCTCCACTCTGGAGAAATTTGTCCGTTTCCCTGTATGGCTGCTGAAGCCAACACACATATCCGCACTCATTTTCCTTGCTTTTCTCTTGCACTGTCTATCAATTAATCTGCTTTGTAGCTGTTCCACACCAAGTCCTGGCGTGGTGCAGTTTGAAGCTTTGCGAACAGATATGGAATGAAGATCTTTCTGGCATACCCATCAGAGTTCTTGAATGCAGCTGGCTTCAGCATCTGGATAATGATATCTGCATGAAGGATTACACTGGTGTTGGTAGGAGCTTCAGACTGGACATCGAAGATGTATTTCAAGCATGTTAGAAGATCATTCTTTGTGCCTACACGGAGGCTTCGTCTATCAGAAAGTGACCATACCCGGGTGCTTTGCTAGGAGTTAAGCCATATCCATCAGGTGAAGAGGGTTCCACCTCGTATAGTTAGTGTGATCTGAGGCATGGAACCAGGGGCCAATTCTGTCAGGGCGTCCAAGGTACATCGGGAATTATGCCTGCCGCAGAAAATGTACGTAGACCAGTACCAACATATATAGTTCCAGCACGGTTAGCCAGTACTTAAAAAGGGGGATGTCCTCTCTCTGGCGGCACTTCAAACTCGAGCAGATCTTCTGCGTGATCAGCTTCTACCAGACAGTAGCTGTCATAGGCACTGTGTTGCAGAACGTACAGTGCTGACACAACGATTTGGTGAGCTCTCATTGTGTGGGCGATGTGAGTTGCTCGCACAGAGGTGTCGGCTGTACCTTGCGTCGTTACTTCGGCATGCACCAGTGTTTGGCCACTCCCCTACAGACAGTCCTCCCGGGAATCTATGGTTGCAATCTCGATGTGAACACCATCAAACATCACCACCCACTTAGCTCGCCGTTGCTCTCCGGCCACTTCCGTTGAATTTGATTGGCCAGGGTCAAAAGTGGCTGATCATATGTGACCACTGCTATCTGCCTAGGATTCAGCTGTGCCACGGCATTCATCAAGACATCTATTGAGTGCCGGATCATGGTCACTCTGTGAGCACTGTCCAGGAACAGCGGGAGTAGGGCGATGGGGATGATGATTCAGGCTTCTGGTGCTTGGCGGCTGGCATGAAATGCGGCCCAAGATGTGTTATCCTCGGCCCCAGTTTTCTTTTAAGGACCTGCTTCGCATCGTCTATCCACTAATAGTCTTCACCGGTCAGCTGAATGAAGTCACGCTAGCAGCTAGGACAGGTGGCTACTTGATGTTGTTAGTGACTGGATGAACATCAAGTGGCCGATGGTCTTGGAGCTTGTATCCGCAAATCCTCCAAATATGACAATGCTTCCATCTTCTCCTTCAGCAGCAACTATTTTATGACTACTACTATTGCCACCACTACCAGTTGTAGTAATAATAGTGGTAGTAGTAGTCGTTGTAGTAATAATCGTAGTACGTACCAAGCGGAGTCATTTTTCATTCATTGTTGACTTCCATTCGGAACCCAACAGTGTCATGTGCCTAATTAAACAAATTAGTGTAAGTTGACTTATTTGTTTTGGTAAAAATCAAATAATATTAGCTCTTCCATAACCACTCTTGGACTTTTATAACTGAATTAACTTCCAATGTCAACCTGCTGTTCTATCAGTAGAGTAGGTATGTGGTATGTAAAATAACAGTGACCGTTGGCGGCCATTTTGGAAAATGGCTGCTACAGCCGCTATTGGCCAAATTTTCGATGGCTCAATATTCAAATCTGTTCATAATATAAGAGTCTACATGTGTGCCAAATTTGGTGCTTTTATCACAGAATGCACAATTCTTCTGGATGAGTTGGTTAAGCCGCCTCACTAATATCCCTTGGTGGGAACGCGTCATGAGTTTCCTTCAATCAATAGCAGCAGGAGTTGTGGCAGGGGACAGTCTCGCAAAGTACCACGGTTTTGATATAGTTGCGTCCAAAACAAATGTCAGGCGTGAAGGCGAATAATTGGACTCGCAATTAATTAAGTACGCTTATAACATATGTCCGACCACATCGCAACTCGATGCATTAAACTTTCAAAACTTGACGTGCACTAGCCTGTCTAAAGTTAAACCGCTTGTCATCTTCTCGGTGGACAATCACGTGATCAACCGGTTCGGTAAACCGTTTAACTTAACGACTTGGTTAAGCGGTATAACTATGTTTGAATACAGCCAATGCCGTTGTTGTACACGAGAAGTTAAGTCGTTAAACTAAACCGCTTACGCTCTGTGTGAACGCAGCATTAGGGGCCGGTTTCATGAAGCGGCTAAGAACGGTCTTAACGCTAAGGTGGTTGTCTTATTAAATGACGTAATTTTTTAAATATAAGCGAGCATAGGAGTTTACGCAAACACGTGACGCCAAGCAATTGCGTAACTTTAAGTACGCTTCATAAAACCGGCCACAGGCGGTCATAATCGCCGTCACAGCTCGTTGCATATTGGTCGAGCATTTCGCCATGAGCAAGATGTCAAGCTCCAGGATATCGGACATGTTATTAAAATATTTCTCTTTCAGGCTGCATTCTTAGTTAACCATTGAAGTAAACATGTTCATTTTAGTTGAAAATGGCTACTCAGAAGTAACTGTGATGAAAATCTTAAGAGACTTATCTTTAAACCGGTTTATGATGCACAAGTTGCCCTTTGTTTCCCTTTAATACAGCTATAATCCATCACCTGTTTAAAACAAACACGAAGTAATGTGTTTGTACACTACCAACGTCTAGCAACGTATCATACATACTAACTGATTTGTCATCTGGACCCAGTTCCACGACTTCTGTTAAAAGCTATAAGATCAAACTGTTTGTATTACAAGTATCATAAACGTTTCAATGCCAGGTGGAGTGGCTCCACATAATTTTAAACAAGCTCATATTAATCCTCTTTTCAAATAGTTAACTACACTGGACTGTCGCTATAAAGAACACGTTTTTACTTGGTTGAACTATCCCAGATGGGGAATCTGGAGTAGTTCCGTTTAAACAGACATTCCTTACATCAGGATTCTTTATAGACGGTGATGGGCAGATAGGTTGCTACAAACCTCTATAAACCCATTTAACAACAGCACCTTTCCCCTGAAGTACAGTATGCATACAAACGGTTTCACTACACCAACAACTCTCAATGCACAATGATGCATTCGTAATATACAACATAGGCAATAGTAAAATCACTGCACAAAACGTATATTGTTTTCGAAACGATTGGTCATTTACACATTTTTGTATTCTTCATGGAAATTTGGCAGTTATAGCTGATCTATTAGGGTATTCACATCATGTTTTTGTGCTTTGGTGCATTCGTTAATTATCATGCAGAATATAAAGGAGCATTGATATTAGCTAAGTTTGATAGTGTTGATTTCTTTAAATAGTAAACATACTCCATCACCTGAATGATTTGGCAACACATCAGCTGGTAAGACAAACGAGTATCTATGTACTCATAGTTGTGTACACACGCCTTTTGAAGGCAATATGTCAATCTCCACTAACGTGATATCTTATAGAAAAAGCACAATACATTGCATCTTGACAAAATGATGCATACAAGATCATTAGTTACAAGTTTATCACCTAGTTGCAGCTGTTGGTTGGCTGCACTCGGATACATTTCATGAATGACACATACTCGTTGATGAAACTAATTGTTCTAAACAAGTAGTCATGTCCCCCCATAACTATTTAAATTTCCCCTTAGCCAAACATCCTTGGTTGATTGAAATGTGACAGCAACTGAGTTTTGTCATGATCTATTAGTCAATCGTCGCCGTTGTAAACGTGGACAGTTATTTTTTACTACCAGAGAAGTTAAAAAAATTTCTGCATATTAAATCAAACTAAATATAGTACATTTATGTATATAAATAACATTACATGTAACACAATTAAACAGCTGAGTCAACGTAATAGCTTCAGGTTGACTTGATTTAAATAAAGCTAGAGGTAATGTAAGGGAAACTGACAATTAAGATCATATTCATTACAGATGTACTTCAATTAGTTCAATTAATGCCAATGATAAATTGTCTGGTTTTATGCTTAAACATATTCAATGGTGTCGCATTTTAAATATCTACAGGTCGTGTGTGCCCCTATTATTTTGAACGAATTCTCTCCAATTATATTTTAGATCTTGGTGGGTGTATATAAGTTTGCCTCATGTCTTGAACTTTTCGTCTTGATCTCACTATTAAGCACTCGCTTTGTTTAAATACACACAATCTAGCTAAAGGAAGTTGTAAGGGAAGCGAAGTAACAAGATTATAAAAAAATTAACAAGATTGCCACCCAGAGAAATAACTGTAGATGGCACGTGGACAAGGAAGCCATCTGGCTTATCGAGAGTCCAGCCCTTTTTATCTACGTGTATCCCGCCCTTTTCAGGTATGTGTCGATTTTATTTTTAAACATATTCACACTACTAGCACCCACACAATCAGCAGATAATATGTCCCATTCATTTACAGTCCTTTGTAAAAATTAGAACTTTCTTACATCTAATCTACACTTCTTCTTTACTAATGTAACTTCATGTCCGCTAGTCCTTCTACCTTTCTGAACTGAAGAAAAAAAAAATTATATCAATATTTTCTTAACCACGCAATATTTTAAACACTTCTATCTTATCTCCTACCAATCTAGGTTAAACCATATTCTTTTAGGCATATTTCGTAATTAAGAACCCTCAGTTTTGGTATCATTTTAATCGCTCTCCTCTGTACTCTTTCTAGCATATATATGTCCTTCTTGCGATATGGCATCAACGCTTGTATACAATATTCTAAATGAGGCCTAACTATTGTTTTGCACAGCGGTGTTATTACTTCTTTTTCATTAAAACATAACGTATTTGTTAAGCATGACCTCGCTTTTAGAAGCCCGTGTTGAGATGGGTTTATCAAGTTATGATTAACAAGAACATCCACCATGTGATCTTTAATTGGTCTTTCAAATAATTTGCAAATAACCGATGTTAAACTCACTGATCTGTAGTTATCTGACTTGTTTCTCGAACCCCTTTTTTAAATATTCTAAAGGAACTACTCCCTCTTCTAATGACAAGTTGAAAACTGTTGCAAGCGGTATGTTATTTTGTTCCACAATTTCCAATAGTAGTTTGGGCGGAATCCCATTCACTCCAGGTGATTTGTTATCCTTTATGACCTTTATTTTTTTAGCTACCATTTCCGGGGTTACAATCAACTGTCCTAAATAGTCTGATTCTGCCCCTTGAACGTAGCTTCTGGTACTGGCAGTGAACTAATATCTTCCCTGGTAAACACTGAACTAAAATACTCTTTCAGGTCTTCTGACATTAAGAATCCCTCAGATATTATATTTCCAGCACTATCTTCTAGAAGACCAACCATATCCTGAACTTTCTGTTTGCTCCGAACATATGCATGAACACTCTTTCTGTCATGTTTTATATTACAGGCTAATTTGTGTTCATAGCTTCTCTTTGAATTTCTAATTTCAGTTGTAGCTTGGCTAAGTGCTTCTTTATAGATGTTATAGTCTTCATCATTTCCAGTACGTCAATATGACTTCTACATAATTTGTCTAATGGCTTCTTTCGATAAGTGTTTCTTTCTGGACCATTCCGTCAAGGAAACACACTTATCGACAATGCATTCAATTTCATTCTAAGATAGTATTCTGTTGCTGTCTTATTTTCAGTAGGTTATTCCTGTCTATCTTTTCTAAATATTTCCTTTTGCCCTTATGTCTTCCTTTGTGGAAATTTGACCTCTACTGCCTTTTACAATTCCTTTCTGATTTTACTTTTGTCAACTAATTCATTCTGTGATGACATGACAAAATATGTCTAGCACATTTTCTCCCCTAGTTGTTCCTAGCACATGTTGAGAAAGGAAACTATCTATTATTGAAATTAAACATTTGTGGTCCTTACTCCCCTTATTCTGTAGAGATTCCCATTGTATATGCCCATGGTTAAAATATCCCATAATAATACAGTCCCGTTTGCTCATTTCCCTTATAGCCTTTTTGCACGTTTTCATTCTCTTCTACACTTACGTTTGGACATCAATAAAGTAACCCAACCGTTACCGTTGAGTTTCCTGTAACTATGTTACACTAAACGGGTTCTTCGCAATCTGCTTCCCTTTCTAATGTTATTTCATAAGCCTGAATATATTATTTAATATATAAAATAACTCCACCTCCCCTTCTTCGTATTCTATCTTTCCTGAACATTACATAGCCTGTCAGTCCTAATTCGGCACCTGGTATAGCTGTGGTGGCCCATGATTCGGTTATACCTTTTATGCGAAGGTCAATATCGTGTACCATAATGTTAGTTCTTTTTTTTTCTGCTGTGCTCCTTGCATTGAAACAAACGCATTTATATCCAGCTTCAGAACAGTTTTCCAGGCTGTTCTTTGCTGATTTATTTGTGCTGTCTTTATATATGCCTCCAATTTCAGGCTTGTCTGTGAATCCCCCTGCACATCTAGTTTAAATAAATGCAACCTGTCCCATCGTCAACATATCGCAGCAGGTTCTCTGAAAAAACTGCTGCCCCCTTTCCACTTAGATCTCTCATGTACATATCTTCCCTCCCAACAAAATAACCCTATACGTCTATGAAACCCACCCCCTCTTCACTCAACTAGTGCGTTGATCGCCATCCTCTTGCAGTTTCTGTTCTGTAGGTTGGCCCCCTTCCTCCCACAACTGGCACATTTTCTGAGAGAATAACCTTGCCTTCTTTAACTTCCTCATTAACTGTCTGTACGTATGTACTATCCCGATTGTTCCCTGCCTGTCTATATTATTTGACCGTACGTGGACTAGTATAGACCCTGCCTTGCCATGCCCCAATACCTTCTCTACCCTTTCACCCTAACATGTTCTATCCTAGGCCCCGGTAAACAAACAACGACATTCTCCCCCTCACTTAATGTCTGATCTGTCTTTCTCAGAATAGTCTCCCATGAACACCCTCTCTTTTCTCATTGCCCCCTCAATCACTATCTCAGCGTAGCTCCTTCTCCGGTTTAAATCTGTGTGGTTGTCTTTCCCCCTGTCCTCGTCTCTCCTGTCACATTCTCTTACGTTCCATTTGTTCCTGTCGCTATTTCTCTTGTCACCTTTCCTCCTGACATCGTCCTTTTTCTCGACTTCTCTTCTGTCACATTTACTCTCACTTCATTTCGTCCCATCAACGTTCCTCCCATCGCATTTTCTTCCCTCCTCTCCCGTCTCATTTCCCTCCTATCTCCTTGTCTATGGTCACTTTCTCCCCTGTCACCTTCACGCCTGTCACATTTCCTGCCATCGCTTCTCCAATTTCTTCCCCTCCAATCACCTTTCCTCTTCTCAGTTTTCTTTCCTCGGTCTTCCTGTCACTAATATGTTCCTTCAGTCTCACAATATTCACAACTCTCTCCTTGTTGTTTCTCTCCATTACACCTGTCATCTTGCTAATTCTCATCTCCATCCCTTTCACAATATATATATATATATATATCAACCTAACTACCTCCTTCTGTAGATATTCCACCTTCCAACACCCCACGCACTGGAAGGTGAATCCCTCTTCCTTGGTAACTGCCCATGACTTCCCACAACTGGAAAAGGCAAAATCCACCCAGCTGTGGCAGTCATCGCACAACAAGTGTCGCTTTGCCTTGCCGTGCCGCTTACACGGCGCCATATCAAAATTTATTTAATAATAATGATAATAATCTAATTAGTTATTCAAAATAGTTTAGTGAACCATGTTTACACTATTCACTACGTAGTATTTAAGAAGACTGTTTACTCTGCACAAACGTTACACTTAAAACTATGATAGTCTTTATAAAGACTGTTTCCTGTGTACCACATACACTTTATGTTACAGCAGATTTTAATTACACAGCTGACTATCTACCATTCCACAAACGCTAACGTTACCGGTAATGTCACGAGTGACCTAATTTAAATACAATCAGTTACTGTACGCTACACTGCCTTATTTATGTGATTGCTAATCAAAGTATCTAGCAGGTCTTACTCAGATATTATCTTATGTAAGTAGTTTTATGTGTGTTACTTTATTTTCTATATATTCTACCACATAATTAGGCTTCTTAAATCTTGTTTATTAAACTAATCGAACCCTACGTTACTATATTATCACTCACTAGACTAAAGTACTTCATCTGACTAACTTTAAGCACAACTGTTAATCAATATATGCCTACAGCTACTTTATGAATAATATTAAGGCACGAATAATACTTATCGATCAATAATCCCACCGCTTTTCAACTTTTGAGCATTACAAATTCTCAACGATCTACACAGGAAAACAAACCGGAAGCAAACCTAGTAGTATGTGATAAAATGTATATTTTAATGCAATGAGACCAAGTCATACATTAGACCCTGTGCAAATTGTGACACGTACCTAGTCACTTACATGAACAGTAAAACAATGTCCGTCTTCCAAAAATTATAGACGCATTTGAATGCTGAGCGTCTCATTAAACACAATATACACAACGACATAATTAAACCAATGAACCGAATTGCTTAACTTCCCTGAAAATCACGCCAATTAAACCAATCTAAACAAAAATATAAAACAATGTGAATCTGCAATTTGAAATGTTCATTAACATTACTGTCATGACACATGTGCAACTTGACGCTACACCAACACAATAGCGCAGATTGGTCAAAGAGTAACTTTAAGTACGTGGCGTATTTTCGGGAAAATCGCTCTTGTACGAAACACCGCTGTAAACCATCTAGGCGTGTTTGGTGTTTGACTCTAGGTTATTCCGATAAAAGCGATTTTTATTACGGCGTGGTTTACTGCTACCGATGACATTTGAGTTCCTTGGTCTTTTTAAGTTGCATATTGCACAGATCCTTTTTTATTTGACTTTGGTTTATAGGATTTGTTTATTAATTAAAGTGGAAAATGTCTTTGACCGAGCCAAACATCCTTGATTGATTGATCGACGTAGATACGCTCTGTCATGATGTGTGAATGTGTCACCACTGTTATACGTGTGTCTACGCAGTCCAGTGATGTATTACCTGTCGCTGCTCTGTAGTATTCTGCGAGTGCGACGAAGCCGAAGCAAACAGTCATTAGAAGGAATGCCTCAACGGTAGGTTTCCACTGCAATGTACATGCTTCATGAACACGTAAAATGTTATATATCGTTAATAGTAATATTATTATTAATAGGAATCTATGGAATCAAGGGTCCTTTTGGTATCATAGTTAAATCAAAATGTCTGTGTGATCTCACTTCTAATAATTGATAATGCTGCTTATTTTAACGTTTCGCTTTCAATTACGCTGGAAGGGTGCTTCCATGGTATTAACCATGGTATTGCATAATAGCTTGCCGGATACATACGAGTAATATGACGTTCTACCACGAATATTGATGAAGAAATCGAGGGTTGACGTATCTGAATAACAAGTCCTCAATAAAACGAATACCACGGAATCGCGCTGTATAACAGTTACGATTTTCCTGAAACATCACCTTTTGTTTCAGTTATGTAAGCCTACACACTGTAATGGGGTAGTTTCGATTAGCTTGAGTACTATTTAGTGTAGATGGATGCCATTTGAACATTACTCCATCATCCCATGACTACATTCAGTATTTGAAACAAAGTGCGAGTGGGTCCTTTGCAAAAGGAATGCAATGTTTAATTGGGGATTAGGTTAAACAATAATGACACAGAAAAAGAATCCTGAAAATCTTGTGAAAACGTGATCTGAATTTGTTATTTTTAACACTAGAAGAATCGTAATATATAGCACAATATTCTTTTATTGATAATGTCACATTTTCTAGCTGTTGTTTGGCAGCACGCGGACACATGTATAGAAAGCACATGTATGTTCGTTGTTGAAACTAGTTGATCTCATTATAGACTCCCAACTACTAAACTACTTGTAATTTATTGATCTTTCTGGTGAATGCGCTTCGTCGTGAGTAGTATGGTATGTCTTTCTCGTGACATGGAGTTATCAAAATCGGGACAATTGCCATGTTAAAAGGTAGGGAGCAACTCCACCAAGATCATGATCAGAGTCAAATTGATCCGTGGATAGGACTGGAGGAATCACGTGTTAAATCATAGGGAACAATTCCACCAGAATCGACTAGGGATCGGACCAAGCCCATGTTAAAAGATAGGGAGGAAATCGAATCGCTCATTGCTCCGAGGGATCGAAAATTCCCGCTCATGGTGAAATTTCATGTAAAAGTATAGGGTTAGGATTAGGGTTAGGGTTAGATCACGAAGAAAAAAGCGAGTATCTACTATGCAAGTCTGAACTTGTCCACGACGAACAATATATTACATTATAACCACACCTCGTTGCGTTTTGTTGACGTGACGTAATTTATATTAATATTACCGCGTGCCTCGACATGTCTGAACCGTCCGCGATGTACAATATGTTACATTGGAACTACACTTCGTCGCGTTTTGTTAATGTGACGTAAGTGATATTAATATTACCGCGTGCCTCGACTTGTCTGAACTGTCCGCGATGTACAATATGTTACATTGGAAGTACACTTCGTCGCATTTTGTTAATGTGACGTCAGTGCTATTAATAGCACCTTGTGCTTCGAAACCAGTTTCTGCTTGAACACATACAATCTGCATAGAAACAAGACTGCGACCAGGTATGTAGTCCATCATTTTAGATTAGTAAATAATTCTGGAACATTTAGTGAGATAGCCAAAGACCCGAGGTCTTATTCACAATGTATATTTTACCACATGTAGCGTAATTTTCACATATGGTTGAATATAATTCAGAATTAGGGTATCCAATATATATTTTTATTATAACGACATTAGTTATAACCAAAAAAGTAGGTAGACCTTAATATCTACGCTCATAAACACTAATTGTATCACACTATTTAGCTTCATAATAAGTACCATGCAACCTAGGCACTTACGTCACATTAACAAAACGCGACGAACTGTAGTTATAATGTAACATATTGTCGAGGACAAGTTCAGACATGTCGAGGCGTTACGTTACATGAATGAACGTTTATTCAGAACATTGATAACAATATATATACAAGACAACCAAACAAGTTTAACTATAATACAAGTGAGAATATACAATGTTTGAAGGGGGTAAATACGAAGTCATTGACTTGCCCCTGACATATATTTATATATAATTATGTACCTGTATGTATACACACATATACATACATATACACACTATATACATACATATATTCACATACATACGTACATGTATTTTGAGACATCAATATTATATTATTCGAATTTGCTATTCATCTAACTATCTAGCTACAATAATTTAAAACATGTAATGGAATACGTGCATATTCAAAATTTAAAGTATATGATAAGTACACATCTTTGCACATATTGTAGTTTCCTCAATGGCATGGTTATATTTGTGTATGATTTTATTTAGATTTCCACAACCAGATATTTCTCAAATAAAAGGTTCTTGCATTTACGCTTAAATTCAGTAATAGTATTAGTAGTTTTTAAATGATCACATAGAGAATTCCATAATTGCACTCCCTCTACATTGATCGCATGGTAGAACAGACTCTCTGTCGTTCTAGGTCATGATTAGGTCGCATTGAATATGCTATTTCCCGTCTAGTAAACAAACACTAAATATTTGATGGCAAACAGCTGTAATAAGCTTTGTACATAAATAATGATGTTTTCAGTTATATGATATCTGGACATTTTAGAACATGTAATTGTTGGAAAAGTGAGTTTGTATGATCCAACCATCTTGCATCAAATATAATGCGGATTACTCTTTTTTTGTAATAAGAAAATACAGTTAGTATTTGTTGGGTACGTGTTTCCCCATATCTCTGCACAGTAATTTAAATACGACAAAAAGAGAGAACTGTATAGAATACGTTTACTATTTCTATCAAGTAGAAGACTGCATCCATACATTATAGCTGTATTTTTTTTAAAGCTTTGATTGTACGTATTTTATATGAGCTTTCCAATTTAGTAGATCATCAATAAACACACCCAAAAACTTGGTGACCCTTACTCATTCGATATTAACATTTCGTATTTTTATATTAATTTCTTTGTTTAGGATACGATTTCCAAATAACATATAATTGGTTTTAGATATGTTCAGAGTTTATTTATTTACTGCAAACCATGTATACATTTGGTCCAGAACGTTACATACAGTTTCGTTTAGTTTATTGATGTTACTATTTGCATAAAATATATTAGTATCGTCTGCAAAGAGAATGTATTTTACAAGATTAGATTTGTTACATATATCATTAACGTATAGAATGAATAGTTTGGGGCCCAGGATCGAACCCTGTGGGACACCTCATGAAATATTGCGCACAGTAGAATTACATTTGTCAATGGACACAAATTGTTTTCTGTTTTCTAGATAACTATTTAACCAGTTAAATGCCCCACCACGGATACCAAGAAATTCGATTTTTGTACATAACAGTTTGTGATTAACAGTGTCAAATGCCTTTTTTAAATCGATAAAAACACCAATAGCATATTTGTTTGCATCCAATGATTGGGTTATTGCATCAACAAGATCTATTAGTGCGTGACATGTTGACATATTTTGTTGAAATCCATATTGGCTTGGGTTTGTTAGTTTGTGTTTGATAATAAAGCTATCTAAACGAGAACTGAACAAATTTTCTAATATTTTTGAGAATTGTGGTAATAGTGAAATAGGCCTATAATTAGTGCATATATACTTATCCCCAGATTTAAAGAGTGGGATAACCTTTACTATTTTCATTTTCTAAGGGAATACTCCAGAAGTGAAAGATAGATTACAAATATAAGTGATAGGTTTTGCAATGGAGTTAATAACTTCTTTGACCAAATGCATACTTATGTCTTCGCAATCTGTGGATGTTTTACTTTCCCAATTGTTCACAGCTCGGATAACTTCATCTTCATTAACTGGAGTTAGAAATCAATTTTTACTATTTCTGTTTTCTAGGTAGTCGTAAATAGAAACATTTGTTGGTGCCGTTATATCTTTTGACAGCTCCGGACCGATATTAGTAAAATAATTGTTAAACATGTTCGCTACATCTTCCTTATTACTAATGGTTATGCCATCATTAACAAACTGATCTGGGTAGTGATTTCCTAAGCGAGGTGTTCCCATTACAGTTTTAAGTACTTTCCAGGTGCCAGCAATGTCATTTTTCTTCTGTGCGAGTAACCTGCTATAATACTGTTTCTTAGTGGATCTAAGAATACCTGTTAATTTATTTTTATATGATTTATATCTAGTTTCCGAGATAATTGATCTCGATGGCCGAAATGCTTTATACAAATGTTTTTTCTTGATACATGCGTTTCTGAGTCCTTTAGTAAACCACGGTTTTTTTTAAACTATTAATTGTTAATACTTTAGGTCGTACAGTTGACAGAGGACAATGTTTGTTGTAGATTTGTGTAAAATCATGAAGAAAGTTGTCATATGCTATATTTGCATTTTCACAACCGATAACAGTATGCCAAGAATTTTGCATTAAGTCACACTTCAATGCATTGATGTTTTCGTCGCTAAGATGACGCGTTTTACAGTACAATGGCACAGAGCAAATACAGGAAGATGATCACTGATATCATTTACCAATAGACCACTGTCAATCTTGCACTCAAGTTCAGAAGTAAAACTGTTGTCTATAAGGGTTGCAGAGGTAGTAGTAATTCTGCTAGGTCTATTAATTAAAGGGTATAGACCAAGACTGTACATAAGATCTACAAATAGCTTGGTTCCACTATGACTATCACATTTAAACAAATCTACAGGGTCTGTATTTTGAAATCACCACATGCATATATGGTTTTGGTGCAATGTATACGACTAAACAATTGTTCAATATTGTCATTAAATGAAACCATGTTAGACCCAGGGCACCTATATACACAACTGACCAGTACAGTTTTGTGTCGGTTAATTTCACATTCAACAGTAACATATTCTAGCACGTTATCAACTATTAATGACTTTGTTTCGCATAATCGCCCATTTAGCTTCTTGTTAACATAAATCACCACACCTCCACCTTTTCTGTTGTCTCTAACAACATGAAAAGCATCATAATCTTTAAACATATATAAAGGAGATGAGTCCTTGCTCAGCCACGTTTCGTTTATTGCTATAATATCAAACTTTACATTAAGTGATTTGAGAAGATCTTGTATATCACTGAAGCTAGTACTCAGTCTTCTAGCATTAAAATGTACCAAAGACAGACCATCATCATAATTTCTGTTTACCTCATTATTGAATTGTTGTTCTGTACAAGATGTTGATATGTTGTTGTAATAATTATTTTCAGGATCGACATCCTTCTCAAAATGACACCTGCTGTGTTCAGTATATTTGTAGGTTTCAAATATGTTATCCATATCATCACAATTTGAGAGTGAGTAATTTTCTTTCACGGTGTTAGCCATGTAAATGGTAGATAGTAGGTATTAAATGAAATAGAAACAGCAAAGCAATATGTTTGCCATAATAAAGTAATATACAGTTTTGACCATTGTTATCAATAAGAACAAACACACAGTGTACAACTGTAATACAGTGGATGGACAACATCAATAAAAACAGCTGAGTCGTAGAGCTAATTTCGGTGGAATCAGACACCAAAGACAGAGTCGCGCAGTGACAAAACTAGTATAGAAGATGCACAACAACAACAACAACAAAAACAACATAGTCGTAGACGTAGAGTTCATTTCGCCGGTGGAGTCAGACATCAAAGTCGCGGAAATCGTCCATGCACTTAACGAGTCGATCAACATTTAACATACACTAGTAAATATATAATATATGTATTTATTTTATTCACGTTTATCTAACTGACATTTTATGTAGTTCTTATATGCTACTTTTAAATCAGTTTCTATTCTTTTCTATTTAATATTTCTGGCACTATGTTTTAGGTCATTTAATGATAAATGTTTTATAATAAATAATATATATATAATAAAAAAATATTGTACGTCGTGGACAAGTTCAAACTTGCATAGTAGATACTCGTTTTTTTCATCGTGATTTAACCCTAAACCTAGCTAATTCTAACCCTAAACGTAACCCTTTCCCTAACCCAAAACCTAACCCTAACCCTATGCTTTAACATGGGATTCCACTAGAAGCGGACATTTTCGATAATATCGTGTTTTATACGATTTCCTCCCTGTCTTTTAACATAGGCTTGCTCCGATCCTTATCCGATTCTGGTGGAATTGTTCCAGTCCGATCCACGGATCAATATATCTGATCATGATCATGATCCTGGTGGAGTTGCTCCCTATCTTTTAACATGCTTGCTCCGATCATGATCATTCCATGTCACGAGAACGACATACTATATTATTGTCGTGATATATCACTCAGTTGACACTGTTATCTACACATATTAGTTATCACTTACTGGTGTTCTGCAGCAATGCACGACGGAGCTGAAGAAAAGAGAAGCCGCAACGGTAGGTTTCCATAGCAATAATGGTCGGTTACCATGGCTATGTCAGTATGCTTCCAGGAATGGTAATATATCCTGTATTTATGCTTTACTTTATTTAGATTTGTAAAGTATCAATTGTGTAATTTCCGGAGCAGAACAACTCCATGAAGGATTAGCTTTGTTTTATAATTTCGTTAATTAATTAATAAATCCTAAAAATACGGTTTAATTATGGCTAAATGTTTTTATATCTGCTTTTATGCAACATATTGCTAAAGATAGGAGTAACTTCGTGTATTTCCACGTGATGAAGTATTAATATTTAAAGATCAATGGAAATGCATAGGAACCAAATGATCCCTTCAGGTAGTTACTGTAATATATGTCGACAACAGAGGAAACATATAATTTCCTTATCGCATTTGGATACATTGCATGTCAATGCTGGACGAGGTCAAATCAGCTCTTGTTAGTCCTCTTCAAAAGGTTAATTACAATAGACTGTTGTTATAATGAACATATTGGGTCTTGGTCAATATATCCAAATACTCGATGTTCCTTATACACAGGGTTACACAACAGAACGGGCATTTAAAGTTGTTCCTTATATCAGGAGTCTTTATAGCGAGAGGCATCTGTATGTGCAGAACTTATACAAATCATTACCAATATATTTACAGTCTGCATACAAACGATTTTACTACTTCGAAACAACTGTTCTCAATACAAAATGATGTGCTAGTAATAAACAGCATAAACAATAGCAAAATAACTGCACTAACTTACTTGTATTGTTGTTAATACGAATGATCAATGAATATTTTTATAACATCACCGTGTGCATTTTGAGATTCTGACAGAGCTCGTCAATGGGTCAAATCCACTTCTCAGATATATAAATGAAATGCATTATTTAATTGACTTCCAGCATATAAAGAAACAGAAGTATAAAACCAGTTAGATACAGTCGGGATTTCTTGGAATGATAAGTAGGAAATAAACTGAGAATCGATAGCTTCTTTTACAACATTTTGATTCTATAGATTTAAAGTAAAATACAATAATAAATCGACCAAACGCTCACATGACACCAGTCTGAATACCCTGTGAAGGCATGATCTGAATTTCCACTAACATGATCGTTCAAACCTGTACAAGAAACAGAACAGATTACCGTACCAATATAAATATGGTTCAAATGCCACGTATTTGCGAGATTATCATATGTTTATAGTTGCTGGGTGGCTTCGTGTGGAGATATTTCATGAACAACATACAAACATCGCTGATTGATCTCTGATAGTAGATGAACGTTGTCGTGACCTGTTAGTCCGTTGTCGCCATTGTACGTTTGTTCACGTTGGCCACTTAATAATCACTTATTGGTGTTTTGTAGTCGTGTTATTATGCAGGAAGGCTGGATCAGTATTAGTATGCTTCCAATAACGGCAACATTCCATATTGCTGTGCCGATTTGAATTTTTTCAAATGCCAAAGCAGAACAATATATACACAAATTGGCGATGAAGTGACACGTGTGCGATTAATAACTAATTAATAGTGAACAAGCAGGATAATAACATTATAATTATGATAAAACATTTTGCTCCCTCCTTCTTTTCCTCCTTCCCTCCCCTTTGTATCTTCCTCTCCAGCTCTCACTTCCTGTCTGTATACAAAATCAAACATATTTCGAACAGGTCGTCATATGAATCCCACAAGTACTTCAACCAACAACACCTCAACCAAATATCCTTGATTGCTCTCCCATTGTTGATGAGCTTTATTATCACGTGTCAGACACTACTGTTCTACTGTTATACATGTATCATACCATCCACTTAGTTGTCACTTATTGATGTTTTGTAGTCACGTGCAAGTGCGGGGAGTCAGACGAAAGTAGAAATCATGGGAAGGAATCCCAAAACGGTAGGTTTCCATAGACGTAATGGTAGGTTCCTACCACATTGAATTTGTGCATCAAGTAATGACAAAATGGCATGTATCTATACATTGCGCTTAGCTGATTTATGTATTTGACCATATTCAGAAGCACAACATGTGTCCGTAAAAGTATACCTTTGTTTCAAGATTTGTATTGAAGTATCACGGGTGTGTTAGATTTATGAAGTAATTAATACGGGAAACGCAAGAGATTATTAAGACTATATCTTTCACAACCTGCTTAAATGCTAAATATATCTAAAAGGAATACTAAATGCACTGAAACAAAGAGCAGTGGCTAGTTAAAACATTACAATATTTCAATGTGGATTTGGTCTAATAAAATACCCCAGGTTACCCAGAAGAAGGGTTGTGCGGATGAAAACGTGATCTAAATTGTGTTTATTTCGAACGCTACAAGAATGTGATATTGCAACATATAACCGTAATAACTTATGGCCGAAAGATTCTACAGATTACGCGGGGTTATCGCACTTGTTTAGAAAAAACACACATTAGTTGGTGAAAATAGAGTATGAATTCCACGCTAAATAAAGGTCAGAGGAACCGCTACGCAAAAATATTAAGCATATACACAAATATTTGACAACATAATGCAACATTAAACATATGATAAATAGTGTTGGTTAAAAAATCGTTTTTAGTCAATCCAAATCACTTTGGGCAGATGCTAGCTGTCAACGTCGCGAAATCGGTACAGGGAATTGTTACCGCCAGGCACGCTTGAAAGACGGTTCCATATCCCATGGACACATACGAGGACGTTTGATGTAGATTTAATTAAGTCAGTGCAATTGTAGAAGACTCACAAAGTGTCGCGATGACGTCAAAATGCTAAGTCAGACTATCGAGGGAAAAGTAACAAAAAGAGCTAGCAAAAACTAGCTGGACTTAGGCCGAAAGTACGGAAACTCACGAACTGACCGTTGTGAGCTGTTCTGTATTTTTCATAGTTCCTTTTTAGAGTAACAATTACTGCAAACTCTTACAAAAATAATACAGTTCGTTTCCCGATCACAAACATGATCAGTTGTTGAAACGAAACTGCTCCATTCAGCTTTAAACTCACAAGACCAAACAACATTGATTGGTCTCTCGTAACAGGCGCTCTTTGACATTATCTGTCAGTGCAGTGAATCACCACTGTTATACACTGTTATACACATATCCACTGTGTACATTTAATTATCACATACTGGTACACTGCAGCAACCTGCGAGGAGGAAGAAGAAAGCAACGAGTCGGAATGCCTCCACGGTAGGTTTCCCTAGCAATAACGGTAGGTTGCCATGACAGTTGTCTGTATTCTTCTTCAAGTAATGTAGTTTACCAAAATAGGTTATAACATATTCTCAGCTGATTATAGCACTTCAGTTTCTATACCCTGTACTGTGACATGTTTATATTCATGACCGACATAGCAGATCCGGCAACATCAATGTAATTCTTCTGAGTAACCTATCGCGACTTAAATTGTTGCTCGTTGTGGCATAATGACAGTATTCCTTCAAATAAAAGTATAACTCAGCTGTATAATTAACTGGAATAATAGACACCAATATCGAAGCTACGTAGTGCAAACTTCATTGTTACATTTTGAGCGAAACGTGTCACAGCCTGGCAGACGTCAAACAAAAGCCCGGCGCTTATTGGTCAAGCATCGGGGGCTTGTCCCATTATTTCAACCATCATCGGGAACTATGAGATTCCACAAAAATATACACCAATTTGAGAACACATTTTGAGTAAGCCAACTGGCGTAATATTGTTGATTTGTTAAGTCCACAAATGTACTTTGTTAAACAATTAACTTTAATTGAATTAACAATTACATTTTGTGTTGTTAAATGGTTGATGATATTCCTATTTTTTGTTTGTTCTTTCTTTAACTTTAAACAAAAGTTGTATACCCGGTAGTCATTAATAAGACATTTGAATGAGCGAGTTGTTGAGAGTTAACTGGAAATGTGTTAGTTACATTAAATTACCCGTCATGTAAAAAGTTACTACATTAAATTAAGGTAACATTTCTGTGAATATGAATTAAAGTAACTTATTTGTGTTAATTCATTTAGCAAATTAACAAGTTAAGTGACTCTATGCATGGTCACAATGCACGTGGATGATTAGCTTTGTTTAAAATCGGCACTCATGTGCATGGGTTTGAGAACCTTTCTCACCTTGTCCAAATGGAAAATCTGGCTGTAAGGAACAACTTCGTATATTAGTCTCTGATCAATCATTAATATATCACCAGTCAATGAGTATCAAACTTCCTGCCTGTTCATAATTATATGGATATATAAAGCAATTCATTATCATTTCTTCCCACTATTGTTTCGATACAAAAAGTTGTCATAAATAATACCGGTTTTCCTGATTCACCATAGTTTGAACACACACTGGAGTGTTTTATACTTGCAAATACTAGTGAAATTAGTATAATAAGACAATCATCAAATTTGTCTTATTGGACCAAATTCCCATACTTCTTCTAAAAAGTTGCACCTATCACCACATTTGTCCTGTTACTATTATCGTGCTCATTCTTTCCATACGATTTCTCTTAAGTTCCTGTGAATTCTCTTCTCAGAAAGCAAACGGGGTTGTAAAATGATGTAATGAGTTACGTGTTGGTGAAATTAATAATTCTAAACAAGATGTAATTGGACTTGCATAAGTAATCAAACTATCCTCACCCTAACACACTTGATTGAGCTATGATAGTAGGCCATGGGCCAGATATGCCCCTCGTGCACCCCCCCACAACTCTACCAACCCATGTTTTTTTTAAACGTTGGGGTCCCTTGAAGATGATTTCAAGTGGTAACAGTAAAAAAGTTGGGTCTCACTACCCATTTCCAACCTATCTTGGATGGTACCCTGAAATATCGCATTTGTCATCAATGTCGCGTGGTATTTAATCACCCACACCACAATCGTCATTGTATAGTCATAAGTGTCTCAAGGTGTACTTATGATATGTCGAATTGAAGGTTTTCATCTGCTGATCATTATAACAGCATTCAATAGATATTTACTATTATGGCGTACGCCCTAATTAGCATAGAATAACTACACCCCATTCTCACTCGTGACCGCATAGATGACAACATTATTTTTTTCAAATATAAAAATTTCCCTTGATCCTATGGCCTCTTTAAGATCAAAATAATAATGCATAACACTTTGCAGCATCATATCTTTCATTTGATACCAGAATTGTCTTTCTGTCATTAAAAATGGATTAGATATGATGCTTCAAAGATAACCGTAGTGTCGCGGATCAAGAGGCGTAACGCATAGATAACCATGGATATGGATGGCATACATGTTAAAACTGTCTAGATTATGTGTGCGTTTTTAAGTATACAGTTACATCATATTAATTTCAGACGCATAAATATGTCATATAATGTACATGTATATTAGCTTAATATGGTATCCAAAACTCGCGAATTAAGACGTGACAAATGTCAACAGTACAGACAAATCGAAATTCAGTTTAAAGCGAATTACGTACGTATGACATTCATGTAGATGGTAGACACTGATAAAACAAAACGTAGTTAGATGTCACAAAGTTATTCACATCTTAATTGTCAATCAATGACATACAATATCTAGGTTGATGTACGGACACTTGCCAAACATTGATTGCTACATAACCAATTACATTACACATTTTGATGCTCAGTCATAATCGCTGTCACTGTCAGCATAGAGTTCCATCCCATCAAACATGTCCATGTCAGACTCGTCATCATTATCAATATGGTCGGGGTCTACCTGAGCTATATCAGCCAGTTCACGTGGCAGCACATCTCCACCATACCAGAGTGGCTCAACGCTTCCATTACTGATGTTACAGCCAAGATTTCTACTCACTTTGGGGACGTCCGGCTCAGGAATATATGCTCTCTTCCATATGCCAACTTGATAGTTGACTCTTCTGACATGCTGGGTGAGACTGCGCTTGCACGGTGGTAGATTTCCCATGTCAATATTACCTGAAGGAATAACACGGTTATCCTTGGCACACAGCTCATTGATACGAATTAGCCTGAAGTCTTCAACGTTTGACACCTTTGATGGTCTACCATACACAGCACAAGTGAAGCTGTCCAGCTCGTCAATCCTTTCTACAGGTACGTCCCATGTATCTCCCAGCTTCTTGAGTACATGAATGTATTTAGGAATCTTCAGTAGATGTTTCACTGGTTTTAGTTTGCCAATCCCTCGGAAAGCATATCCACCGAAAGCATGCAGAACGACCAGATCCGTACATTTGTCTTGGCCGAGATCAACTCCTAGTTTGCTGACATCAATAAATATTTGCTTATTTCCTACACTAGTGTCAAACAAGATGGTGATGTCTCCAATTGATGCAGCCTAGTGCAGATGAACGAAGAAGATGTCTGAATCTGGGCTCTTCACACGAACGAATAGGTGATTCCTACTTCTCGCGTAATTAATATAGAGGATAACTCTTGAGTTAGTTTCCTCCTGTGATGACTTCAGAAGGGACAGTTCATGGGTTACTTGGCATTCTCCTCACATATGAAGATCACTTGTCTTCCTTGCAGTTTTGATGCGTATACATCACTCTGCCACAGCCTCAGAAGCAGTTTGATGAACTGACACTTGTTTTCACCATTGGACAAGAATGATTTCCAATCAGATGGCCTCTTGGTTGCCTCTCCTTTCAGAATCAGCTTCTCTCCAGTGTGGCCGACTCCTTCCGATTCAGCGACCTCTCCTTTTTCCTTGTTTGTGATGGTATCTCAGGACAGTCACCAGATTCTGCAGAATGATCATCACTGCCAACTTACTGTAACATGATGCCATGAGCTGTGTGAACTAATCCTATCCTTTTCCTGTGAGATAATTCAGAAGCTGTTCGAAATTATCAAATTATGAATGGAATACCGTTGGTCCTGGTGGTGACCTGACAATCTGGTTGGAGAGAAGAGTGGACGACTGCATAACAGCTTCAGCTAGCGCTGTCTCCATCTCCAATGAAAAGTGTCCCATTCTATTCAGAAGAATTACGAGTTTTTCACTCCTGAACATATAAAATAGTTATATATATATATATATATATATACATACTATGTTATACCTTCAAAATAGTTATATATATATATATAATATAACTATTTTGAAGGTATAACATAGTATGTATATATATATATATATAACTATTTTGAAGGTATAACATAGATAAATTCATAAGATGACGGGACTCGACTGCTTGGATTGTCGGGCCTTCAAATCTTTTGTCGGGCCCGCAAATTTTTAGGCCACACTGTTTTCAACAGACCGGTAAACATCACCAAATGTTTTTCTCAGCCTCTTTAGGTTGAGTTTTTGATTCGAGTGCTTGGATTGTCTGGCCTTCAAATCTCAATTAAATATCAAACATACTAGAATAAGTTTCAATACTAACTATATTGAAGGTATACTTCCTGCTAAAATGTTTAGTAAGCCCGTAACAACGGTCGCAACTCGAAGGCACGACCACGGGTGCATGTTCAAATAGTAAACTAAAGATCCAGTTTCAAAACAAGTTTTATTGGCAATGCGGCCGAGTCAGGTTGAGTTAACTGCTATACTCTTTGATGTTCAACAATGCTCACTTTCCCACGGTTAACACAGCAGACTTCCAGTTAGAAATTACTACGCCCGTTAATACTGGAACAGACACGACTGTTTAAGACTTTCCCTTTTAACGTGTTTTATATATTCTTGTCTGCCGTGACACCGCTGCCGTCCCCCGTGCATTTGCACCGGCTTGTATAGATCCTTCGCCGCACTTCTACCTAAACACGGTAACCGATCCACCAATGTACGCAAAGGTACCCGCATGCTTGATATCCTTCACCTCCAACATGGTGTTCGGTCCCTCTTTCTGGTGAGCAACCGCGCGACGTTTATCCTCTTATCTGCAGTCCATGCGTGTAGAACAATTCGTCACCATTGCATTCTTGCAGCGCACCTCGTGCTGCACCTGTCTGTTCTTCGCTAACAAAATTATGACAAGATCGGCAGATATATCCAAAAATCTTATATCCAAAATTTTTTCCCCAAACAGGTTTGCCATTACAGCAGTTACAACCAATCAGATTGCTCGTGACGTCATACGCGCACTTATATTTTGTTTCTTCTTTTTTCTTATCAATTACATTATAAAATAATTTCTTATATTATATGTCACTCACTATTTTTAATACTTAATTGACTATGGTTCTTGGTTCCATAGGACCTTATTATTAATTTTATATAACAATTACAATAGAATGAATGCATAAATGAATTACACAATAATCACAATAGAACATATCTATTAAGGACACCTATGGGACTGAATATGCTGTCCTTAATTGAAAGGTGTTCTGATTACAAAGATAAAAATTTATACTAATTTGGGACTGACGGAAGTTTGGTGACCTCAATTTGAGGTATCCTCCTGGCAGCAGAGGTATCCGCTATCAGGGACGTAGGAACTGCCTCCTGACCGATGTTACTGTATTTTTTCAATAAATTCAGGAATTCATAGCCAATTAATAAAAGAATACCTTTTAAATCAGTTTAACAATTTATTCAATTCAAACATACAATTTACAAGAACAAAGAATAATACAAGTATAAAATCAGATGGTTCAAGGACAATGTGCTCATTTGGAGGTTTAAGACTAGTCTTGTGATTTGCATCACACCTTGAAACCAATTAAACAATGAGACTTACCGTAGACCAACCACTCGTCAATTTGATCTTTATAAACTTTAAATGGTTTAAAGTATCTGCAGGGTGGTCCAAAATATGTTCCTTCCAACAATAGGTGGACAATAGAACTACAGTGGAATTGTTTTGGACCAGCATGTAGATGCAAATATAAAAATTCAGGTAGTTCCTGTTAGGCAAGTTATAAAAAAGTTCAGAATGATTCTGAGCTGAACTACTGTAGAAACTAGACTTTCGACCTGCTTCCACACAACAAAGAACAAATACATGAACAAGTGTATCAACAGTAACCAGATTTGTCATCAAAATTGCTTAAACAATATCCGCTAATGTAATAGCATGCATATTCATTGAAAGAGCCCATTTCTAATTGTTGCTATAAATTGCAAATAATTGAAATGGTAATGACCATTTCGATTACTTGTTTTTTCTAAACATATTCTCCTATTTCGCTACACACTGACTGAGAGAATGTGGAGCTCACATTGGCCTTTTTTGCCAGTAATTGTGAACTAGTAGTCAGAAGGCGCTTTTTAACCTTGCATACATCTTGAGCCTTCCGACCATTTTGTAGGCATCTACGCCCCCCAACCACAGTGGTACAGCGGCTGATTGCCGCAGGTTGGACTTTGATTTGAGTTCCTTTCCTCCTCAATAATTTGCTCTTCTTGGCCTCTGATTACGATATGGCCACGCCGATGTATTTCCTAAATGTTTTCACGGCACAACAGCCGACTCAGTTTTCAACAACTGAAATATTGTTTCGTTATAGGGTTTGAAAACTCGGCTGAGTTTTTCTTTAGCATTTCAGTAAGAACCTTAGTTGTTTCCTGCAACCCTCCAACTAGCGTTTCTACCTTATCAGCCATCAGAGTATCAGAAGAATGAGGTTGACATGGTTGAGCCTTAACCCTACTGGCAGCCATACTACTCCTGGCATCAAACTCGTTGTGTAACATCCTTTGGGAATTCAATGGCTCAAGAGGACTAGACTGTGTGACATTGTGCACAGGCGCATAACCAGTTTTCTGCATTGCATCATCACAACCCACACAATCCACCTGTTCCATGTCTTCCTGTGGTTGTACCTGATTTTCAACACTAGCACTAGCAAATGCATTAGGCTAAGGCATGAACCAACCAGGACGAAAATGTTGTTTACCTGTAGTAAGGTACGACAATTCTTTCTCATTTTGAATTGTAAAAAAATTTCAGGATGTGATGTTGTAATGCCGCACTACAGCATACTGATATTTGCAGGGTGCACCACTTTGAACTGCAAAACAACTGTAGCTAGTAACATGTCCACCTATTAGACAGTGTCAGGTTTTGTTTGACTTCTCACGCTGAAAGTATCTGTTGTTAGCCTTTGAACATCTTGACTCGGTATATGTGTCCCTCCAGGCAGAAATCGCTTGGAGATAGTGACATAATTTCGACCATTTGCGATATCTGTCAGGCGTCTCTCGTAGTAACTTTCCAACCGTGTTATCAGGTAATCTACCAGATGTACAACATTGTAAGCACGAACCCTTTCGAAGATTTGATCCTTTAGGTCCCTCATTGCTGCTTCAGCAAATGTAGTAGTGTGGTTGCCTCGGACAGGCAAGTCCTTTCGTTAGCACAAGGCCCATGCATGACTGCATGACGTTGATTGTACATTTTTCACAGTGTTGCAAGAATTTTGGATACCGATCTGCAATATCATTACTTTGTAGAGAGGCATAGGTTGTTTCAAGGTCGTTGTCAGATGTGGCATAGGCCATTTTCTTTACCATCATG
This sequence comes from Escarpia spicata, assembly GCA_963995525.1. Taxonomy (NCBI): domain Eukaryota; kingdom Metazoa; phylum Annelida; class Polychaeta; order Sabellida; family Siboglinidae; genus Escarpia; species Escarpia spicata. The sequence goes on along the minus strand of OZ023214.1, from coordinate 18,346,952 downwards.
AGCAATTCGGGACAGTGTTCACTTCGTATAAAATGTTTTTCCTCCCACAAAAACCTCCATACCGCTTGTAGGAAATGGAACACGCATAGAATGAGGTTACAATCTGGGAAAACTTCATGCATGCTCTGCCCCTCTGCTTCACAATCATCCGACAAAAAATAAGTGGACCAAGAGAACCTCGCCCGTAAAAGGCACCGTCAGGAATTATGTCCTGGTAAAGCTTTAGCCCAAGAGTAATTGCCTCTCTTGATTCTGATGTTGTTATTATCCATCTCAGTGGCAAGCCTCCACATGAGCTATGGGTCAGTAGCATAAATATCATACAATCATAACGGTCCATACATCCTGAGGCATCAATAAACACGAGTTCACGTGTGCACTCTTTTTATTAACGGCGTACACAAGGCTATCACAAGGTTTCCATTGATTTGGGTAATCTTTCCACATTCCTCTCACTGTGCACTATTGTCAGACTTTATTTCTTCCATGTATTGTAGCATTTTCTCCCCACTGGTGGCACCATACGCTTCATCAAATAGCTTTCAGTATAATGTGAAATGAACTTGAAAATATCATAAGTAACCTGTATTTGCTGCACCGGTTTTTTTTGCCTGGGTAAAAAAAATGGCTCATTTTGATAATTGTTATACTTTCTCTGATACTGAATCTGACAATGCACTTTCAGATGTGCTTGATGTCATCAACAGAAGGTCTTATGACAGTATTTACTCGTGCAAAATTTGCTGCTTTGGACATTAAAAAATTATTGGAAAATTAGAGTATAAAACTGTCAGGAGTGTAACACTTTTAGCGTTACATTTTAAAAATACATCATTTTGAAATTGCAGTAAACAAAAAATACCAACAGCAAACTTCACAAACATATAGTTTTATCAATGTACGATCATTAGAGAAACATATGCTAGCTTTTGGATATTGTGGCATCACTTGTGAACAATATATGTGACACTATACACGTATACTTCTACAAGCAAAGCACTATTAACCAAACTGCTTGAGATCTTGGGCCCATCAATCAATGGATAGATTGAGATTTCACCTAGTATCAATTTCTTTGAATCTGATCAATAGAAAACAAAAAATACTTCACACAAGGTTGAAATCAATTTCAAATCCCTTAGCCAATCTCAGCCACACATTTGTCCTCACGTGTAACAGAACTGTCTGGGCAATTGGCTCAGTCGGCAGCTTCATAAACATAGTCATCACCAAACTCCAATTGCAAATCAAGTTTGTGTGTTTTCAGGGCTGAAGCTGGCGAGTGACCTTTTTGGAATAGATCTCTGAATTTGCTGATTGTATCTTCTGTTACATCTCGAAACGTCATGGTGTCGGCAGTCTCAATCAGATGATTATGGATGTGCTCTAATCTCACAACCATTGAAAACATCTGAAGATGGGAATCTTTGCATTTGGCCCTGTAGGGGTAAGAAAAGATTCGGGTGAGAATGCTGTGCAGAATTTACCTGAAATAATTTTGCAAGTATTTTGCACCTGAAAATTTATCAGTGTAATAATTATGCTAAGGGATGAGCTAAAATTACAATTTAATTTAAAAGATCCAAATTCAAAAGCATACTTTTGTTTCAAACCTTTGAAATTAAAATCAATGAAAGCAAATAAAAGAATACTGTAAAGTGTTTCAAGCAGCTTGCTGGATGGGACACTGATATACATTTTTTGTTGTTGAAATTATCATACAGGGACTTCTGTTTATCTGGTCCCCTCTTTTCTGTTTTGCTCTTACTTCTGCTTCAGTCGCTTGTCTTCATCCAAATGTCTCCATCATTATCCATAACAGGACACCTAAGCCTGTGGCTGATGTAAGTCATTCACACTATCCAATTAAATTGAAGTACTGTAAAATCACAACTAACAAATCTACAACATTTAGATGCCACACTTACCTACTATGGCGTTTTCCAGACTGTTTTACTGTCACAACCATGCAAGCTTGACAGTTGGGTTCGTGTTCTTTGATGCTCTTCTAACAGTCTCTGATCTAGGAAGGATTTTATGCAGACAACGATAAAACACTTTCATCTTGTTGACCCAACCATTGGGTATTTTTTTTCTGAACGTTTCTTTGCTGGAATTTTTGTAGGCTTCATTCCATTTCCTAGCACCTTCCTCGTCATCAAGAGACAATCGGATTTCTGCCTGGAAACCATTTTCTCTTGGTTCGAAATTACAAAGGTGGTAGTCATATTCACTTGGTAATATTTTCTGCAAAACAAAGGGGGTTCAATTTAAATTAAATCAATTAATGGGGAAGTAGATGGAGAAAAGTTTTATTTCTGTCTGATGGCAGCCGTACAGAATGTCATAGTTCTGCACTCCCCATAAAGATGGCGATAGCGCAGTCTGCAGCTCATCGGGAAATCATGCATCCTCTAACCTCTGTATAAGGTATAGATAAATTAATTTGAAATCACTATCTTCTACAGACTGATGATTTTAGATGGGTACCTCTACGCACCTCTTTTGCCATCGACGCTATGATACCAACAGCCATCAGATATCATAATTCCATAACAATTTGCGCTAGCCTATGGCTATGGCCTACTGTTACTAGCTATTATATTAGCCTAGGCTTTTTTGCAAGAAAAGAAAAGAAAACATCGATAAAATTGGTCAATCGTAGACCTTGCATCCTGAACAAACGAGTATGCATGGTCTACAACAAATGTTTAAGATATCTGAGTAACTTACCAAAACGTCAGGATAATTTTGGATAGGTATTTATTGATCTTTGTGAAGGTTTTGCTCATTCAATCGACAGAGTATGGGCGCAGACATGTTGAATTGTCAAGTGATGACGTAGAAGTTTACAACCAAACATGAGCGAGTATTGCGTCGTAATGGCAAACCTGTTTGGGAAAAAAAATCGCAATTGGGCCTGTGATTTGTAGCAGTTGCGGGCCCGGCAGACAATTCACAGGCCCCGGTCCCGTTGGCCCGCAGTTATGGCGAACTCTGGTAGAGAAACGTAACAAAACGGTAAATATCGGTTGAATGGATGTGGAAAATGATGAACCTACCCAAAAAATTGGGTGACTGATACATAAATAAAAAATACTCAACTAAGGAAGCTATGAACACGGGTTTGATGTGTTAACCATCCTCGCAAACAATGGGCTGTTTGCCATGCAAAACTAGCCCTAGCTGATCCCCTACGCGAAGTGCGGAAGTTACCTGTCAAACTAGTAATTGATTTCGCCAGTCGCGACTGCATCACCCGTGAGAACAGCACAAATACCCGCCCCAATTTGAAGACGTATAAACGACTTCTGGGAATTCCAACATGTAATGACCCGTTCGCCCATTAGCACGAGCAGCTGGTCGGTATTGTGTATTCGAATATTTGTTTCTACTTCCTAAACTTTGCATGTAACCCGAGCCACGGTTGGTTGAAATTAGTTTTATTATGACCACCTGACCTGCCTAGATCCACTGATCTAGTAAGCGATTTCATAGGCTGAACTTAAATTCATAATTTCACAAAGCGATCAGCTCAGGGGGTATTGCTGGCTGGCACTGACGTAATCAGCAGCAGCGACCCCTGGCGCGCGAGGATGGTTTTAACCGGGGTGTCCCCATATAATAAAACATGTCACTAAGCCGCCTGACTTATATAATGTAATGTATCTATATGCTATGCAAATGTAAGCATGTTCATATTTTGTAACTGAAAACAAATCCATGATGGAACAGGTTTTAAGAGTTGCATTTAGGTGAAATTCATGCATTTACTAAATATAAAAAAACATATTTTTATCGTAAACTGTTAGTAAATATTTCTCTCCCTGTCTAAACGCATACTCTCGCTATTAAGGAGTAGTACCAGTAACTTAAATTTATATTTATAATATATTTGTCATATTAAAACGCCATTAGAAGATAACGGGACCAGTGCATAATTTAGGGTCCATCGCGGCACCTTTCAACAGCAGATATAAACCAAAGTCAGTTCCTAATCACACTTCTACGAATTAATTATGCAGCTTATTTCCACTTCTTTCATTTACGCGCATGATTACTTGTGTCTGATCAAACGTTGTAATTACTTAAGAAGCGATAACGCATATATAACAGCAATGCAAATGGTGCATATCATGTGTTTGTCTGATTTGATTGAAATAACTCTTTTTATTTGATTCAAACATAAATAATATGTAGTCTAAACAGTTGTTCTAAACAGGTAGTCGTATATATTCCACAACTACTTAACCTCCCCTCGACTAAACTTCTTTTGATTAATCTATGCTACTAGATGAGCCTCGTCGTGATCTGCCCGTCATTCATCACTGTTATTCGCATGTCCATGTAGTCCAATTAGTTATCACTGAGGTTCTGCAGCAATGTACGAAGAGTCTGGTGGAAGGACAAACAGCGTCAAAAGATGCCCGAACGGTAATGTTACGTGACAACAATGATAACTTTCTCTGGTAAAACCAGTAAGCTTCCAGTAATGGCATAATCACCTTTTTAGCAACTATCATTTGTTGTGGTGTGTTGATTTATGTATGTCGTCATATTCCGATATGTATGTGCGTACGCGCGCGCATGTAGGCTCGTGCGTGCGTGCGTGCATGCATGAAGGAATAGCTTCATTTTAAATTTGCACATTTCTCTCTAACTAAAAGGAATAACAGCCTGAACAAGTTCCATGTGACAATGTTTTCACATTAAAAAGCAAACAGAAGTTGTTTGAACCAAGGAACACCTCTTAAGTCATTTCCTGTATTTGTCAAAACACCTAAGTTCCACAATATATTGTCTTCCCACATAAGAGTGCGTGCTTTCGATCATGTTTTGTCATTTATTATAACGGTTTTCCTGAAACACTTATGTTGCAATGATAACAACTGAATTGGAATCTCTTTGGATTAGATTAAATGGTAACTACCTTACTTTATTTGACTGTATTCAATACCAGGTATGTTGAAACAAAACACGAATTCATGGCTTTGAACATAGAATACAGTGTTTTTGAGCATTTAAACATACCTATATTGACACCGAATGTAAAAACGTGATCGCAGTTTTCTTATTTTGAACGTAGATAAATGTTGATACGTAACCGTGCATGATACTATGTGGGACAAAGTGCAATGTATATGCTGGTCATATTGTGCTACCTATTTGTTGGCAGCACGCAGAGAGTTTTGGTGGACAACACATAGATAGTGAAGTTAATCGCTCTAAACCGATAATTGTATGTATTCCACAACTAATTAAATTCCCTTCGACAAATCATCCTTCACATTGTATATATATATATATATCCCTCGCTCCCTCCCTCCCTGTCTGTCTATCCGTCTGTCGCCCATCTCTCTGTCTGCCTGCCTCTCTGTCTGTCTGTCTGTCTGTCTGTCTGTGTGTGTGTGTCTCTCCTCTCTCTCTCTCTCTCTCTCTCTCTCTCTCTCTCTCTTCTCTCTCCTCTCTTCTCTCTCTCTCCTCTCTCTCCTCTCTCCTCGCTCATA